>ML741773.1:0-556639 GCA_009193525.1 Aspergillus sergii
TCTCTCGTGTAAATTAATAGCTTTGGGTTACCAAGGCTAGACTAGGGATGAAATCATCCTTTTATTTTCTCACTAGACTTAAAAGTCTCGCGGTTAACCTCGGTTTTATTTTCAACTAGGTTGTTCAGAGGAGTTAATATGAAGAGGTATTGTACGCAGTTTTTAGTGGTTTTGCTGATAGATGTTATTACTGGCCTTCAGCCAATGGATTTGGGCAGAAATAATTTACAAGGTACTCCGTCATTAATTGGACAATAAAGCCATAAGTAAATACTAAGGATAAGTCCTGTCAATTTGTCGCTCTGTTCTGATCACCCTTTGAGTGCTCCATAACACGAGCCAAACTAAGGTAGGCTCTCTCACCTGCAAGCTAAACCGGAGGATCTCAAGGCTGACAGTGGAGGCCCAGGACATATCGATGAATGCAGATGTTGCGAGTTGACATAAACAGTAAGGTGTAGTGGATACCTACAGTCCACGGGTAACCGTGGGCGGTACGCTAGTACACTTAAGTACCCATCAGTCTACAATAATGAGACCAATAGAAATAATCACAGTAATAGCAATTTGCAACACTTAAGTAAAATCGTGACCATGGCCTCATTATACTCTCCTTGAGCTGCTTTGACAACTGACGATCTGCATGTGGGTTGGAGACTCTCCCAGGAAAAGGGGGGGGGGGGGGGGGGGAATTTTTTTTTTTAAACACCAAAAAAAGGGATCAGTATAATCATAAACCAGAGTTTGGTCTCCGCCTGATCACTAGCTGTTGCCCACGCTATATTCCATACTTGAGGAGAGATCGATCAATATTGACCTCTTACATGCAGCCGAGACCCTTAATTCCCTTTTCTTTTCTTTTGCCTTCTTTCTTCCATTCATGTCCTTGTCTCGGCCTTTTCTGCTTGTATCTTTAGTGGGGAAATGTTAGGGACCCTGGCATGATCGACTCATTGGCTACTCTCACTGCGCCTTGTTATCTCTGTCCGCCGAATAAACCTCTATCATAGAAGCAGTATCAGAATGGCATCTATTTACAGAAAGACCACATTCGGGAAAGATGATACGGCATGAGAATTTGCGATTGGTCCGCAGTCAAAGCTTACCTTGAGCGGTGTTTCAAATTCCGTTCCATACTTAATATTTATCCAACTTAGAAGAATATACTTGGTGGCACGCATTTGTTGGATGTGGGAATAGTTGGTGGTAAGATTGGACACAGCAGAGTTTTGGCCTAGGGGAACCTGAGAAATTCTTGGCTGACACAGAGCAATGAGGAATGACAGCCTGTTAACAGATTTAATCATCCGAGAACTCCGTATACCCACAGGTTAAGATCTCTCCGTCAGTGGAATGGCCGGGGAGCGCAGGCTATGGCCTCACCACACTACACTACTGTAGCTTATACATTAGCTCCAACCCTAGTTGATTGGTATCTACTGTATAGTTCGGAGCTGGCCATGAGATCTTAGGATTAGGTGCCAAGAGAAGAAGCCACAGCATTAAACGATATTCTAATGCACGCACATGTTAGGCACCATCCATGGATCCAGTCCTCTCTAACTACCCTATCAGGCCATCGGACATCTGGGTCGCTTCCAGGGTCTAACACGCGAGACCAAAAACAGCTAGCACCCTCAATTTCAGTGTTTACTTTCCCAGCTCTTTCTGACCTACAGCCCTTCACGATGGGGGCCAAATCGATAGGCTGAGGCGGTGATTGGACAAGACTAAAGATGTATGTCTCAGACTAAGCCGACGAGGCCGGATCAGCCGCGCCCTTAATTCGGCCATGGCCGCCTTAGTAGATAGTTACTACCTTTGCCCCCTTCACATTCTTGCTTCTTTACAGCTTTTGTATCGAATCGTAAGTACTTTTACGAAATAACGCTATCCACAGCCCGTGCTTCCTCATCGATAGGTATCTCTTTTTAGCAAGGAACCCTGTGTGCTGGCTCTAGTGGTCAGAAAACGACCAGGCTCTGTCCATGATTAATTTCCTCCTACACTATCATGCTCCGTATGTTCAGGATTACCAGAAAGTTTATCCATTCTAGCATGCTTCTAGAACCCCTCCTGTCTTACTGAAGGGTGGCTTCTCTTCACTAGAACTTTATCCATGTGACCGCCCCTTCTTGCCACAGACTTTCTTCGTTTGAAACCACCGAGCTGTATGGGTCTCGGGAGTATCTCATGATAGGAAGCAACGGTGAGGTTGTGGCACTAAGTGGCGACCTATTGGTGTTTCCCTTTGCTTCAAATTTTTTTAAAGTGTATAAAGATCATTCACCATGGCTACTAACTAGTCTAACATCCATACACACGCGGACATGCTCGATTGAGATGATAAAGATGGACCGGAGTATTATTAGTAGAGCTCTCTATCTATTTAGAAGAGTCCGAGGCAAGCTACACACTCAGCTTATATCACCATCCTGTATCCCACGCTAAATCCGGATTTTTGTGGCAAATAGTTATGAATATTGCGTCAAGAAATGTGCAGCTCAGCAACAGATCGTTCCTAAGGGATAGAAAAGTGAAGATTGTATGGTACATCAAGGCTCTTGGTTGACTATGAGGGGAGTCCTTCAAAGGCTCGTTTGCGATCCTTGACAACCGGTAAATAACGCACCGTTGGGATGGTGGATTCTCTCGATACTTAGTGTCTAATGAAGTACACTGGATGGATACAGGCAGCACCACTGCTGTGGGCACGGAGGGGTCATACTTGTTAAGTACACAGTAGTATGAGCTTGCACATCCAGCAACTCTGTATTATACTGTATTGCACAGCTTCTATCTCTACTCCATCTTTCCAAACTAGTAGGAGCTCAGGGCACTTGAAATGGGTTCCTTGAGGTATTAGTTCAATGCAATAGGATCCATCCTTGCTAACACGACTACAAGGAATTTGGTACTCCGTATAACTTGCTGTGTCGTCATCTTCGCCGCTCTTTCAGTATCGAAATCTGGTCCCTGAATATCCTGTATTGTGTGATTCAGCCCGTCCATTGGGCCATTGACAAAGTCCGAGGCAGGACCCTCTTTAATGCAGCATTGTAGCATTCCTCAATTATCGAAGGGGAAAAGAAAAATATAAAAATAAAATAACGTTCAGGACCCTCTTCTCCAGTTCTCCCTCTTTTTTCATTCTTTTCTCACTTTCTTCGTTTCCAAAAACTAAAATAATAAGAATAAAATTGGATATATAAATAGATAAAAAGAATACATAAATACGTGTAGAACACAAGTAATTATCATTAGATATTCTTTTTTTTTTGGATTTCTAAGAGAACCAAAGAAGAGGAAAAGGGAATAACACTACGGAGTACTCTGTAGTGGTGGTGATCCACTTGTCCCGTACTAGTATCGCAAATCCGCAAACGGTCCATGCCTACGGCCTTCAGCACCCGACATTGGCCAGTGACCTGACTCCGCATCACCTAAATTAAACTAACCCACCGTAGAATTAGTGGCTCGGTAGAAAGTATGTCCATGGGCTAGACTCGCACCAGTCGGCTTGAACGGACTCAAATTAGGCTCCGAGGCCCTGAAAACAATCGCTCATCGTTTTAGGACAGAACCACCTCGTCAATGAAATTAGGAATAGTGTTTGCCTCAAACCGTAACCGTATGAACAAAGTGAGTGCTTCATCTATGGATTTCCATGAAACATGGTTGTTCCTCATGTCTCATGCTATATCTACATGTTACTGTAATTCTTCATATTGATAACATCTAGAGTAGCCCTTTGAAAATTAGGTAAGGCAAAGAGTATCTGTCGCTATCAGGATCATCGCACAACTGTCAATCGGTCAACCCGGCTCTAGCTAGACGTTCAGTAATTGGTCCTCTTCTCAAAGTCGGATCTTGATGCCTTTTACTTCCGAGGTTAAATTCTGAGTTATCAGGAATACTTTTGCTAAGAGAAACTTTTATTTATTTTATTATTATCATCTTCCAAGGGTAAAGAAATAAATAAGAAATAAAAAGGTAGGAAAAAAAGACCCTCTAATTAACTCGCTCCCCACCTACCAATCAGGGCCCGCATTCGTGTTCCTGCGCCAATACCAGACAGCGCGTGGATCATCCGAAATCCGATCTGCTTCGCTCTCTAGGCACCCATCAAACTTCATAGCAAAATTCCTATGTATCCCTTGGACTGTCGAAACCTGGGCTTAAATCATCCATTGGACATGTGCTCGTATATGAGGACCCATCGTACCATCCTTCCAGCACTGAAACAAATCTCCGAAGAGCGTGGGATCTTCCAAAATATATAGAGTTAATTAGATAAAGATATACTAAAAAGTAATAGTTTCCAAAAGCTACAGGGTGGTGGAAACCTAAGAAAGCTTCTAGTAACAGAAACCAGTACGTAGTGGATATCATGTGGCCTCGAACTGCCCAAACTGCCCTAACAATAAGAGAAGTGGAAGTCAGGGGTGGGGAGAAAGACAGAAGAAAAAGGTAAAAAAAAAAAAAAAATGATGATAACGAGAGAAGTCTCGAAAGGGGGGATATTCTAAGACGCGGTCATCATTGTCCAGGTCGCAGCGTCACAGTTAACTTCCTCAAAGCTGTGTAGCGTACTGAAGCCCATTATTCCGGATAGACTGTCAAAATTGCTGTCACCGTCAACCTGTTTACAAGTGTCAGTATAAAGGCTACCAAATGGTTTAAAAGAGGCGCTGTACTTACGCAATCCATAATGACGCTATCAGCACCCTGTTTACGGTGCTGTTTGATTCCCATGAATATCAGTCCCTGCATTACTGTGGCATACTCACCCACGGAGGGTGATATAACTGGGGAAGAAATGCCCCCGGTGGATGAATGCATGGCTTTTAGGGCAGGCATATGCTCTGCCAACGTGGCTCGTCCGTTGTAAGTGACCACGCTACCTAGAATTGCCCCATCACCAGGCCGCGTAGCTCGGATAATCCCACAATTGGGCGCTCCTCCAAGGGCTACTTTATAGATGTCTATGACGCCTTGTCTAGAGTTAGTTTTGATGTGGTCAAGGATTGTGTCCGCATAATCCCATCCATATACGAGGTCGTAGATCACATCCGCATTCTGCAGTCCTTGGATGAGTCCATTTGGCGGCTTCCAAGATGACAAGCTACGCAACACCACACTACAAACGGGCCGCGAGAGGGCTGTGTTCCAGCCTAAATTTGCAAACCATTGCCGCAGCCTCTTTCTCTCAACAGGGTTTGCAGACGGAATACCTAGGTATATCCCGGGTAAGCGAGAGCCGAGCTGGAACCTCTTGACCCCTTTTCGCTGGACGAGTGTTCGAATAGCGCGGTTGTGGAGGGAAGCCCCAATTGATAGCTTCCGTCTTGCCGGGTCGACAATCAAGGCCCCAATGACGCCGGTGCCTGTTGATCGAAAGAAGTATGTCGAGCAGAACCCGTACAGGGCTTGGGTGCTGCTGTTTCGTACAACAAAATGTGCTTCATCAATTTCCTCTCTCCGCAGAAGGAAGCTGCAAGACGTCACACCCAGCAGCTCTGAGCGTTGCGTCTGAGTACAGTCCTCTCTCACCGCATCTAAGAGGGAATCCAAAGCATGTGAGTCCCGTTCTTCATTCCAATTCTCCACCAGCCAGTGCTGTCTTGCTTGGTGGAGCTTCTGGCTGCGATTAATGGATCCCGGCAATGAGCCCATGGGGATTATCTCCCCATAAAGAATCTTAACCAGTGCCTCTAGAGCCGTCTCCGTAAAATCATAGGTGCAAATATAAGTCCCGATCGAGGGATCCATCGCGAAATCGTATGGTGAGCTGGCAGCAATAACGACCACGGGCTTCTCGCGAGATTCGCCGGACGGCGTGAACTGCGACCGACAAATCATAGATACATGCTTGGTAAAGCCATATTGGTATTGGTTTCTGTTAGCATCTGCAGTGACTACGATAACTGCGCTGGCCCGGTCTATCAAGTTTTCGTGGATCGGGCGGACGCCATTAGCTGTGTAGGAGGTATGCAAAACACGCCCATTTCTTTGCCGTGATAGTGACCTCCCTAGTTCCCTGAAGACACTCTCACCACTCAACACAGAGGAAGTTCGGTCCCAGGTCATGGGCTCAATAGATAAATTCAGGTGCTCAGTGACTGAGCGAGACACCGCAGAAGCGGGTAATGGCTTAACCAATGGGGTCAGAAGCAACAATTCCTCACTGGGCTCAATAATGTTGGATAGGGGTAAAAGAGTTTTCTTATCTCGAACGACAGTGATAGAGCTGTTGTACGCTCTCGTGGAAAGAGTGGTATGGGAAGGTTGCATCTGGGTGAGTGAGGAAAGACCCGGAGGATTGAGAGCCTGTTCCCAGGAGGTGCATTTCGCCTTCAAGCTCAAAACTCTGCGTAATGACTGTTCTATACGAGCTCTGCCAATGATACCGTTCTCCACGCCAAGCTTTAGCCCGGTGATCGCCTCCTGCTGCACTGGGAATGACCTGCAGAGAAGAATGATGTCGCAGCCCGCCTTCTTTGCCATGACTGTCCCGCCACCCACCCCGATATTATGAGTGAGAGCTTCCATCTCCAGGCATTCTGAAACTACCACACCGTCAAATTTCATCTTCTTGCGCAACAGATCATCGACAACCTGCTCACTCAGGCAAGCATGCATCACGTGAAACCCAGCAGACGACATGGAGACACCTCCCACCATCATGGAATCAATTCCATGGAGTATGGCATTTCGAAATGGAACCAGTGCGCTCAAGCTGAGTTGTTCTAGAGACTCGGTGATGATAGGGACGTCTGACTGGGATCCAAGAAATTCAAGGTTACCGTATGATGGGAAATGTTTGCCACATGTCACCAGCCCTGCTTCCTTATACCCTTTCATGAATTCTACTCCGTATTGCGATACCTCTTGGGGGTCATCTCCCGTGGTACGAACCCCCAAGGGTTGGCTTCGCACGTTGGTCAAGACATCTAACACGGGGCCCAGAATCCAGTTAATTCCTACAGCCTTCAGTTCCTGGGCAGTTGCAACAGCAACATCATGGGCGAGAGCTTTCGAGCCCGTCGCAGCGATACCCATTGCGCTGGGAAATTGTCGGATGTATATCTCATCGTAGAGACTGTTCACACCTCCATTTTCCTGGTCCAAGGCGATGAGTAATGGCACCGGATGACCGGCATCCCGAGCGATTGTCTGGAGTTCGAGGATTAGTCGCGTGGCATCTTCTGCAGCTAGAAGTAAATTAGTGGTTATCGTATATGTGATGCGGTCGTAGGAAGGTAAGATAGACACGAGAGCAAAATCAGCGGTGAGAGAGGAAGGCAGAGATACATTTCAAATTCTTGGCATTCAGTAGGATTGAGCCCAGGTGATAATTCTCAATGAGAGAGCGAATCTGAGGATTAACGGACGTTCCATCAAAGCCCATCATAAAGAGCTGCCCCATCTGCCTGTCAGGAAAGTCATTGTATTCAAATCGTTAGCGAGGATCATTTATCCGGCGAAAGGAAATTAAGTTCAATGTAGCAGATAAGAATCAAAATCCAGCAAAGAGAGACGAAAGAAGAAGGAGAAGAAACAATAAAAATAATAATGATAAATAAAATAAAAAAAGACAAGAGGGAAAAGAAAAGAAAAAGGGAAAGAAGACAAGGACGGGGTTGCAAAGGCAAAAGGTGAATAGCTGCAAGTCGTGACCACTCCGCAAGCGGTGGTGCAGTCCACGATGGAGAACCGCGTGCCAGACGGAATTGCTGCATACCTGTCTAGATCATCCCAGCCAGGGGGCAGCATGTCCTCTCTTGGGGCCATGAGGGCCCTGAATAAGGAATGCCAGCTTAGTATCTAACACAACGAAATGGGCAAGAGTGATATGGCCCACACAGTGACCATCGGATTCCAAGATCGATTTCGGGTGGGCAAAAGATTAGGTTGGGACACACGCCGCAAACGATGTCGGAGAGTACGGCAAGGCTAAAACCGGCAGTTGGATGCTACAAATCAGCTTAGGAATAAACTAGTTAGGATTCATCCGAGCATGACCAGGGGCAAAGGACTGGACTGTGCAAGGCTGCAAGCTATGAACAGCAGCTTCAACGGGTGGTGGTCAGTGCTTGACGAATGATAATGGGTGGAGGGTGTGGGGGCGAGAAGGAGAAAGATCTCAAGCAAGAATAGTATAGTATTAAAAAAGTTACTGGATTTGGTAGAAAAATTCTGGACTTTCCTTCCAGGAGAGTAGCTATTGGTACAATGCCCATACGGACACTTCCAGAAAATAATTCTCCCCCGCCTCCCCTCACGCTGGTACGGAGTACAAGAGAAACATCCTTGACAGTAATGGATCCCGAAATCCGTTGAGGGCGTTGATACTGAAGGAAAGCCCGATGGGGGGTCACCTGCTTAGATCACGTGTAAATTTTGTCTTCCTTGATACCGGTAATTCTTGTCAAACCATACCAAACTGTCATAACAGCTTTAATTACTAGTCAATACGTGTGTATTATCCTAAGATTACAAAAAAATCCCGTCTACCCAGAGAGTCCCGTCAGTCGATACGACGCCACAAGCAGATAAGAGAGGGTTGCATGGGGGCTCCGATCCCTTCCCCCGGTTTCCCGATCCTACCGAATGCAACGGCACTGTCAAGCAATTCGGACTGTGATTTGCCATTCCACTCTCGGCTTAGCGGCTCCGTGCTTCAGTTGAATATCTGTACTATGCCACCCCCTCGTGCAACATTACGTCGAATCTTCGCGCTGTTTCCTGGGTAGCTAGGGTACAATCCATGACAAAAGCTGTTCATTTCCTGACGCGGATACTACTGGTTGATTGGATGCTCTACCGTAGCCAGTGGGAAGTACATGCGTCATCAGTTCACTGCAACGATGCTACTCTTTCCTCGGCAACAATGGTATTGAACATGCAGGAAGGCGAAGAGATGGGGTCTTAGTTCCGGGCAGAGTATGATACCCCGTTGTATATCGTGTTTATTATTCGTTTGGAGGTACTGTATATGGATTTCTATTACTCTTTCCGGCACGGGCCTCCAGTTGCTTTGTGGTGGAAGAGGCATGGGTCAAGTAACATTCATTACTCATGGTTGGAGGAGGGGAATGAAAATCAAACTGTGATAACAACAGTGGAAAAGGCAGTATCACGCCGTCACACTCCACAGTTGATCCTAGAGCCTGACAGGTAACTGTAACAGGCTTATTAGTGGATGGGGCAGATGGCCACCTCGACTTTCTCCCATATTACTTGCCTCTTTGTCCCACAATACTCTTCTTTTCTTGCTCTTCATAATTCTTTCTGCTCCAAGGTCTCTTTGATTTTCTTTTCCGTACCAAGCATCTTTGACTGCCTGGCATATATTTTTCATCCTTGACTTCAAAAAAAAAAAAGTCACAGGTTTATCCGAAGACTCTCAGTTCTGCCGCACTGCGTTATCGGTGACGTAGTCTTGTTCATCATGTATGGTAGTATCTGTTGTCCCTCAAGCTGGGTTGAACTAGGCTCAAAGCTAACCACATTCCTCCCATGTACTCAGGAGAGTAATCATCAGAGAAACCGCCTTGGAGGCTTCAGAGTATATCGCCGATTATATCATCAGTATGTCGTTGCCTCAGTTGGGATGCTTGGGTCTTTCTAACTTCACACCCTTATAGGTCGTATCAAAGCCTTTAAGCCCACAGAAGATCAGCCTTTTGTTCTTGGTCTTCCGACGGGTAGTAGTCCCGAAGTTATCTACAAGACCCTCGTGCAACGTCACAGAGCAGGAGACATTTCCTTTAGGAATGTCGTGACCTTCAATATGGTAGGTTCCTGTCATATTTGCTAAAGTCATACCCTCTATCAATGAAATCAAGTCATGTGCTAAACATTGCAGGATGAATATGTCGGGCTACCTCGCGACCACCCTCAATCATACCACAGCTTCATGTATAAACATTTCTTCTCCCATGTTGACATCTCGCCCCAGAATATCAATATCCTTGATGGGAACGCCTCTGATCTCGCTGCTGAATGCGCATCTTTTGAGGCAAAGATCGCCCGCTGCGGTGGTATCGAGCTCTTCCTGGGTGGTGTTGGGCCTGACGGACACATCGCGTTCAACGAGCCAGGATCATCCCTCAGCAGTCGCACCCGAGTTAAGACCCTGGCTTACGACACGATTCTGGCAAACTCTCGGTTCTTTGGCGGAGACGTGGACAAGGTACCCCGAATGTCCTTGACCGTTGGTATCCAAACTATCATGGAAGCTCGGGAGGTTGTTATTGTGGCCACTGGCGCTCACAAGGCACTGGCGGTGGAGAAGGGCCTCGAAGGTGGTGTCAATCATATGTGGACCCTTTCAGCCCTCCAGTTGCATCAGCATCCGCTGATCGTATGTGATCGCGATGCGACACTGGAACTCAAAGTCAAGACAGTCCGCTATTTTGAGGCGATTGAACAATCTGGTACTGATGCGCGTACTCAAGGGCCGCCTCTTGTTTACCGGCCAAGGACCTATGTCCCTGCTCCTATGGGGGCGAGCAAAACGAATCAGCAACCCACCCCAGCGTCGACACCGCCAAGGGTTCCCAAGGACCTGAGAATCAATACTCAGCTCAACCAGACGTTAGATGACGAGGAGTTGACGCCTGATAGCATGTCTTCCCGAATGGTTGATTCAGCCATCAGTGGACTCGACTCGACCTTGAAGGGGGATCTGATGTTCGACCGCATGGGCACTCGAGTCATCTCTCACTGACCAAACACGGTACGGACCCACGGTCTTATAAGCCGTACACTGATGGCTGGGCGAAAGCGTTGCGAGCTGGTACGCTGATCTCGACAAAGTACGTGTACCATAAGTAAATTTGCCGGTGAAGCGCTTTATCTTGTTTCATTTGTTTTGGAGTAGGGTACAGTTTTTGATTTGATAGCCTGGATGGACCTACCGGGAAACTTAGTTCTTGATTTACTTTTTTTATTTTTCTTCTTCGTTTTCTTTACCAATATTCATAGACGGTTTGGTACTAGGTGTTCCTATCCTTACCTAACGAACTTACTCATGAAGAATAGATTAGACAATATTGTGATGAGTTTGTGCTTGTATAAAACTTTGTAACAATTTCGTTATTGATGTCGTAAAGTGTGCTTTGCATTTATGGTTCATTTGTCGAGTCATTATACACCGCGGTGCGCTTAGAAAAGGAAAAGACATAAGTGATGACCCCAACTATTGTTTGAAACATCTATGGGCCAGTCATTGGCCTAGAGCTTAGCAAATACAGTTGCGACAGCACCGTTCATGTCGACAAGGGTGCTCTTGTTCTTCACCCAGGCTTCAATACCCCTACGGCCGTTCTCAACGCCAAGACCACTCTTCTTCCATCCACCCACTGCCATTTCGGCCGGGCTTTCTCCCCAGGTGTTCACCCATGTAATACCCGCCTGGAGTTGGTCGATAATGCGATGGGCCAAGTTGACGTCCTTGGTGAAGACACCTGCTGCTAGACCAAGCTCGGTAGTGTTGGCCCGTCGGACAGCTTCTTCAATGGTCTCGTAATACAAAATCGACATTACGGGGCCAAATATCTCTTCCTTGACAATAAGCATGTCATCCTTGCAATCAGTGAAAATTGTGGGCCGGACCCAGAATCCGTTCTCTAACTCCTTTGAAACTTGAGGCTTGCCGAGCCCGCCGTAAAGGAGGGTGGCCTTGTCCGTCTCGATACCATGACGAATATAGGAAATCACCTTCTCAAGATGGAGGGCGGAGCTCAAGGGGCCGAAGTTGGTAGCTTCATCAAACAAGGGGCCGGGGCGAATGTACTGCATCTTTTCGAGCAGGCGGTTCTCAAAAGCTGCCTTCATGCTAGATGGCACAAAAACACGGGTGCCATTGGTACAGACCTGACCGGTGCTATAGAAGTTGGCCATCATAGCTCCATCGACGGCGTTTTCAAGCTCTGCATCAGGGAGGATAACCAGAGGGCTTTTCCCTCCAAGTTCCATGGTTACGTATTTCATGTTGCCAGCAGCGGAACCGGCGACCTTCATTCCAGTGGCCACCTGGCCAGTGAAGGAAACTTTGGCAATTGTAGGATGGGAGGTTAAGTAAGCACCAACATCACCGGCGCCATAAACAATGTTGAACACACCATCAGGAAGTCCAGCTTCCTTGTAAATTTCTGCCAAAGTCTGCGCATGAAGCGGTGTGAACTCACTGGGTTTGTAGACCATGGTGTTTCCAGCAGCAAGACAAGGGGCAGATTTCCAGAGGGCACTGTTTCAGTTAGTCACGATTCAAATTGTGGCGCGGGTAAAATTGCGCTGGCAATACCCAATTGGATGTCATACATTTGGATAGGATAATTCCATGCACCGATTCCTGCGCAGACTCCCAAAGGAGCCTTCTTAGTGAATACCCAAGCGTCTTCTCTCAGCTGAGTGGTCTCCCCGTTCAGACCACCCCCCCCAACAAGGTTCGCATAGTACTCTAGAACATCGGCACCTGTGACAACATCCACTGTACTGGTCTCTGTGAAAGCCTTCCCGGAATCTAAAGATTCGACCCGAGCGATTTCGTCATTTCGTTCACGGAGTATGAGAGACGCCTTCTGGAGGATACGTGCGCGAGCAATAGGAGGGGTTTGTGACCAGGAGGGAAATGCCCGGTTAGCAGCAGCGATAGCTGCATCAATATCAGAATGAGAGGCAACTTGAATTTCGGCAAGCGGGGTGGCGTCGGAGGGATTGACAGATTGAAAAGTCTTGCCGGACGAGGCAGACTGAACTTTGCCGTCGTAGAAGAGTTGGCGAGGGGGGAGAGGAAGGCAGGACATTGTATGCACCAATATTGGACTGGTATAATATTAGTCTTCTAAGGAGGAGGGGAGGAGAAGAGGAGAGAGTTCGTATGTAAGACCTCCAGTTGTGCTAATTTATATCATACTACGGACTATGGTATCTTCTCAGAGTGACGGAGTAGGGGAAAAAAAATGTCAGAAAGGAAGACCTTACGGAGTAAGCTTTGCGTATTCCAGACCGCCAAAGCTGTGATTCGCTACCCCTCACCTGTATCTGGGTACTACTTACATTAAGGCGGCAGGCGATCTTCGGCGGCGGCAAACTGAAGAGCAAAAATAACTTTTTTCCCTTTTCCTTTTTCTTTTCTTTTCCGCCTTCTTCCTCTTCCTCCTCGCTCAGGGTCAAAACCAGGGGCAACAACTATCAAACATCCCCGACTAGTGGATGGAAGAAAAGGCAATGGATTCTTCTACTTTTTTCGGAATTCTTACGAATCTTCCCAAGGCGATCCAAGGGCAGTTATCAGAATTCAATTGTGGATATTCTCCGTTGAGCTGCCTTCTTGGGTTAACGGTTGGTCCGTGCATTAGTTCGTGGCGTGTTTTAGCGCGAAACCTCCGTGTGGGGTTTGACGTCGTGAGGCGGAAGAGAAGTTTCGTAGAACTGCATATGGAAGGGACGTCCTAATCGTAATATAGCGAGTCGTGCCTTTGCTATCAATTGATAGTAGCTCCAGTGAATATAGTAAGAGCAGCAGGGACTTAAGAAGAGCATCTTTTCCGATTTATCGGGTGCTTCATCATCGAATTCTCTATCGTATCGGAAATCAATCCAGATGGTTGGATACTGATCAACGATTCTCGATGCATATTCCCTATTATCTAATCTGTAGTGGCGGCGGCTCCACTTTCAAGACTTCCATTCACCGCCATTGGTTAACTCGTTCTTTCCAGGTGACCCGCCGAAGGGATCCAAAAGTAGGTAAAGATTGGAATCAATAAAAAAAAAAGAAGGGAAAAAAAGAGTCTATCAGTAAGAAAGAAGTGGTGGTCTGATGGCCGACGGCCGACGGCCTCCATCACCGCATCTTCGTCCTCTAATTTAAAAGTCAAGGTTATCTCCTCTCTTTTTTCTCTTCTTTTTTCCCTCAAACCACATCTCCTCTTCTCTCAACCTTCTCCTCTCTTACCTATATTTTATTATATCTTCTTTTAGGTGGAATTATTGTGTCTTTCTTTTAACATGGCTACTACAAATGATTTTCCTGCTAGCGATGTCAACAGCTATGACTATATCATCGTTGGAGGTGGTACGGCAGGCTGTGTCATAGCCAGCCGCCTGGCGCAGTACTTGCCCAACAAGCGTGTCCTTGTCATCGAGGGTGGCCCCAGCGACTTCAACGATGACCGGGTTCTCAATTTGAGAGAGTGGCTCAATTTACTGGGAGGAGAATTGGACTACGACTATCCCACTACCGAGCAGCCCATGGGTATGTTGCACCCCGCTATCTTTTTCTTTCCCCCCCCCCTTGTGTGTGTGTGCTTTGAACCTACTGGAGCGGAAACAATTTTTTTGAGGAGATTTGGAAAGAAGAAGTCTCAGTTATTAACTTTCTTGACACACAGGCAACAGTCATATTCGTCATTCGCGCGCTAAGGTCCTGGGCGGTTGCTCCAGCCACAATACCCTCATCTCTTTCCGTCCATTCGAATATGACTGCCAGAGGTGGGAACAGCAAGGTTGCAAGGGCTGGTCCTTTGAGACTTTCACCCGCATTTTGGACAACCTCCGCAATACCGTTCAGCCCGTTCACGCTCGTCACCGCAACCAGCTCTGCAAGGACTGGGTTGAGGCTTGCTCCACCGCTATGAACATCCCCATCATTCCTGACTTCAACAAGGAGATCCGTCAGAATGGTAAGCTTACTGAGGGTGTTGGATTCTTCAACGTTTCTTACAATCCGGACGACGGCCGCCGCAGCAGCGCCAGCGTCGCTTATATTCATCCCATCCTGCGTGGTGAGGAGAAGCGTCCTAACCTGACTATCCTAACCAACGCCTGGGTATCCCGCGTGAACGTTGAAGGAGACGCTGTCACCGGTGTCAATCTGACCTTGCAGTCGGGCGTCAAACACACCCTGAGGGCCAAGAAGGAGACCATCCTGTGTGCCGGTGCTGTAGACACTCCTCGCCTAATGCTGCTCTCTGGATTGGGTCCTCAAAACCAGCTCAGCTCCTTGGGAATTGAGGTGGTTAGGGACATCCCTGGTGTCGGTGAAAACCTCCTGGACCACCCGGAGAGTATCATTATGTGGGAGCTCAACCGCCCCGTGCCTCCCAATCAGACCACCATGGACTCCGATGCTGGCATCTTCTTGCGTCGCGAGATTCCTAACGCTGCCGGTTCTGATGGCCGTAGCGCCGATATTATGATGCACTGCTACCAGATCCCCTTCGATCTTAACACCAGTCGCCTCGGTTACGACGCTCCTATTAACGCTTTCTGCATGACACCCAACATTCCTCGCCCCCGCTCTCGTGGCCGTATCTACCTGACCTCAGCTGACCCCAACGTGAAGCCGGCTTTGGATTTCCGTTACTTCACTGACCCTGAGGGTTATGATGCTGCCACCATCGTTGCCGGTCTTAAGGCGGCACGTGAGATTGCCCAGCAGGCTCCCTTTAAGGATTGGATCAAGCGTGAAGTTGCCCCCGGTCCCAAGATCCAGACCGATGAGGAGCTGTCCGAATATGGTCGCCGTGTGGCCCACACTGTCTACCACCCTGCTGGAACCACAAAGATGGGTGATGTCTATCGTGATCCTCTGGCAGTCGTTGACCCTCAGTTGAAGGTCCGTGGCCTGAAGAATGTCCGTATTGCTGACGCCGGTGTCTTCCCTGAGATGCCCAGCATCAACCCAATGTTGACCGTACTGGCTATCGGAGAGCGTGCTGCGGAGTTGATTGCTGAAGAGGCTGGATGGAAGCGTGAGCAGCCCCGTCTGTAAACGCTTCTTTTCGTCCTTAACCGAGATACCTCACTGTTCTGTGAAGGCGACTATGTAGGAAGGGGGGGGCTCTGTGAGCGGCATTGGATTTATTCAGATGTCGCACGATTCATGACTTAATGTCCACAACATCAAACCGAGAAGATGAAAGACGCAAAAAAGAAGGGGTGGGGTTCTGCATCGCCACATATTGCAATGTCGGCATGTAGAGATGTACTTAAATGGATAGGGTAATTGTATTGCCTATCCATATCTTGTATTCCTGTACTTGTTCCTATGGTTTTTGAGCGATTCTATTGTTAGCGCCTGTATGTAGCGCCATTGAACTCCAAGAGAAAATATATAAAAGATTTCAAACCCGAGTGTTCGTCTAAATAATCGCTTAATTGGTTGGAAGAGTATGTCGAAGTTTAAAAGACACAGACTCACATGATAAAGTGGTCACCACTGGTACCGGTTATTCTCCAATCTTTATTTTATTTCGTTTATATTATAATAGTGTTTCTATAGTCTTAGTTCTATCGTGAATTGCTCCCCAAAGTACAATAATGACGGCTACAAGATATAAATGAAAGTAATGAACGACACCAGAAAAAACAAAGATCATCACGCTGTTCGATAGCCCTCAAAACAGAGACACTCGAAAATAGGAGGTAGCCGTAGAAAAAGAATAGGATAAGTATGGTAATCCAACGGGCAACTAGGAGGGATAGCATAACCACAAGCTGGCATAGCATAGCATGTGTATAGGACTCTGAAAGTGTTAAACCCTACTGTTGGTAGCTTCTTTCTCAGCATCATAAATTTTGACGCCGCGTTTCCAGACTTGATCAATTGTCAAGGTTGGTCCGGAATAAGGATCTGGTGCGTCAGTTAGGACGACCAGATCTGCATCTGCATCACAGTCCAATGTTCCCTTGACACCTTCAAGTCCCAGGAGACGTGCGGGTGTGGCAGTAGCCGCATTCAGGGCCTCCGCAGTCGACGCACCCGACCATCGGCGGAAGTTGTTCACACATTCAATGAGGGTGGCAGAGCTGCCTGCAATCTTATCGGAGCCTTCAAGTGTCAACCGAGCCCCGGTCTTGACAATGCGCTCTCCGTTGGTCCAATCGTAGACACCATCCGGGAGACCGCACAGCTTCATAGCGTCAGTCACGAGAATCAGACCGTTTGGATGGGCGTTGTACGCAATGCGAATTGAGGTGGGATGGAGATGGATGCCATCGGCGATGACACCATAGAAAGGTCGGCGGTGTTCATTTTGGCCCAGAAGACCGAATACGCCAGGGTTACGATGGTAGAAGGGCCGCATGGCGTTGAAAAGATGGGTAATCATGGTCGCGCCTTGTTTGGTGGCACTCATGGCTTGCTCATATGTTGCATCTGAATGTCCAATTGAATAGATGATATCTTGGGCGGTCAGGTTGGGAATATTGTTGACCATGCTGCCCACCTCGGGGGCAGCCGTGATCATTCTTACAGTTTTCGACGGTCCGAACATGTTTTCCTTGCCATAGCAGCCAACAACATCTTCAAAACTCTTCGCGGCACGCAAAACATCAGTCTTGTGGATGCCATTGCGGCCGGGGCTGATAAATGGACCCTCTACATGGGCACCCAGCGACTCTGCACCATCTTCTGCGCGATGCTTGGCTCCAGAAGGACCTAACGATGGGAGGACCTACAGAATATGTTAGAAGTTTTGATCTTTTTCTTAGTATTTGCATATATCCCCTATCGAATGGCAACAAGAGGCCAGCAGCTTTAAAAAAGTTCGGACATACTTTCCAATAAACCTCTGGTGTTGAACTAACGACGGTTGGGAGATATGATGTCACACCGGTTTTGGCGAGGCCCTTATTGACCATGCGCAACCCTTCATCATATTCCTCTTTTGAAGCTTTGGGAACAGAAAAGTCAAAACCTTGGGCACCGTTTAACTGCACGTCAATAAGACCTGGAGCGAGAATTCGGCCACCAAGATCGAGAACCTCGTCGGGAGACATGTGCAATTCATAAAAGGCCTCCTGATCTCGAAGAATCTTTCCAGATAGGGAGTCAATCCAAACATCTTGTTCAACGAGCTGATTACCGCGAATAATCCGGCAGTTAGTGAATTTTGTTATGCGTGGCGGGGTAGCTGTCTTGCCAGGCATGGTGAGGAGTAACCGTTCGTGAGAGGCAATGTAGGTAAACAGAAATGTCTTGGCAGTTGCTGACAAGAAAACAGTAGACCATATAGAAGAATAAGAGGAGGACCGAAGGAAAAAAGGGGGAAACTATGTATATGAATAGGGAGTAAATGAAGACAACTCGAATCATATATAAAATGTGAAAGGCTATATTATGGATAGATAGTAATATGTATTACGGCGGGCAGATACACGCAAATGGAATAGGGAAAGTCACCCAGAAAACGTGTGAAGAAGATCGGCATCCAGTGGCTTCATGAGGCGTCTATTGTCTCTTGACGTTGCCTCCCATGGGGAAAAAATCCCACTGAGTGAGAATGTGACATCGACAGGAACAAGAGCGAATGTGACGTCTATGGCCTGATGGGGCATGATGGAAATTGAAATTAGGGACTGGGTTCCATGGAAAGGACGAGGAATTCTTTCCATTGTGATGTATCATCAGGTACTGTTTTGTTTTCTAAAGGGGTAAAAAGAAATAGGGAAAAGAAAAGTTTGAATGCGATTCATACGTCCATCAATTGCAATGTCCTTGTAGTGAATACAACCTGTACGGTGGTTAGGTTGGTAGTATGGTAGTGCATTAGTCATTGGCATATCAGTACATACTTGCAATTGGTTACATACCAATACCACTCATAATACTAATACATACTGCCTCCATACAGAACGAGACTATACAACCGATTTACCATACAGAGGAGTGTCTGTGTAGGTCATTGCAGTAAGGAGCCGTATCCACACAAGGTGCATAGTACAGGACTACCATACTCCGTATATATAGCAGTACATACAAGTATTAAAGACCGCGCATATAATTAATTAGTAGGGATTTTTCTGTAAGAAGACACTAGACTAGGTAGATGAGCTTATTCAAGCACTGCACTGACTAATTTTTTTTTTCCGTTTAAGTCTCTCTGCTCAATAATGATATGATTATGGTATAAATGGACTGCTACTTTCTTTTTCTCTGCTCTGCAGGGAGAGACTTGGAAGAGAAATCTAGGGGATGTATGTACAATTGTACATGCACTGCAGTACTCCGTACTTACTACTCACTAACTGTACGGTTTCATCAAGGCCCCACCAATACTACGCTACAACTACTGTACCAGCGGAAACTCAATTTGCCTCCCCGCATTCGGCATCGACTTGGACGGGTGAAGGTTGCAAACAGTCGATGTTACCGTCTCCTTTGGCTTTTCGTTGCGTTCCATGAAACGATTCTGGTTGGACAGTGGGTAAGCCTGGAGATAACCAACCGCACTTTGGGAAAAACCTCGTGGATCGCCTTTTGCAAGCGACTACTACTATCATGGGTAAAATAATAAGAGTAAAAAAGTAATAAAAATAAAAAAAGGGAAAAAAAAAAAGAAAGAAGCTTTACAAGACCTAATAGAGATATTTTATTCATATTCAGGATGTCTTTTCCCTTCATCACTCACCACTTGCCTATGTATATCTCGGCAATGAATTCATTCTCTTTATTATAGTTAGCACCGAATACAGAAAAAGAAAAAGACTACGGAGTAGGCTATGAGACTAAACAGTGCTAAAAACGATCAATGAATGAACACGCGACTCAGTGACTGAGACATAACTATTTTTCCCCTAAAATTTTCATTCTTCTTAATCTTGAAATTCTTTTTAATTTGTTTTTTAAAAAACCTCTCTCTTTCCTGTTACTCAATCATTTCCATTTCCAATTCGACCTCATCTTTGTTTTAGGGCTAGTTTCTTCTTTTCTTATTTCCCGATCGGCAATCTGTTCATTCGCTGCAGTTTCTCCGCAATTTCCACTGGAGTCGTGGAGAGAGAGTGAGCAAGAGATCAGAACTGTGGTTGTCGATTCCGAGGCAGTTCTTGGGCTGATTCTCCGCTGTACCCTTCCTTCTATAGGGTTTATTCTTTCGGTTCTCCTTCTCTTTTCCTCTTTTTTGCTTCTTTCCCTCCTTATCCTCGGATTGCAACACTCGTGGAAAGGAAATTTCCACGACGTTTGTCTGATATCGTGCATAAACACTGATACCGGGTCAACGCAACATTAGATCAAGGTGCGTCATGTCTTCGCTTGTCTTCGAGAATTATGGCTTTGTCTCTCCTCCCCACTATCGAATCGTAGATGTAGTATTGCTGTCATCTATGGTGGTATCCGTCGGTTATCTACACTACACTACACTCCACAACTACACATCATCTGAAGTTCACAAGCACCGGCTGGATGCGACTTTGAAGACCCGAGCCTAAGATACTCCGACTAAAACATAGATATGGGGTTGATCGGATTCTGCTATTAATATTCCATATTTGTTTCGTTTTTTCCCTCTTCTTCCTTACCCCAGATTGAGATCCCCCAACATCACAACAAACATTGAACATTCCTTCCATTGTTTTGTCGTGGTGTCATTCTGTGCTACTTGAGTTCTTGCAAATTCTTTGTATAATACTTATATTTCCAAACAGGAAAACCACCCGACCTAATTTTCCTTCTTCTTTTTGCCTACGCATTGATGATACCCTTCGATTTGTTCCTGCCATTCACTTGCTTCCGGTAACTTCCCTTTTTTGTTTATTCATTTTCATGTGTGTATCCTTCTCCAAGTTCTCCTTCCCTCCCTCTTTCTTTTGTTTACCTTGCTCCACCTGTTTGTCCCCCCTTTTCCTTCTCCTACATTCTTCCTCATCCCTCTTCCTTTTCAAGCTTGACCACCACTAAACCCTCCATTCTTGTTTCTCTTTCTCCCCTTTCAATATTTCTTTGATCCACTATTGTGCATTTGACTGATCTTGAACATTCCACTTTCAGATACTGACCGCTTTGAAGTGAATTACTGCTCTCCTAACAAGCTCTTACCCAGCTTCTTATCACAGCACTTGGAGATTCCCGTCTTGCATCCTCTAAGCAATGGGTAACTCAACAGTTGGCGATGATAATCCTGCGGAGAAGGAGTTTGCTGCCGCCACTTCGGATCCCGAGGCTGGTCAGGACTCCGTCACAGGGAAGCCATGGATGTACAAGCCCTGGAAGATCGGCCCTTTAACACTGCCCTGGTTTGCACACCCGATGACCCAGCTCGTTCTGGTCTCCTTTGTTTGCTTCCTTTGCCCTGGCATGTTCAATGCTGTGAGTGGTCTTGGGGGTGGTGGCCAAGTCGATGCAACCGATGTTAACAAGGCCAACACCGCGCTATACAGTACGTTTGCCGTGGTAGGCTTCTTCGCCGGTTCCATTGCCAATCGTATTGGCCTTCGCCTGACTCTCTCGCTTGGTGGATTTGGATACTTCCTCTATGTAGCATCGCTTCTCTCATATAACCATAACGCCAATGCCGGCTTCCTGGTCTTTTCTGGCGCGCTGCTCGGTGTCTGTGCTGGGTTGTTGTGGTGTGCCCAGGGAGCCGTCATGATGAGCTACCCACGTGAACACGAAAAGGGCAAATACATCTGCATCTTTTGGGTGATCTTTAACCTCGGTGGCGTGATTGGCAGCCTGGTAGGTTCTTTTGTTCCCGTATCCTGTTCTCATATTTGATAGGAGAACAGAACTAATGATGCCGTTCGTGCGCATAGGTACCTCTGGGCCAGAATCTGCATTCTACCGCTGGTCGGGTCAATGATGGCACATACATTGCTTTCATGGTCCTTATGGCAGTCGGTTTCGTTCTCGCATGGGGTTTATCGGATTCAAAGTACATTATGCGCTCGGACCGTTCACGTGTCATTGTCATGAAGAATCCCTCCTGGAAATCAGAATTCAAAGGTCTTCTTGACACCCTACGCAGTGACTACTACATTGTCCTAATGTTCCCTCTGTTTTTATCGAGCAATTGGTTCTACGGCTACCATTTCAATAGCGTCAATGGTGCCTATTTCAATGTCCGCACTAGGTCTCTCAACAGCTGCCTCTATTGGCTCATGCAAATGGTCGGCGCCTTCGTCTTCGGCTTTACTCTGGACATGAAGTTCTTTTCTCGGTCAATGCGCGCAAAGATCAACTTCGTCCTACTTTTCCTTCTCACATTGGGCGTGTGGGGTGGTGGTTATGCCTTCCAGAGGCAGTATACTCGTGCCGACGCCCCGCTTGATACGGACTGGTCGGATAGTGGCTATGTTGGTCCTATGTTCCTTTATATGTTCTATGGCTTCTACGATGCTGCCTTCCAAACCTGCGCTTATTGGTTAGTTCGCCGCCTTTCTTTGCCTCGTCGCCTACACACCACCTGCCCCGCTTAAATTTTGGGAGGGAAGAATTGACGACTAATCTTTGTATTACAGGTTTATGGGATCACTAACCAACAACGCCCGCAAGCTGGCAAACTTCGCTGGTTTCTATAAGGGAATTCAGTCCGCTGGCGCAGCGGGAATGTGGGCGTAAGTCATCATACAATTGTGTCTTCCCGAGTGAATGCCTCAAACCTTTACTAACGACTCCCTTCCACAGCCTGGACCTTGATAAGGCACCGTTCATGACCGAGCTCGCCTCTTGTTGGGGTCTTCTCCTCGGAAGTCTTCTGATTGCATCCCCAATCATCTTTTTCAAGATTAAGGATCATGTAGATATCGAAGAAGATCTCAAATTCTCCGACGAAACAGCCCATGACGTCATGGGTAACATCCCTATGGAAGAACAGACATCTGGAAAGAGGGAGGAGAAACGGGCGTCTGTCGCTTAGTTTTGCCTTGTGTCCATCGTTTGCTGCTTATTCGAATGCATTTTTCTTCTACACTAAGGTCAACAGTTAATATCCATGATGACATGTTGGGTAGCTTTAGTGGAAACTTGTCTTTTTTACCCCGAGGTACATTCAGGTTTTACAGTTTGTGATGTACCATTGAATTAATGTTCAAATATGTATTTAATCACACCCAGTTGTCATAAATGGTTTAATATAAGAATATCTGACGTAAACTGAGAAAGCCGAGATGGACTGTTATTGTTCCGTCCAACAGAGATAATCCGCAACAGATATAAGGTTCCCATGGCACGTCTCGAAGTGACAAAAGAATGATAGGGTTTTTACTATGTCTTTCTACACAAACTCCGGTCTATGCGTATGTATATATACATGTGCATCGACGTGAATATTACATTCTTACATTTATGCATCATGCATCGTGACGTCATATTGTTTCAACCATCTCGTCATGTGCTATGCCATAGTGTATTCATATGACGCCAACACTGGACATGCTGGTCGCCGTAGGCAGCGGCACGGACGACTGGGTATGTGTAGCTGCGGCCGTTCCATTCGTCTTGTAGCTGGGCCAGATCTTCTTCTGGCCCTCTGCGATATCCCAACCGAAGATAGTCCGGTTAAACAATTGCAGGGAGGCGATGGGCTGGTAGTATGGGACTTCATGGCCTGCCTCATAGACGCGAGTGAAGGAGAAATTACCATACTCGCGAGTCTCCCCATACTCGACACCGTTGACTTTCAGGGGCGTGTACCCTGCGCTTCGGAACTGGGCGGCTTGGGAGTAGTTCGCAGCGAGGGAAACCGCCTGGCCGCCGAACCAGTTGCAGATGTAATCGGCGTCGCCATAGATGAGGGAGACACGCACGGGGAGAGCAAGGATCTCCTCGAGGTCTTCGATGAAGTTGGGCCAGACGAAGTCGCCTGTTTGCTGGAAAGCGTAGTAGACGTCATTATTGGACTGAGTGTAGTTGATATTGACGCCGATAGCATCCATGACAGAGTCCTTTGCCAGAAATTTGTTGTAATAACTTGGCGGGGTTGGGTCCTAATACCATATTAGGGGGTTTTTATTCGATCAACAATGAACCATGCATTTGCATGCGATGTGTAAATAGAAGTAAAAGCTCTACTTACATCATATGGATGCCGAATATCATACACACCACGACCACTAAAGGCGTAGTATGGCCCCTCTATTTCTCGTGTTATTGTCTGCATTAGTTTTGAATCATATACCTTGTGTTTCAGGGAGTGAAAAGAACGTACCAACATTGTCCCTGCACATGTTGGTGGCTTCGGCGCAGAGGGCGTAGTCAGCTAATGCGGTGCGGTTTGTCTGTTTGCAGGTGGAAATCATATCCTGGCAACCATTTGGCATTTGGTTGGCAAACTTCATGTAGTTGTAGACGGTCTCGTTGACCTTTTCATGGTGATGAGTACAAGTAGGAATAGTCTCATGCGCATAAGGGGGAGCTTACAGCCTTGATACCGTAGGTGTTGTTCACAGCGAATTCAGGGTAGTAAGGGGCCTATGGGCATACGTTAGCAGCTTTGTTCGGAGTATGTCCTATTGGCTGTTTCGACGGCATACCTGGATCGCCTCGTCGATGATGCCGTTGATAATTCCCAGAGAGTTGAAATTAAGCTGAACACCATTAGCAGTACCGTTCGCAATCCTCTCGTTCTGCTCGTAGAAATGATTGAAGAACTACGTTCGTTAGTCTTGCATTCTTTGACACATCGTCCAGATAGAACTCACTGCAGGACCATAGTGCCTTAGAACGAAAGGAAACCTATCAGCGCAACCATCACGGCCATTTAAGGATTCGCAGAAGGGAACCACCTACCCTCCATAGCTCTCCGTCCATAGACTGAAGTCCTTAGACTGCACCCTAGAGTCCAAGTTAGGTAGTCCACTAAGGAATCCTTGAAGGATCTCCCAAGCGGCCTCTGCGGCAAGATTGGTAGTATCTGCTGTCGTATTAGTAAATGAAAGCATGTGGACCGGAAGAGACGGTTACCGATCAGAGTGGCATCGATGGTTGGGTACCGGCCCTGAACTCCTGCAAAGCTCGAATTCTCGACGACCCCAGTGACAGGGTTAATAGACCCATCAGCCGTATCACTATAAGAAAAGCCTACGGGAAGAACCTCGTCAATAAGGAAGACCGCAGTAGGGGAGGGTGCTGCAATCCATACCGACTCCCAAAGGCTGGGACAGGAATAGTAAATTGGAGACCTCGTTCCACGAGTGAGGGTTGATGTAATCATCAAAGGTCGAATTGACATGGCAAGGGCCCAACTCTAACCAAAAGTTAACCGAGACCTAGAAGAAGCATACTTGTAACGAGCGTCAAGCAAACCTTCGAAGAGACCGATCAAAGAATCGCTTCCAGGGCCACCATTCAACCACAATGTGATAGGTGCGGTTTCTGGGTTATGTCTGGCTTCGAAGAACCAGAAGAAAGTATGGGACTCGGGAGAGATGTCGACATATCCAGAGTAGGATTTGACACCTGGGGTAGTCTCACAGACGCCCTCTGCACCGGGTTCCTTGTACCGGATGGTGACATTGTTTGCGGTTGTAAGAGTCTTGACCCCGATGGGGTCCTTGGGTAGCTGTCTTTTACCGACAGACGCCGGTGTACTTCCTGGAAGTGCCCAACTGGCTGCAACCAAGGGTAGCACTGAGAGAAATTCGTAGCCACGCATGTTTACAAGTGCAGTCCACTTCTGGTTCCCCGCTTGGTCTATGTCCTATACGTAGGCAAGGAGAGCTGCTATCCAGCGATAAGCAACCTCGATAGAGCCACTCGCAACGTCGTCAGTTACTGAAGAGGTCAGCGATCAGAGGAATATCCTCTGACTTTTATAAGTCGGGGTAACAGACTTCTAGCATTGACAAATGGCCCACATAGTGGGAGGGGGACGGCCCGTATGCAGCCATTAGGCGGCCTTGAATGCAATATACAAACATTGGATTGCGAGATCGACTAGTAACTTATCCTGGTAGTATTTCCGGGCACATGGCATGACTTGTTTGGCATGAACGGAATCCACGGAATAGTCTGGACAAGATTAGCATTGCAGATCGCTCCATAACCGGCCGCGTGCGGTATCACCTTGCACGGCTTATTTTCTCTAGGCAGCTTCAGGGAATCCTGCTATCTACCTGCTATATCCGTCGGCCTTCTCATCGCTTATCGCAGGATTAAAACGGAGCTTCCCAGAATGGAGAGGATCGGCAAGATGAATCGATTGACATGGCGACGTATGTCCTAAACCCCGCAATCATCGCAGGCCTGAGGAGTCAGGACCAATGGCGATCATTCAAGAGCCAACTCATGAGCAACCGGGAACTGTGCTAGGATAACAGGGAAGAGAAAAGAGGAGGCCTGGTCAGAGTGGGACTGTAGTAAGAGGAAGTAAGGTTCACTAGATTAGTTCCTAAAGTAATGACCTGCCAGAAGAGGGTTAATGTATATCTCTTACCCCTCAATTTGTTCCTACACACTTCGGCCTACGTACCAAAGTCCATACGTACGGTAAGCAATGTACTGTCTTGATGGATGATGCAGCGATAAAACAGCCCCGGAAACCAAAAGGAATGGTTGATCGGTAGATAGATAGATCGATAGATAGACAGACGTCCAGGTACGTCGGTAGGTATATAGGTAGATAAACCGAATTATTGAAAGCTTCCCTCGTGCTATCTCTTAGTTTAGATAACTACCAGTAAGTAGAAAAGCAAAATAAACAAAATAAGAAAGAGAAAAGCCAAAACTTGGTAGCCGCCAGTTGAACCTTATAGACTGTAACAATCCATTTGGTTTTACTCAATGACTCTCCACTTATCGACGACGCTTCTTCGCTTACGGGGCGAAATGAACAAATTTAGATAGACCGAATCATGAGTCCCAGAACTCTGTCGATCCTATACCGAAGCCGAGATTCCCACGGCATACTAAGCCTCACAAAAGATGCCGGATCAAGACAACGATACTACCCACTGGAGGAGATTCGCCCGCGGCTCGGTCGGCTCGATCGGAATGCTGTACTTCTGCTTTCGGTCCGACTGGAGCGAAGTTCAGCAGAGGGAATCGGCACATCATGGAAAACACGCGAACAAACGATTACAAAAGAAAGAGAAGAGGAAACCTTCATATATCGATCTGTCATATTCCTCATTATGTACTTTTCGAGATAATCTCTATACAATATATAAACACAGTTATCCTCACGGGGAGGTGAAACCGACATCAATCACATCCTAAAGTTCCGTTACACATGATGCGCCATCCTGTACATACCCTTTGCTTTTGGAACCGCCCAACTGAATATAAGATCAAGTCACACCCAACCCTGTAAATACACGCGTAATCACCTGGACAAAGGGGAAGAGAGTGAGAAAAGAAAAGAGAAAAGAGAAAAAAGTCGTAACACATGGCTTGCTATAGTCATAGATTCAACCCAAGTTCGGCTTCGAGATCGGCAATGCCATCAAGCTCGGCGGCCCGTGGTGCCTCGTTGGTGCCCAGCGTTGTCGAGGTGCGATCCTCATGGTGTTGCCCATTGCCTAACCCGGTCAACCCAACTCCTTTGCTCTCGGTTCCGAACAAGTCCGGCACGTTGTCCATTGTGCTGATATTGAAACCAAATCCCTGGCCTTTCGGGTTGCCATGGAGGTTAAGACCATCATCGGCAGCGAACAATTCCGCACCGGTGTCATCAAAGTTGATCAAGGCGTCGAAGTCATTCTGAGTCACCTCCGCATCATTTGCCAAGTCCATAAGTTCGCTAATGCTTAGGTCGGAGTCTAGATTAGGAATTGCAAAAGCGTCCTGATGGTAGTGTGGGTTGATGTTGTTGGTGCTGCCATTTTCACTTCCGTCTGAGGGTGGCGGCGTAGAGGCGAATCCGGAGGCCTCTGCAGCTTCACCAGCTAGTCGGGTGCCGCTGGTTTTGGGGTATGTCAAGTCGGGGATCTTCTGTGCTAGGGAATCCGGAGGCGGCGTCAATGTATTCAATCGAACGGAATCAAATGTGCCACTGTTTCGTGACTGTACGTCTTGTGGTGCTACTGTGAGTTGAATACCGGCCTTACGGATCGCGGCTTCCAAGAATGATGTGGCAAAGTCTGCCGATGCGTAGATCTCCCGCAGGCGCTGGAGAATACGCATGCATTGGTAAAACCGTTGAAGGCTAACCATCCGGACATTGGGGTCACTGGACTTGATATCAAGAAGATGAATGATAACTGCAGGCAGGAGCACGGTCACACCGGTCGTAGGGAAATAGCGAGTTAAATCCAAGGCGTGCAGGTCTTGGGCGATGTTTGTGATCTCGACCGCAGCAAACCGAACCTTATTTCGAGAGATGTCTTGTAACTCTGCGTCCGTGGAGGGGAAAGGCATTGCAGGAAGAACTTGAGGACGGTGTAACGCGCTTGACGTTGTCAAGTAAACCATTTTTAAGAGAGCTCGATGGGAATGCAGGACTTCTTGTGCCTCGGTCAGCTTCGCTGGGGCCATAGAGGCGTATTGAATCTCCGACGGAAGATGGGCCAGCCAATCTTCCAACTCTTGATCGCAGCGCCGAACCTCAAATGTCTCTGCGGCCGACTTCTTCGGAACCAACATCATAGTCGTTTCCATTGTACCACCGAACTTATGGCTGAGCACGGAATATTGTGCCGAAAGGACGTGGCTGACACAGAGACATAGCTTCGCCTTCTCAATGAACATGAGGGCGAGCTCTTTCTGATGGCTCACATTTTGGAGAATCTCCGAGTTGCCCACAATACTGACAATCTCCGGTGAAAAGGGATGGAATTCGAAATCGTCTAGTGTTAACATGGGAACATCACAATCATCATCCTTGACGCGCATGGGGCGTCTCATTCCCAGGGCAATTAGGCGATCACGAGTGTAGGTGCTCCACCAAATACGCTTCCACATTCGCTGGCGTCGAACATCCATCCGAGAATTACCCGGGTCACGATGCAAACCGATGGTATGTGCTAGAGACAAGCTGACACCCATCCAATGCCAGGTGTCCTTCTGATCATCTGGAGTTTCGTACCAGTAGGTCATCAACAGCAGGGACTGTACAAGCGAAATCCGATCCACCTCATAGTCAAAGTCGTACAAAAGCCTGGCGCGTTGAAAGAATGATTTTCGGGCTGCCTTCCGACTTGAGTATCCGGCGGCTTGAAGGTGCTTCAGGTCAACGAAGGCAGTACCGGCAAACATTACGGCCTGAAATAAAAGAAGACTCATCCGGCGAATCCCGTCATTCTGCGCGATAGTCTGCAGGAAGTCCTCCAAATCTAAGAGGGGCATGTATGTGTGGACATAATGTATGTAGGCTTTGAGCAGCTCATTCCGCAGTCGCACATCAGGCACCGTCAAGGCTCCTTTCATTGCCAGGTAATCGATGTCCTCCTTCTGCAAGCGAGGTGGCAATCCTCGAATATAATCGGGCAGGATGATGCCTCCAGATCTAGCGTTGGCGAAAGAAGGATCCAGTAGTTGCTGGATCTGCGAGGTGACGTGATGCAAAGGCATGGTGGCAGGTACTGCAGGGTTGGGCGCCATCCTTCTTCGATATCGTTCAGCCCCAGCACCAATTCTGCCGACTTGGCTCTGATCTATATACATCGATCATATCAGTATAAACGTGTATAAAATACACTCAACGAGTCTCGCTCCTCAGGGATGCAGGCAAATACGAACAGAGAAGATGTGGCATATGTTGCCCCTGGTCCAGATCTATGGAACGCTGAGAAGGCGACGCAGGGGCAACATCCGAAAGCCCGTGGCATTCACTAAGTCTCCGTAGAAGACTTCCGTCTTCGGGGGCCTCCGCGGGCGATTCAGAGAGCTGGTGGTTGGGGTTGTCAACCTCAACACGTGATTTCCTGGAAAGTGGCAAAGTAGCGCACTTGATGTTAGCCCGCGATTCTGCGACGAGTGAGGCAAACGGGTCATGTTTTCGGCATGGACGAACTTTCTCCTCTTGCTCTCGGTGACAATGCAGTCCACTTGATCCAGGCGACAATTCGTACAAGGAGAGCCATTTTCAACCACGTCGCAACGAACTTTCCGAGCGCGGCAGCAACAGCATGCCTTCGATGCCCTCCGTTTTACGGGCCGGGCATTGGCAGGGAGGCCTGCCGTCGAAGCCTTTCGCTTGCCCTTGGCCTCGTTCTCGGCCATGTTACTCGATGATGGCGAGGCAGTGAGATTAGTCATTGTGAAGTGTGCGATTTCAGTTGACGCCAAAGATCCATCAACTGGTTAGATTATCGTGTTAAAGGAGCCGCGGGGGAGTTTAAGCTCATATAGAGTAATACTATAAGAGAAAGAACCGATATGGTAAGAAGAGGAAAAAAGGATGATAGTGAAAAAGAAGGAAGAGAACACAATTCCAAAACTGTTAAACCGAATCAAAAGAGTCAGGAGTGGAGAGGACCTTTCGTTTAATTTCTTTTTTTTATGAAATTTTATTTATATATAAGTTTTGGTAACTGGGGTACCACATTCAAACCTTTTTCGTCCAAGGGGACGAAAAGAAGAGGCGAGACCTGGGGATGGGGAAAAGGAATGTTTAAGTAGTTGAACCAATATGCAACACGTCCACCAACAAATCGGTCAGGAGGCGTTGGCGTTGGGGTTGGCGATGAATGCCCCCAGATCCACACTGTGACTGTGTTGCCTCCCCCAGACCGTGACCAACGGACTCCATCCATGAATCCAGAGGGTTTCAATACTAATCGGTCATCCATCCATTTTCCACCGAAATGACGCTAGCCCCAATTGTGGATAGGTATTTACCTCACGCTTGAACTAATGGGATTAGGGCGGCCTAAGTTCGGCGGGGTGGGTGGAAACGGGGGGAGATTCCATCACTGGTTACGGAGTACTGCTGAAGAGAGCGCGCGCTTTGAGCCAGTGGTCGGCAACTGCTTACTGTACACTCCCCACATATCCACCCAATGACGGTCCGAATGCTACTCCACTCCTCGCAGCCGTTTCCACTCCCGATGGCTTTCCTAATTCTAGGAGCCTGGAAATAATAGGTAAGTCCTCCGGATACCTACGGTCTACGTATCCTGCGAAGTGAGGATTCTCCACTTGCCTACGACTTGCAGCGGCGCCAACAAGACCCGAATAGCGTCCCTCGGCCCGGTCACGTTACTAAACCTGGATCCTCTGCTCTCGCAACATTGGTCCATGGTCAACCGGGACGCTGATTTGCCCTAACTGGTCCACCCCTGCAGTGGCCAACTTTGAAGTTGACAACTAAAAGGTCAAAAGGACAGGTGCGTCATTTAGGGAGAGGTGTTGTGCCCGGAAAAAATTCCGAGCATCTTGAGAATATCTTTTAATAATATTATTATTATTCTTTGCTCTTCTTTTAACTGGTCTCCTTAACAATAATAGTAATCTGGATTCCAGTTGGTTCCCGTTTGTTAAAATTCTCTGTCCACTCTGCAGGAGCATCATTACTTGATAAGGAAATATGCTTGTTACTAGGATACCCTCAACCCGTTCTTGCTTTGAATGGCAGCTCCGTGGGATTGAGATATCACTGACCAGCAGAGTGGCTTGGATCACGGACTGGTTCAATGACAGGATGATTTACAGGCCGGTCTAAGGATGAATGCTCCCACGGGCCGAGGTCCGCGATGATTATTCCATCAAACAAAAGGTTGATCTGGACTGGGACAATCTCTGGTCATTTGGGGATGATCAGGATCCCCCCCTATCATAATAGGCTTTAAGAATGTACACCTCACATGTTTATTCACATTATTTTATCTTTCATAAAAACTGGACCCTAGAGGAAGGGACCTTGGCGGCTGGGCACTGGACAGGCATTGATGATACTAAATGGGGACGATCATCGACTGGATATCCCGCAAGAAAATCCACTAGATATGGATGACCAAATTAATTTGCCGTGAAAGTGGACCGGTACCATCTATCAGGAGAATGGTCCACGAAGATCATTGGAGTTCTCTTTCTATTTGCTGTGCTTTAAAATAGTGCTCACGGTCCCTGTGATTTTCACGAGTCTACTTAGTAACAACTATAGTACTTGGCTTTTGAGAGGAGGCCAAACCCGGTAGCAGTACGTACATCCTATGGCTGATGGTCCACCCTTGCCAGTTATGGAACAGCAACGCGATCCAGATCCAAACAGGAAAAACATTTCCAGCTTGTTACAGGAATAATGAGCCACTCAAGAGGGATAACCCCACGGCTCTGTGTTCCTATTTGCTTTCTAAAAGAAAATGATAATTATAATGAGAAAAAAAAAATACACAGATATATAATAATAATAATAATAATAATAATACCAGATATAATATAATAAAAAGCGCAATAGACATCAGGATGTGGGCCGCTAGAAGGGGCGGCAGCTCAAGTTCTAGACGTCAAGTTGCATATCACAATGTGGAAGAATTTCACATTGCGGATTTGCTATGCCTTGTATAATTGTAACTATTCAAAGAATGTCTTGTCTCAAACTGTATTGATCTCTCTCTGTTTTTTAAAATTTAAAAATTAAAAATTAAAAAATAAAAAAGTAAATTTTTGTTCACCATTTTATTCTTTTACGGATGATTTTGTTTTACTCCGGAGTATTCTTTTTCAATGATTCCAGGGATGTGGGTAGTGGGAACTTTGGAACATCGAATGGAATTTCACTTCTTCTAATCCTCTAGGGCTAGAAACAAGCCTCTCCAGCTGCACGTGAGACTTGATCGTTCTGCTAAATGGTGCGTGGCCGATGTCAACCGTTGTGCCGACGAACGGAATAATCTCAGGTACTCGGACTCTCGGAGGGAAAAAAAACATGGCCCCTTTCCGTCGCTTTTCAGCAACAATGAAGGCAGCGTTGATTCAGAGACCCAATCACATACGAGGGACCTTCGACCCCAGCAGTTCAGAAACTGAGCAGGTGACATGCACAGGAACTAGTGCCAATGGTTTTTAAAGTTCAGAGTGAAAGTAAGATTAGTCATTATTAGCGATACTCGGAGGAATCTTTGACGGTCTGGATGGAAGAGCAAGAGAAGGGGGCGCACGGTGTCGTCATCACATCATTTGGGAAGCTGATCAAGTGGCCTATGCAATGTACATACTACATACTTACATGAAGTTCTACCTAGTGCTAGGGACGCATCAAATGCCGTCAGTCAGAGAGCCAAGGACTAATCGTTGTCTGCCGATACCTTACCCTTTCTTTTGGACATGAATCACTATCAATGGCAGGTGTAAGGTCAACTTCCTTGGTTCTGCAACTGAAACGAGAGCAAAAATGGTCATAATAACAATTTCCGAGTGTCACGAGCCAGACTCCATAATTCGGAGGTGATACATTAAGTCCACAGTATTTGCGGGGGCAGCTTTTTTAACGACGGTTTTTTTTTTTTTTTTTTTATACTAGAACCAAGACCAATGGATACTACCCCAGCGGATACCAAAGTGGGACTAGGTGGGCTTAACCATCTCTGGTACGAGGAGCACCAATGGTAGTGACTGGATTGTCCCAGGCGAACGTGGGAACGCGGGCTACCGACTCTTCGGGAATAGTTTCTCCAATGACCACCTCCTGAAGGTGCTCGGAATAATGGAGCCTCTCCGAAAGCGTTGTACTACGTATTACCATTATCATTTTAATGACATTGTCCAGGTTCTTCCCCTTCTCCAAGATTTCGCTTCCCGCGCCGAAGTCGCTAGAAAGGTGGCACTGATCTAAATTTTCCAACTACCCCAGGCTCCCCAGGCGCGGCCCCGTAAAGTGACTAAAATTTCTTTGATCCCAAGCCGGGGGAAACCAAGAACTAAGATCACGATGATTCCCCAGACAGCGCCAAGACTCGAAGATACTATGTACGTAACGAATAACGTCTGGACCACAGGCAACAATAACTTTGAAGTCTACGATCGGTAAATCCAATTGATTAAATTCCCTCATTTCAATTGCTGTCATGCCCACCTGGATCCTTCTTTCGTCGCCTCCCACTCCCCTTAAACCCTCAATTCTAAGAGAGCGAGCGATAAACAACGAACCGAACGGGACGGATGAGAGGATATTGAACAGCTCAAGCCACCAATATGTCTGACTGAGTCAGAGCAAGCAGGTCAACAATCAAACTTAATTCTTAGCGCATGTCCTTGCGCTGCTCCTTTTAATCCCTCATTCCAACATTCTGTAGCTCACTAGTGTAACCGGGTCACGAGTAAGTCGGACATCTTCCCGATGCTGGGCCAAGCGGTCCGACGTAGGCAGCTGCCACCCCACGTTCGCGGTAACCCGATCTTCCTGGTCCTTACCTAGTAGCCTATAAGGATGGGTTGTTACGTATGAAGTCCTCCACATGCATAGTGTCCTTCGTTGAGATCGCGGGGTATGCAGTAGAAGAGGGGGACCGTGTCATTAATGCCTAAACTGAGGGAGAGGATATTAACGTAGTTTCGTACGGCATTTTGGCAAATAGGATACATATCCAATCAGATGCTCTAACTTGGTGGTAAATATGTATTTCTCTCATCAGGGGGAGGCGCCGGTGTAGCCACGTACCCCGAGGTGGCCGTCGGACTAGTTAGAGGTTGTCTATGTGTTTACGATATTTGGTCGCTGTTTACACACAGGGCCATGGATGGCATTGGCTCTAAGATTGTTTATATAAATAGTATATATATATATATATATGTGTGTGTGTGTGTGTGTGTGTTTTGGAGCGGAAGGAGCATCTAGCCTATCAGCATGTCTTACTGTTCGACCAATACGCTAATTCGTGCTCATCCTAGCCTGGCATTATATCGTTATATACGACAAGTACTCAGCTCAATGAGATGACCATTTCCATATAGTAATACCTGCATAGTCTGACCAGATAAAAGCGTCAACTTCCTGAAGATCATATAAAATCGGAAAGTTGCTCGTGGCTAAGTAATGTATCAAGGATCGATTTTTTTCACCAATAGGTTGTTAAACCCATCGCAACAATGTCGAAAAGAACAATAAGCACAGATTCAGCAAACAGAGGACCAATTCAGTGCACCGCCCGTGGGGAATAAAGAGACATGATCGTCATCAAAGTAAAGTCCAGAGAAGAACATATGGAAGAGAAAATATACAGAACAGAAAGGAAAATTATCAAGACAGAGGTAGATAGAGAAGACTTCTACCAACAACTCTCAATTCTCACACACCACCGCGACCCATTCGCTCTATCGAACCCATGATACCACTGCGACCTGGGGTGAAGACAGCAATGCCAGACTTTCCTCCACTATTCCCGCGGGCCTGTCGGCTTCCCGGTGCTGGAATCCTTGGTATCTTCTTTTCGCCGTTGGTAGACCCCGTGCTTGGGGGACGTATGCTGCTTGAGCTACTGCGGCTAATGCTCTGTCTGAAGTCCTCCGATGCAACCTTAACTGGCGTTGGCTCAGGCGAATTATCCACCTGTGGTCTCGGGGATTGGGGGCTATCCTGTGTGGACGGCTGATTCTGCTGGATTGCTAACCACTCATCCACAGCGGCGACAAGCTCGCCTTTCTCAGCTCGTTCGATTTTCAACTCATGGTGCAACCGTTCACTGTCTTCTTTGAGTGCACCCAGCTCCTGTTGTAAGCCCTTGATTTGAGCCTCTAGGACACGTTTCTCTGCTTCATGCTCGTCCTTCTCCCGTGTGATCATGCTGAGATCAGGCTGAGAGACTTCCGAAAGAGCTGCATCCCGCTCAACCTTGAGTCGCTCATTGTCTTCACAAGCGGCTTTTAATTTGTTCTCAGCTTCTCGCAGTCGTTTATCCCAACGTGCCTCATAGCTTTTCTTCAAGGCAGCTACCTTGGTCTCATGTTTGCTCTTATACAGCGTGTGAAGTTCACGAGCAACCTTCTCAACAGCATCTTGAACCTCCTTTGCCGTTTCCTCAGCAGTCTTGCCGTGTTGCGTACTTTCAGAGGGACCCTTATCGTTCGACGCTGGTTTGCGAGCCGAGCTTAATTGTGTCTCTAATTCAACCACCCTACTTTCTAACTTCTCCTTGCTCTTCTCCATTTCCTCAGCTCGTCTGATCAATTGTTCTCTCTCCCGTTCACCTTCCATCATCTCAGCCTTGACAGATTGCAAGACATCTTCCATCTCCTGACCCCTCCTCTGCCACTCAGCCTGTTCAATTTCTAGGGTCTCCCTCCGGGAAGCTTCATTCCGAACCTCCTCTGATGTCTCCCCAACACGCCGTTCGGCGTCTGCAACAGCCTGCTTAAGACTAGCGACTTCCGCCTCTTTGCCACTGAGCGTAGCTTTGAGAGAAGAAATCTCTGAAAGAAAACCGGACTTCAGGGACTCTAGTTCACGTGGTGTCACTGAAGGGATGGAACGGGGGGTTGGAGCAGCAGGAAGATCAAAGTCGAGTAATGACACTTTTGCAGGAGACCTGGTTGGTTCCCGGACAGTCCTTAATGGCGACCGCCGTGACGGAGAGTATCGCTCATTTTGCATGCTGTAGCGTTTGCGGGGGAAGAAGCTGGGCTGGTCTGATAAGTCAAGCAAGTTGGGAGTCTCGCTTGGATTTATGCTAACCCTTGCATCTCTTTTTCTCGGCGTGGGTGAGCCGAAATCAACCAAGCCGCTTATTCTGGGGGATTTCCTAGCAGTGGTAGGAGTTCCTGGTTCACCCTTTCCGTCCAGATCACCGTGTAGCTTACTAGGTTGTCCGGCCATGAACGGAGAGTCGCCTCGAAGATGTGCGAATGTTGTCATGTCCACATTGGTAACAGCGGAAAACGTGCTGAGACAAGTTTCATCCATGGAGTCGTTTGTGTCATCAATCATATCATCGTCTTCTTCGTGCAAGCTTGTATCCTCCTTGTTGTTTGAAGTATCATTGCTATTGTTCTCGTGAATCACAGTGCTCATTCCTTCGTTGTGTTTTTCTTCCATTAGACTGTTTCCAATCTCTTGTCCAGCACTTTCTCTGCTGCTTTGTTCATTGTTGATGCTGGCATTCTCATCGGCATAGACACTGATATCGGGCATATCTCTTCGAGCTGTACCTTTCCTGTATCTATCGTCAAACGCGTCGTCCTCGGGTACATGTTCGTAGGACCGTTTCCTGGGGGTCGCCGACAATTGTTGGCTCCGGAGCATTTGGAAGTCGACTGTATCATCTCTAGCCTCATACTGAAATGGCGAGCTAGGTGGTAATATGGGATCAGTGTTATCGTAATCTAGGTCCTGCTCGTTCGGTTCTTGCGGAGCAGTATAGCTCTGACGCCTTTCAGTACCTGCGCTCAGATCGTCCACCATTTTTCTCGGGCTCGAAAAGCCATTTTCTAGACTATCTTTCGGCGCGACAATATGATCAACGACATCCTCCTGCGCGACCAGACCGCTAATTCCTGGGGAAAAGGGCTGCGAATTCTGGCGCGAGGATGTTAAGGGAGACAGAGGTGTGGACATGACAAAGGGGTAATGGGTCAAAGAAGTGTAATAGCAAATAGAGTAACTGTTCTGGAATCCAGAGCAGATTAAAGCGCGATATGCGAGAGCGGTATATGTGCAAGGCGTGAGAGGCCCATATGACACAACATTGAGGGTGAGAACAAGTCCAACCCCGAGTTTATTATTTTCGCCTGTTGCCGGGATGTTTGTAAACAAAGCTATTCCCATATAGGTATAGTATGGTTTTCGGGAGGGCGGTAAAATTTTACAAAATTCTCACCGCCCTAAGGTAGCACCTATGATAATGAGGCTTTTATCTTGAGCTGGCAATATCTACAATGCTATCTCTTTCGTGGGGCCTCCCCGCCACTCTAACAACGATAGTCTCCCTGCGCCTTATAGGAGGATTCCACAACCGTGTATGTTTGTCACAACTGAGGCTGAATAGTGTCGATCTGCGTTATTTCTTTATCACTGAAGCTAACCTGCTTATTGTACTCCACATCTCCACCTGCGCTACTGTTATGGCGCCCTTATCAAATAGTCGATTAAAGTAAGCTGGCTAGCAGCCCCTTCTACCTAGCTACCTTCTCGACTCACTGGACCAGGTGTAGGCGATATATGTGATTCTGTGATGGACTCACGCCACCACAATATCATTCCCCAATACCTCAGCGGAGAACCTGTTACACATTTAGCGCAACTGACAACCTACTCACTGGTATTACTAAATCTCCCAAGCCTGCGGAGACTTCTAGCAAGTTCGACCTCTACTACGAGGACTTTAGTGTCTTTGAAGGAGGCCCATTTTATATACTTATCCGTGATGTCTATCTAGTTGGCTAAACAGAAGACGGCCTTGCGCACATTGGGAGCCCCATCGATTTAAAGGTAATGATAAATGTAGACAGGAGCTAGTCAAGGATTACCTTTCTTTCTTTTTCTTTTCCTCTTTTTTTTTTTTTTTTTTTTTTTTTTTTTTTTTTTTTTTTTTTTTTTTTTTTTTTTTTTTTTTTTTTTTTTTTTTTTTTTTTTGACTCGTACAGAGACCCATTCATGCTACAAACTAGATCAGACGTGATCGGATAAGATGGGTAACACATAACCTCCAAAATGTTTTCATCAGCTTATATATCGTGGCGTTGTGCTCCTGGAAGTGAGCACTATCCAGGTCGAAGAAGGCTACTAGTAGTCTCTCTCTCTCTCCCTCCCTCTTTCTGTCTTTTCCTTTTTCCTTTTCCCTTCCCTTCCTTTTCTTTTTCTTTTTTTCTTTTTAATTTTTTTTAATTTAATTTATTTTTATTTTTTTTGGATTGGCTCTTGATCAATATCGGCTTATCGGCGAACGGACGTTATGGAAAAATGACATTATTCAGACTCATATGTAAAACATAGAACGCCCAGACACCATGCAAACAAACAACGTCCAGGGATTTTTGCCCTTCAACTATGATCACAAGGCTAGGGGAAAGACAATAAAAGAAAGGGAGAAAAAGCATGTACTGCTTCACCGCCAGTTGCATAGAACCAGTCAATTGGTTGAGTTCTCGGTAAGTGCCACTCAGCCTTATAATCGTCCAGTCGTTGTCTGCGGCACCGTCTGTTCATCCCCTATATCAATAGGCATCCGGCGTGCCAACATCAGTACCTGTAACTATGATATGAACGGCGTCTCTCCGAGGGTGGGCCTCATTTGGCAGATAGTGGCAGGGGGCCGCTGACTGGATTGTAGCGGACGAGTGTTTCTTTCGCTCCATGAACCGCAGCTGCACGGCACCGACGATTGCGACTAGAGTGCTTCCCCACCATGCAAGTGCAGTACAATCAAGTTCCGCACCGGTGCTGTACAAATAACCAGCGATAGGTGGGGCGATAGTGCGAGAAGCAGCTCCGGCAGAAGCAGCAAGGCCATTGATCTTTCCTAAGACAGAGTCGGAAGGGCTAGCTTGCTTGATAAGGATCAACAAGACGGGGTAGTCAATGATTGCAAGGATATTGCGAACGACTAGACATCCATAAATGCCGAGGAACAACAGACTGCGAGGGAGAAAAATCAGGAATGGAACTATGAAATAAGCCACCGGATGAAGGATGGTCACAATTATGAAAAGTCTCCACACCCCCAAATAATGTGCCAATGCAGGGAAAATGACGCTTTGAATGAAGAGAGCAATGATGCCGTCGGTAGACATGATTAAGCCGACTGTTCTGGTTGAGAGACCAACACCGCCGGGGAACTTCAATATCGAGTTTCCAACAGTAGGAGCGTTCCGTAAAGGCTTGTCCTGCAAAAAAATAGGCAATAAATGGTCATAAGTCATAGAGTGGTAAGTGAAGATCGCTAACGCGACGATGAGCATCATGACTCGTTTCGTGAAGATGGTTTGTCTTTGTGGAATTTTCTCAGGCCTTGAACCGTCTGCCCGTACCAACCAATCCTCGTCGTCGTATAGGTGTACCTGATTGAAAGTGCCGTATGATTCGGCTCGTAGGTCCGCTCCTGCATTGGCGGTCGCCCCAGCAGTCGGCAGGAGAGGGCGTTCTGCGGATCTGCTGTCAAGATTTTCGGTAGCATTACAAGGCTGCATATCGGGATGAGTCTCTTGCAGGAAGAGCCAGCTGAAGATGATACTGAGAAGGAGTAAGACAGAACAAACAAGGTTCGGTAGGAGATAAGGGAATCTGCCAAAGAGGCCTTCACGATAAAACAAGGAAGGAAAACCTTCAGCAGGCTTCGCAAGTAACCCTCCAATAGCTGCCATGGTATCAGGGTTAACATCTTCCGCTATGTTGTTTAGTCGACCAGTGCCCTTAATACATACCTGGCCCAATAATTGTGCCAATTGACCAAACAAATGGCATAACAGCATAAGCTCGAGCTACGCAGTTGACTGTCAGCTAAGGTTCCAGCCACGGAAGTAACGTGGAAGGAAAAATCATACGTTCATGCTCAGGTCTTTTGACTAGTTCGCCGACCATAGTCTGGATGACACCAATATTTCCGTTTAAAATGCCCCCGAGGGCCCGACCAAAGAGAGCTACCCAAAAATTCGACGCGAAGCCGACAATGAGAAGGGACGCCATGGTTCCGACGCAACCGGAGAGCAGGACAGGTTTACGACCGACACGATCCGAGAGGCTTCCCCAAAACATGCCGGTGAGCGCTTCCGCTAATGAAAAGGCCGAGACAAGTATACCAGCAAAGAAGGAAGCATCGGATCCATTAGCCACATTGAAGTCCTTGACCATCACCCATGAGTATGGGAAGATGGAAGTCAAGGCAATAGGCTCCGCAACACGACATATTGCTGTAGTCAAACAAGCATCAGTACTTCTAAGTCAGAAAAGAACGTCGAAGGTAACAAATGAAACGAAGATAAGAGGAGTATGAATTGTTTCACATACCCAGGAGGAATAGCTGAGTGGTTGGAAACTGGTCGTCCGAGGCAGGTTGTCTTCTCTGTTGTGTCAATACCATTATCTTTGGAAACGTCCAAGACTCTTACGGCTAGCCCTCCACAGAACGACAGGTCTCCTACTGAGACGATCCTTTCTCTAACCTCCTGTGAACTCTGTACAGATAGTGTGATACCGCACTTTTCTTCTCTTTTCCCAGTATTTCAATCCCGACTTGGCAAGCGCTCGAGACCCGGGGGATAGGGATATAGAGAGGAAAAGTATGATTTAGGTGATGGAAGTACTAGTATGGCGTATCACAGTCGGAGAGTGTGCACAGTGTGAGAAAGAGACGGGAGGAAGGGAAGAAAAGTCGTAGAGCACCTATGAAAAAGAGAGGAAAAAGGTCAGGTTTATCTGCAGGCCTGCAAAAGTTTCCAGGGTACCGTCATGTAAAACAGCGGAAGCAATCCATGGAATTGCCGGCTCAACAGTTACCTTGATTGGGGACCCAGCTCAATGACAGTAGACTAGCCCCAAAAATGGAATAGCAAGGCTGCACATGATCATGGATCTGGGTCAAAGATTTGACTAATGGAGATTAAAGTTTGAGCTGACTCGGACTTATTCTTCTTAAATTTCAGTTCACCGTTAATGGCCGGGGGAATCACATACTACCAGATAGCGTTAATCGGAGTAGACGGGTTGGGACCCGATACCCTAGTGGAAGAGCTGACCAAGTATTTGCAATTAATTAGTAGGTAGGCACAGAGTATTGCTGTGGTTCTAAGGAGATGCGTACCATATACTGATACGATGTACTCCATAGGTAACATGAAAGGATCGGTGGCGGACACTGGTCCTGTTTAGGTAATATTTCTCCCTAGCCAGTGGACATCCAGGGCCTGTCTACGGTCCACCGAGTGTAGCATGGCAAAATTTTCCGAATCCTGTGCCGTGATGTCCGAGACTCGCTGTGTAATTGGTAGCTCTGCCCATCTGGTCCAGCTGTACGAGCGAAGAATGTCTAGAGCGTTCATCTGGGCTACTTTCTAATTCGATAGTGACTTCTGAAACCTCGCGTCATGCGCTTTTAGCCTTGGATACTATAGTACATAATCATAGCCTTGGAAGAATTTAGTTGTCTAGATTGTGGGTACCAAGTCCGCAACCTGTTCTTGACCGGTGGAGATTAGACCCAATTAAGACCACTAGACCCGATCCTTACCTCGTAGAACCATCTCGTGCTGAGCTCATCGCAAAAGATTTCTCGTGTGCATGATGGTGAATGTGTCGGAGTTAGCAGTTTACATCTTATCAATAGAATGTACCCCGGATTCATCAGGTATCTATTCCATTCAAGCCGGGAGACTTCCTATACAGTACATTTTCCCTCAAGGAACCCCTGCCATCGGCACGGTTAAAACCCGTACATTTGCAATGTCTCAGGCACTTTGAAATGCCGCTGGTTTGTAAAATTAGATGTATTGATATAACTTAGCTGACATTGTGCCAATAATGTACATTGGTAGTGGCCACTAACTCTGGGTTCAGGATAAGGGACTTGCCCTGAACTACTCTATCGGCCTGTCTTATCATTCAAAGCAGATATTTGAGCATGCCTGGGTTCCAGCTTATGGTTTGCGTTACCCAAAACAGCCATGACTTCTGCTGACAAGGCCTGCCAATTTGTAGGTGTCGCACAGAAGCTACTACCATAGCTATTTTAAGTCTTTAGAGTAACTTTGTAAGGCGTTTCCACAAGCGTAAATTTCGTAACTATGAGTGTAAAAATATACAGTGAGTCTTAGAAGGCAGCTACCCACCATGGGTATCTAGAAGAGAGGTTTAGTAGCAGGGAAACATTATCGATCCGCATTCTCAGACACAGGGATGTATGACCGCCGTTCCCTTGCTGCCTATCGACGTATTAGCATTAATGCAAGCTGGGGAGGTCAGTGATGACGAGGACAAGGGTATTTGACTTGCCTCGAGATACTTCTGTACCCATGGTTTGAAGACAGCCCATGCAAGTAGTCCGCTTGTAGCAATTATAAAAATGAACACAATGGCCTCGTCTTTCCTGGAGTCCCTCTCTGCATACCCGAACGGTTGGTCAGCACAAGTTGCAAGACAAGCAGGGGTATGTCGTACGGAAACATGTAGTAAACACATCCTCCTCTTTCGCATCTTTACACGTTGGTAAGTCATAATCAAGGCAAAACTTTCGATTGCAATCGTTGCAGCTCAGCGAGCGATATTTGTTGGCTCGTCTTTCATTTGTGTTGTCGTGATCATCGGTGGAGTCGCTACGGCTGAGGATATGGAAAATGTTGGTTAGAGCGGTAGTGTCTGGTTTCGCAGGATCGAGTGGGATGATGGTGCTGTTAGAGAAGCAGGTGCATTTGCAGAATGAGGCAGGAGCTTGAATAATTAGAATTTAGTCAAGTCATAGTTGGGTTCGATCGCAAATGGTCACTCACAAGATGCCAACGCGAAAGTTGTCAGTGACAAAAAAGCTACAAAAAGAAGGACAATTCGAGATACGATGTCCCGGTAACGAAGCATGACTGGGAAAATGGTAAGAGGTGCAAGGATTCTTTCCCTCCTACTGACGAACGAATGCGTTATCAGTTGCGGTGATATAAAGCTTAGCCCGCATGCCGGATCTTTGTAATCACGTGACGTATATGTCTATATCAGTTCTACCTGTGCATGCACATTGATTTTTGAAAAATTTGCCGGCAAATATCTCGATTGAAACAGCTAGGAGATATCCACATGATACTATAGAAAACATATCCAAGGATATTGGCCCTATGACTTCCCTTTCATGCCTTTCCGCCTATTCTCCCTTTGTCTCTGTTCTTTGGCAGCATCACGCCGTCTCTTCTTCCAGGCTCGGTTGTTATCTCCGCGATGCTCCCAGAACCATTTCGTGAATTCAGATTCATCCTTGAGTGCTGAGCCGAATTGTGGAACCGGTGTGTTGATGTATGGCTCATTATCCACATCCATGGAGCTATGTTGCTCTAGGCTATTCCACTTTTTATTTCGCCCAGCCAACGCTGTGTCAGGTGTGGGAGCAGCACTCCTCAGTTCACGGCTTTGTATATCCTTCTTCGTAAACGGAGTTTGCGGCTCTGTAACTTCCTGTGGTTCTTCCTCGGATTCCATATCTCCCTGTCCAAAGAAACTAAATTGCGCACTGGCATCTGGATCAGGCTTGACATCGGTAGTGCCGGGTGGGGGTCTCTTGAAAAGAGCTTCCAATGGATGGACTTCTTGAGGGTGTGGCTCATCACTTTTCTCTGCTTGAGCAACATCCTGGTCCGCCTTTGCTTCAGGACCGGGGACCTTTTCAACACCCTGGGGCGTCGACTGTGCCCCCTGTTCATCCTGGTCATTGGGGATGTCTGATGCATCTGACGGACCGGATGTTACGCTTGCCTCGCTTTCTAAATCGGTCGCACTATCGTCGGATGACGTTGGCCCACTAGACGAGGTCCAATCCTCCGATTCGTCCGATTCTTTCAGATCAACATCTCCTCTAACGGCACATGCATCATCAAGGCTTTGGGAACTCGCCTTAGCCTTGAGCGAAGACTTGGACTTCGGTCTCTCCTTCGCCCCTGCAATTTTCCCTGGTGTGTATTGATCACTTCTCATTCGATCGCTGGCCTGTTCTTTTATGTTTCCTGAACCGTCTATCCAGCCCTTACCTTCTTCGAAAGTAAACGTAGGTGCTGCTCCGTCACTATCTGTCCGTAGGAAGCTCGGTTGTGTAACGGTCTTGGAAAACTCATGTACAACAGACTCCTGTGGAGATTTCTTCTTTTTCTTCTTTGACTGCTTGTCTTGCCCCACCTCAGCGGACGAGGCTCTGTTAGGAGGGATTTTAGTTCGGAACAAACATTCTGCCTTCTCGGTATACTTGGATTTCGCCTGTGACTTTCCAGTTCTATCATCCTTCTTCTTGTTTCTCTTCTCCTCCTTGCGCCTCTCTTTTAAGGAGCTCGTTGACTCTGTCCAGCCTCGCTTTACTTGGCGATCTGTATGAAGCTCATATCCCTCTAGAACATTACCGATATCCTTTCGTCTCTTTGTTTTCTTGCTTGACGGCGATACTTTGTTAAAAACTGCGTTATCGCTTTCATCTTCGCTTTCGTCCCTTTGTCTTTTCTGCGGCCGAGCTACGTCCACCTTGAACTTTCGACCTTTGAGGATTGACCCGTTGAGCTTCTTCTTGATTTTATCTGCCTCCATTGCTGGTAGCGTTACGTAGCCGTAGTTATTCTCCGGAAATGTCGGGATGCTGTGGAAGGAGATTTCAGTGGCTAAGGGCCGAACGGATGAAGGTAATACGGAGGGAAGAAGTTCTGCGGTGAAAGGAGTGATGTGAAGGCGTTTAGTTGCTGAAGGATCGGTCATCATTTGTTATGACTGATGATGGACCATATAGCGATAGCCTTTCCAATAGGCAAGAATAGGGTAGAAGGAAGGCCGTAAGGTGCCAATGGGAAGCAAAAGCGAAAAAAAAATAGTATGGTGACAACTGCAACCACCGGAAGGTGTGTGGCCGATTGCTCTAGGTCAGAACGAATGGCTAAGATTCGGTCGTATTGTATATTGAAATGAGATAACAGAATGGCCCTCAATTAGCAGTGAGGTATGTGTAAAGGATCAATTCGGATCAACTATAGCCGTGGAAGAGATAAATAATTCTGTAGTAGATGATGGATTTTCCACCCGCTAATCCTAAACCTAAAAGGGACCGCCGGCCTGTGGCGCAGCAGTCAACGGTCTTAGCCACATATGATAATCAATGCCAAGTCTACAGTTTTGGGGGATGGAGGACAGTATTGTACGTACTGTACGTACTAATTCCATATTCCATGCAATAATTAGTTAACTAGGGAAGACGATTAGTAATATCATAGACTCAAGTAACAAGAGATATATACAATATCAAGAATCCAAGAAAATAAACAATGTTCTATTTATCATAAAAAAGATTTCGTTCTGTACAGTAGTGTAAGGATCCCTTCCAGTCTAGAACCACCAAAGCCAAGGGTTCGCCTCTCTTACCACCATTAAGCATCCGACGAGTTGATGTAATACAAAGGCGTGGCGTCGCATCAGGACCTTTATTCCCAAGGAGGAGATGTATCATATTACCATTACAGCATTCTGTACCAATGCAATGGTGTGTACCACGTACTATTGAACTCAAAGTCACGATTAAGTCCTGTCCATCCATCATCAATCTTCTCGACCATCTTCTATTTCTTGTTATCTTTAAGTACCTTGTCTCCCGGCTCATGTACAGTTCCCAATACCAGTATCCACTATTGCGACTTATTTATCACTGCCTTCCATTCCGAAGTGCTCTGTTGTTGCTCCCCGTCATATTTCACCCCCTGATTCGGCCCCATCCACCCGCGGTTAATTTGGCCCGCATTCTGATCTCATCGCCGCTTCCAGCAGCCAGCTACCTTCTTTGTCGCTCACATGGCCACAGCGACTTTATTATCGCCATTCTGTTCCCCCCCCCGCTCCAATAACTGAGGGTCTCACAGCCTACCGCTCCACTTTGACCCTTCTTGTTTCCACTTGGGAGTCTCACCCGGGGTTCCTTCAAATCTCTAATTTATTCTCTTACTACTATCTTTCGGTCACTTCGCGTCGTCTCCGCTTTCTTATCCGGCATTCCGCAGCCTCCCCAGATTCTCAGATTATCGACTGTCAGACTTCCCCATTTTGACCTTCCTCATACCAATTCCCATTCTCGGTAGAGATGGGTAATTCACAGACAAAAGAGGCCCGGCCACCCTTTACTCCAAATCGCCGAAGCCATGGCGGTGGACATGGAAGATCACCGTACGGCGACAGACATCATTCAGAGGGCTCCAGATCAACACGAGGCAGTAGACCAGATCTCTCCATTCTCGGAATAGGCGGAAGCTCAGGAAGAGATGTTGCGACCCTCGAGCATCGCCGAGAAACGAAGCAAGAGCGAGAGGCTCGTCGTTTGGAGAGGGAACGGGTGGCTCGGATTAAGGAACGGGAGCGTAGTATGAGGGAAGAACACGTCGATGGAGGTTACCTAGTTACGCAGGGTGTCTATACGGGAACGGAAGATTTCAACAAGGCTGTGGTGAGGCAGTTAATGGTAATATGAAATTTGCGCCAACTCTTTGATGCAATTAAGGCTAATTCTTCAGCGTAGATCGAACGACGACTTGCGCCCTTCTGGAAAGGCCTTAACGATTTCTCTGATTCTTGGACGGAACATCAGCTAATGGCTGCCGCGCGAGGCCTACCCATTCCACCGCCCGATGAAATCCCTTCAGAGCTAGAGTATAAGAACCCACCGAAAATCACAGAAGGGGCAAAGGGGTCGACTGATACGAAAGGAATTCAACATCTGACGGTTCCGATCACTTCAAGGTCACAATCCTATGGCTCTGATGCGTCCCAATCATCCACCCCAGCCCACTCCTTACCCTCCCCCACATCACCCCTAGCCTCTGGAACTTCGAGTTCGCCATTGTTCCGCACCCGGGCAAAGACACTCGCCTCTCTCACTACATCTAAACATGGCACCCAAGCCGACCCAGCACCCCGGGAGATACAGCTCCCTCGCGACCCATTTGTCAATGGGCAACCCATCGAGGCATACCTTTATAAAGACGCGGCTGAATGCCCCATCTGCTTCCTCTATTATCCCCCTTACCTAAACAGAACGAGGTGTTGTGACCAACCTATCTGCTCTGAATGCTTTGTACAAATCAAACGTCCCGACCCACATCCTCCTGAGCATGGAGATTCTGATCCAAACGCCCCCGCCGCAGCTGCCGAGGGTGATGCTACCGACAACCAGGATAGTCAACTTGTCTCAGAACCTGCAGCCTGCCCATTTTGCGTCCAGCCTGAATTTGGAGTGACATACGCGCCGCCACCCTTCCGCAGAGGACTCACATATGCTTCAGACCCTAGTGCCCGCCCAAATTTCACTTCCCCTGTATCGTCTACATCTTCACTTTCTTCTGGAAATGTTACAGCTGTTACGGGCCGGAGACGTGCTGCATCATTGTCTGCAAATGACCCTACGGTAATCACAACCGATAAGGTCCGTCCGGATTGGGCTCAAAAACTGGCTAACGCTCGTGCGCATGCTGCGCGGAGGTCTGCAGCGGCAACCGCTCTCCACACTGCAGCATATCTGATGAACTCGAACGGCAATGGAGGCGACTCTCGAACTTTCAATATTGGGCGGAGAGGCGTCATGCGGAGAGCTGGCGGTTCGGATCCCCACAGTTCTTCTAGCCGCACAGGCTCCCCGGCGCTCCAGGCTCTTGCATTCTTAACGGACCGACGCGGTGCTACAAACGACACGGACTCTGCTGAGGAAGGGTCTGGGAATATAGTGCCGCCACGCGATAATTCCCGGCGAAACCGTATTGACGATTTGGAGGAGATGATGATGATGGAGGCGATTAGGCTTAGTTTAGCCAGCGAGGAGGAGCGTCGTAAGAGGGAGGAGAAGGAAGCGAAAAAAGAAGCAAAAAAGAGAGAAAAGGAGGCCAAGAAGGCGGAAAAGTCTGCCCGTAAGACCGGCCTTTACAGTACCAATGCAAGTGGATCCGCTTTGGACGTACCTACAGGGCTAGGAAGGATTGCCAGCAGCTCTTCCTCTGTTATCGGCGAAGAAAGCACGCCTGCTGGCAAGGGTAAAGAAGTGGATCGTGCATCCCCGGATGCCCCCATCGATGCTACGTCTACATGTTCCGGTACTGCGTCCGCTAGTATGAATGCTGTATGTCCGCCTATGAATTTGGCAGATCAACATCAGTCTATGCAATCTTCCGTCCCTCAATCCTCACCCAGGGAGCTTTCGAAACCGTCACATTTGCGGCATGTCTCAAGCGCTTCTTCATCGTTTTCTTCTCTTGTTGAATCGATGTCTGGCGATCACACTGGGACCACAGAGGGGAATGGCTCGTCTACAGAACCGCTGTTCAATTTTCGGAGCCTAGCTGCCGTTATCGGCGATGAAGACAAAAGGGACGAATCTGCAGAGCATGTAGAAAATACGTCATCAAGTCCGCAAGCTGAGGGGTCTACCTCGCGATCCGTGCTTCCAGTGGATCATGCGCATACTGAAGACACAGTCTTTAATGCTGATGCAGCCACGCCCGCTGGATCGGAATTCGCGCTACCAGAGAGTCAAGGATATTTGATACCTAAAGAGCTTGAAACACGTTCAGTCGAGATCACCGACTCTACGGGGAATCCCCAGGCCACGTCTTGAAGGTCCATTCGTTGACATCATTACCATCCCCTCTCTTTGATTTACCTTTTTTATATGACCATTTTGCTGTGGGAGAAGAAATGAGAGATCAGTGGTGCGAATCTGTCGGCGCAGGAGGCTTTTTCAGTGAAAAGCGATATTGCATTCCTTTTTCAGTCTTTTTCCCTTTTCTTTCTACGTTTGCTTGTAACTCTCATGATATTTGTATTCGCATGACCGGACCGGACGTTTCTTTCTTTATATACATACATTGGCATAGAACTTGTGTTACTTGATTGACTGTTGGTTCATATGTGTCGGGCGAGATAGGCAGCCAGATTGCATACATACTATTCGATAGTGATGGCTAAGTTGTGCGTGCTGACAAGGGGCATTCTACTTTGATCAGGGTACAGATTGATTTGTCCCATGCTAGTAGTCAGTCTGAATAGATTTTGGAAGTGATTTATATTGTGTTTTTGTAAAGATGGCGGCGTATCGATAAACACAATGGTGATATAGGATAAGCGGAAAGGGAGTGAGTGGCTACGTGGAAAGGAAGGGCACAGAGCAATCAAGCCAGTCAAGCCAGTCAAGCCAGTAAGAAAAAAAAATGAAATGAAATGAAACGAAGGAAATGAGTAAATAAATGGGGTCCAGCAAAAAATGGATTCTAATTCCGATGCGGGGAATCGAACCCCGAGCTGCTGTGTGAGAGACAGCGATGTTAACCATTACACCACATCGGATGTGCATATATTATTGATATAATATTAATAACTGATAGGACTATTGGAGCCAAAGCCATCTCAAAGCTTCCAGTTTCAGCTATGCTACACAGATCCACTTGGGAGACTTTTTTTAGGTTTTCTTTAGCTGCGACCTCACGCCACCACAACGATCTAATTCATGTGAAGAGGGTGAGGAAAATGAGAAGAAATAAAAGTTACATCACATGAACACCGGTTCCTGAGTTTCTGAATCTGATTTTCAGCCATATACCATGAAGATTTTTTTTATCAGAGTAGTTGGCTGTAAGGAGTTCAATCGTGGTCAATCATTTAAATTTTCTTTTGCCTGTTGGAGCATTTTCATTTGCTGCTCCAAGATTAGCACGGAACGATGAATACCAAAGTATGACGCCAGATCTTATAAGGATCAACATATCTGCATCGCTTCTGAATGGATCGGCCATTGCTTTTTCCAGGGAGGTATTTCCATTATCTTGCCAAGTTGGTCAGCTCTACGGAGCACTCCGTATCTGATATCCAATCGATCTTCGCCGTACTTCCTTAACCAGTCCCTACTTTCCCATCCACCATGACCCTGATAATATACTATCAGCGATACACTACTGGAACTAAAGATGCATCGAACCATAATGGGTCACTCTCAGTAGAGTCGTCATGTAATAACGGCGCTATCTTGAAATCCCTGTAATTTATTTTTATTTTATTTTTTCCCCTTTGGTTCAAGGCTGTAACGAACTATCATCCGAACTAAAAGGTAGTTCGATCCAGTAAATCGATGGATCCATTCCACGGTTCAGCTTGGTCTCTGGTTTGTTCCTAACTCGACCCAGATTAATCCCAGTGTTTTTTTCCCCCCCTCCTCTCTGTGTTCCTCCTATAATTTCCCTTGTATTCATTACCACTGTGTACATTATCTGCATCGTCTGATCTCAGTAAGTCGCGGGCTTGCCAAGTACTCATACTGTTCCGCTGACGCCAATCGCGCAGTCTCTTTGTTATCAATTACGGGGTGAATTGCGCTGATATACACCGACGTCAGCCGGCATTGGTATTTGCCCGTCCGTTCTTGCCATTGCAATCTACGAAGCGATCAGAAGAAGGTACAGAGGAAGGTGGTAAATAAGCAAAAGAAAAAGAAGAGAAAAGAAAGAGAAAAGAAGAAGAACAATAATCATGGCTATTCTCGACAAGGAAAGCCGTTCACGCGGTCTCCGAATGCCATCACTTTCTGCAATAAAATCCAGAAAGAAAAACGCCGAATCACCACCACGGAGAGATTCAAGTTCCGATGAAGTCACGATACCAGCACGGATGGACTCGGCACCGGGCCGATTTCTTCACTCGCAAGAGAAGGACCTGCCGCCCAACCCGCTGCCTTCTCCTCCCCCATTCCCCTCTGCCCCAGCCGACTCTTTGTCAAACCAGTCGCCGTACCATCACATCAATCCTACCCCTAAATATGAAGACCGCCCGCTTCCCAAATTTCCTCGAGTTCCAGTTCCCAAGAGGGAGGAGCCGCCGGCTCCGGTTCCGGCTCCAGCTCCCGTACAACAAGTAACTCCTCCATCCAGTGAAGATCAGTACCCTATCCACTATCAGGAACACATTCGGCCGATCGAGGACCCGCTAGAGAGCTTTATTCCCGAGCCAGAGCCAGAGCCAGGAGTCGATGGTATCAGTGCATCTGTCGAACCGGTCTCGAGCGAAGAGAGTAATGGACCATGGACACCGCCAGATTACGAGCCCATCGCCGCACCTCTAAATCAATTACACTATGCCTGCTATCAGGAACATCGGTCAATGCCCACTGCCAACAACCTCTGGCATCCTCTTCCATGTATGACCTGCCAGAAGTATGATCGTGAAGTTCGACACCGATGCGTTTTCTGTTGCCTGCGCATTTGCGCCAGTTGTTATCTGACGCTACAGAAATGCCCGAATCGCTCGCTGGCGCAGCTGATGAAAACGATACCTTCCCACGAGTAGCTATGCACTCCTCACTGATCGTTGCTCTGATGTCTGTCCAGGATATGGGAATAGGTTTTATGGTTTAATTTCTTATACATATTTTCGGGGTGATGATTTAAAGTCCAGTTTCGTCGTTCTCTCGTTTCCAGGGCTTGCTATCTGCTCATGTTATGATACGTCAAGGAATCTTTGCAGGTATTCCGTCGTTATTTATTGTACATACGGTCACGGGGGCCCGTAGTTTAGGTCAATGTATAGTTACTAGGAATTCGCGTAAACAGTATAGATTAATTTTGATTTGGCATTCTCTTTCTAGCATCTATATATAAGCATATGAAGTAACATTGGATGTGATTTCTTAAGTATTATATGGTACAGGTAAGTCATTAATCATGATCCTCCTCAGTCACACCTGGACATCCCTCCATTTCTCCGGTCTCATAGCGAAATTTACACCAAAAACAGTAATGGTGTGTCTCGCGCAGATACTGCACTATCCGGGCCAGCCGCTCGCTCGGCTCGAGTGCATTAAACTCGTCCAGTTCTGGGTCTTCTTCGTCAAGTTCCTGCTCAAGGACAGTTGAGATGTCAGCTTTGCTGTCGAGCGCCACTTTATCCTCCCGTTCCAGCGTCGGGTCGTCATATCCAGGTAACCGTGGGTCGGGGAAGAATGACGATGGAAGGGACGTTTGCAATAGATGCCGAGCCTGGATGGAACGTTCTTTCTCCTCCCGCTCACGGACGAGCCCGCGATATAGGATGTTGATTTGCGAGGTCGGTTTGACCTTGACCTTCGGCTGCGGAATACTGGATCCACTGGTCGTATCTTCAGATTCCTCTTCTTCATGCTCAGTCGGGGTCTTCCCACGCTTCGTCTGGACGGTCTCCCCATCTCCTGCCTCTGCCTCCGCATCCAATCGTTCGGCAACCTTCTGCGCAGCGTGGAATTGAGCTTCTGTACGTCGCGTCTCCCGTTCAATGCGGACGCGATCACGGTAGTCACCCTCTTCCTGCTTTACTTTCTTCACTGCCTCTTCGGCCTCTTCCCGGAACTTGCGTTTTTTTTCACTGTCCAGACCAATACCACCCCGGTCCTCCTTGAACACCAAATCGAGTGGCTCTGCTCGGCCGCCGGATCTGCTATCGGATTTTTGATTTGAGGCTCCCTCATCTTGGGATTTACCTAATGCTTGTCCTGGCTTGAACCCCAATTTGGCCATCATTTGGAATCCCTTGTTGGAGGGGTTAAGTGTGCTGGTGGCTAAGGCGGCATCACGACGTTCGGCTTCCTGGGCTGCACGTTCTGCTTTAGATGGGACTTTAGCTCGAGCTTCGGCCTGGGTAGAGAAGAGGAATACATCAGTACATTTGCGCGCCCTGCAGATGTGAGGGAAACAGAGAACAAGGGATGTATGGCATCAGCACATGCTACCTACCTCTCTCTGTTGTCGGCGTTTTTTCTGGGTAAACGTTTCTTTCTGTTGCGGCTCCTCAATCACCATAGACATGTAATCATCCTCCTCTTCGTCCCCTACATTAGGTGCGGGGTTCTGATGAGGGGCCATTCCCGGCGAAGATGCGACGCGAAACGGACACAGAAGTAGACCCGGAAATACGGATGAGTGACAAACGATGCGGGAGTTAGCTCGAAAATTAGATCATGTATAAGGCCGACACGGCAATGCTTTCTTCAAACGGAGAATGTCCGAGTAAACCAGATAGTCGTTTTGTTGGTTGAATCCTCTGGGTCTTCAATTGCGGGGAAGAAAATAGATGCAGTTTGTCAATGCGGAGGAAGTTTGTTCTCCATATTTGATTGGTCTATTTTCTCATTCCGGCCCCATAATGAAGAGTACCCTTGAATACTACTATGTGGTAGAAACTACTCCTCGCTGACTCGGCTATATCTATTGGAGCATTGCATCTAAGCGTCGATGCTTTAGCGTTAAGCACTGTCCACCCAATCAGCTCTCCACAAAGTGTTCAATAAATGGGGTCAACCAGCTCATTTCCCCTCCTACTCCTTAGGCATTGCCGATTAACGTCGGTACGCGCGATGACAGCCAATTTTTGCCTAATGATGGCTCGAGTCGGCTACTGAACCTTCCTCTGCAACTCTGGCCACTGGGGTCCTTGGTATCGATCAGTTGTCTCCTTTAGTGTGTATTTGGAGAGAATGCTAGCTCTTATGTGTGCCATACAGTGGTGATCACTGGCCGGTAAGCCGTCAGGCTAGCTAAGGGCTTGCAGCGGGGATGTTAAAAAGACACGCAGAGTCTACCTGCAACTGTGTATCCCAGATTTATGCTCCATATTCACATATCAGAAGTAGGCACGGGCAGAGTTGCAAATGCTTTCGGAATGGCACGATACACTACATTTGCCCAATTCTTCCTATTTCTCTGCTTAGCGGCTGCTAAAGAAGTGGTGGTAGACCTTGAGTACGCTCGGTATAGGGGTAAAGCGCTCTCGAACGGTTTAGTACAATGGCTGGGAATTCGATATGCCGCTCCCCCTACAGGACCATTACGCTTCTCTGCCCCACAGAATCCAAGCGTGGTAGCTGGGATCCAGAATGCATTTGAGGTAGGAGTGCTTATCCGGTATTACAGACCGCACGAGAGCTGATGCTTTCTCTTAAGCACGGCCCTACGTGTATTCCCACTAGCGAATATCCGATTCCCAAAGACACATCTGAGGACTGCCTTTTTCTAGATGTGTATTCTCCTTATAGAGCTGGTAACCATTCAAAGTTGCTGCCGGTATTCGTTTGGATCCAGGGCGGGGGCTTCAATCAGAATTCAAATCCGAATTATAACGGTACCGGCTTGATACAAGCGTCTGGTATGGGAATCGTTGTGGTTACTTTCAATTATCGTGTTGGCCCGTACGGATTTCTCTCGGGGAGAGAGATTCTACAAGATGGAAGTGTGAACAACGGCCTAAAGGACCAAATCAAAGTCTTGGAGTGGGTTCAGAAACATATACACAAGGTTAGAGCTTAGATACTGGCAGCAACATGACAATGCTAACGAATCTCCCAAAGTTTGGCGGCAACCCCAAACATGTGGTTGTAGGTGGTGCTAGCGCAGGAGGCGCCTCCATCACTCTTCTTCTCTCAGCTTATGGTGGAAGGGACGATGGTCTCTTTCACGCTGCTGCTGCGGAGTCGCAAAGCTTTGCTACCATGCTTAATTTAGAACAAAGTCAATTTGCATACAACAACCTAGTCATCCGCACTGGCTGTGCAAGTGATGCCGACACACTTGAATGCTTGCGTGGTCTGGACGCAGAGGTCCTTCAGCGTGAAAACATCAACACACCCTTGCCTAATGCACAACAGGCGCCCCTATATCTATACGGACCAGTGGTTGACGGTGATCTTGTTTCGGATTATACGTACCGTCTGTTCCACCAGGGCCGTTTTATCAAGGTTCCTGTGATATTCGGGGACGACACGAATGAAGGTACCATATTTGTTCCCAAGAATGTTTCCAACGTTGGGGAAGCAGATACGTTCATCCAGAATCAATTTCCAACTATTAAATTGGAGCAATTTGCTGCAATCAACGCCTGGTACCTCCATGAGAACCAGACGCGCCAATTTCCGGACGCTGGGCCTTATTGGAGACCTGCAAGCAATGCATATGGTGAGATGCGGTATATCTGCCCCGGTATTGACCTGTCGTCTATCTACGCCAGGGCCGGGATCAACAGTTGGAACTATCACTACGCCGTACAAGACCCAGACTTGGAAGAATCTGGCCTCGGTGTAGATCATACAGTGGAAGTCAACGCTATTTGGGGCCCAAATTATGTCACAGGAGAACCGCCCTCATCTTACTTCACTACCAATGCGCCAATTGTACCCGTTATGCAAGGTTACTGGACAAGCTTCATCAAGACATTTGATCCAAATCTTCATCGTTACCCTGGGAGTCCACAATGGAATACTTGGGGTAATGAAGGGTATCATCGCATCTTCGTCAGAACAAACGAAACCAGGATGGAGGAAGTACCGGTAGATCAGAGGAAACGTTGTGAATATTTGATCAGCATCGGACCGGAACTTCAGCAGTAATACCAACTGTACCTATCTTGACTGCTAGTCAAACTACATAACTCTCGGAACCAACATAGGCAATTGGGACATATTTGACATAACGGAAAGAGTTCTTTTGTTCGGCAGCCTTGACAAATAAATAATAAAGAGTATATACACATGTTCGGCATGCAAAGTCTAAGCACCAACATAATGATAACGATACCTGAAACCCAACCAAAACCAACCAGAATGTCATGACTAGCGACATGATTACCGCTTGCCCTGGCGCAATCTCCTCTCCCTCTCGTAAGCATTGGCCTCTCTGCCCTCCTGGTTCTGTACCTCGGCCACAAGTCGTTTGTATTTCTTCTCGTACTCGGCATCGCGCTCCTTCTTTTCGCGCAGCTTCTCGCGCGCAATGAAGTTGGCATCCTTGCGTAATTCCCGCATGGCGCCCTTTCGCTCGCGCTTGTACTCGGCCTTGAGCCGGTTGGCTTCCGCACGCTCGCGGTTGGGGTCGTAGTGCTTGTCCGGGTTGAAGGTATCCTCGAATTTGGGAATAGCGGTTTTAATAGCCAGCGGGCGGTGATCGTGGAGTAGAAGCGGGCGACGAGTAAGGCGGGCTTTCGAGGTGTGGCCATCGAGTTTATCGAGGGTCGACTGCAGGGTATCTTGAACGACGGAGGGAATCTTACCCTTGCAGGATCGGTTCAGGAAGCGGAGAACTTTCTGAGCTTGATCGAAGATCTCAAAGAAGGCTGATATGTCTGACCACATATCGGAGGCGGTGCTGAGGAGAGAGATGAATGTGTTGATGAGGGAAAGTTTGAGCTCTTCTTGGGCCTTCGGGCTGTCCGGGCCAGTAACGTCCCAGAATTGGAGTTTCCTCGACTTCAGCGACTTGGAAATCTTCAGTCGTAGAGATCCCTCCGGACTCCGGGACGGGAAGAGGCCGAGGCTGCTCTTTGGCTCCTCCGGGGCAAGGCTGCACAGGGCGTTTAGGACGTAGTTGATCAATTCGGGCATGTAGCGCTTGGAAACTGATTGGTATTGGAGAACCAGGCTTGCGGCATATGCACCCGTTGCGATATCCGCGAGAGTGTTCACGGCACCCTGTCCTAGGTACCGCGAGAGGCACAGGTGCGCCGGCGTTGTGACGGCGTGGAAGTGATCAGAGGTTGGGAAGGTAGTGGCAATTCCGGTTAGAATGACTAGGTCACTGGGCCGGAGATTAAGTGGCCGGTCTGCTGCGATTTCACGTAGACGAGCCCTGAACTCCTGAGAGACGCTCTCGGGGTGGCTCTTTGCTAGAGAATGGACGTGACGGAAGATGTTCTCAAGAATAGCAAAAGGAGGATGCTCAGACTGTTCGGCCATGTAGGCGACATGCTGGACAAGGATGCGGGAAAATTGGCCAAGCTTCTTCTTATTGTCCGGGTGCAGACGATGATGGTGCAGAGCTCGAATTCTCTGAACGACCACCGGAAGGTCCTCCATGGGCACATCTTGAATGATCTGGAGGAACTCCTCATGATTCTTCGGGCAAGGGTATGTATAAGCCAACCCTTCATTAGCTTCTGGTGCATCAGCTGCAGCAGGGGCTTCTCCGGTGTTATCGGTAGGGAGAGTAAAGCCATTGATAAGCTCGTCTTCTTCGTCCTCTTCCATTTCCTCTTCAGACTCCTCTGCAGATAATACCTCCTCATCACTGTCACCAATTGATAAGCTAACATCGGATCTCGTCTCGACAAGATCATCATCGATTATAAAATCATCCTCGTCTTCGACGCTAAGCTCGGGGCGGGTACTGATCTGACCTGAAGACTGTTGCAACCCAAAAGCCTTCGCGTCATCTGGGATGGATTCGTCTTCGGACATCTCACTTGCTTCCTCCCCCTCCTCTTCTTCTTCGTCTTCCTCCTCTTCCGACTCGCCTACTTCCTCGCCGCGCATTCTCCGAACACGCTCTTCTTCTAGAGCCTTCAGCCGCTCTGCTTCCTCCGCGGCCTTCTCCTCCTCTGTCTTTGTGCGGTCCGTTGGCTTGGATCGCTTATCGAACGTTAGTTGCTTTAGGCGCTGGTCATACTCCTTTTCGGTATCTCCTTTAGCTATGCCCTCCATAAGAGCAGCGCGATCTGGGTTCATAGATGCCAGATCACTCTTCGGAGGTTCTGGCTTTGGCGGTGGCATCACTCCTCTTAGCATTTCGAAAAGATCAGGAAGTCCTTTGTCGAGTTCTTCACGGAGATCGTCATCGTCCTCCTTAGCTTTTTGCCGCTCATACTTGTGAAATTTCGACTTGGCAATGACCTCCTTCATAACTTCGTGTTTTGATTTCTTTCGTTCAGGATGGTCCTCCCCGTCTTCTAAATCCTCTGGCCCATCCATCTCACCATCATCAAAGAAAACACGTTTCCTCTTCCGGGCTGCTTCGGAATCCGAGGCATCATCTTCCAGCCCGCCCAAGTCACCCTCTTGAAAATCGTCTTTGTCGATATCGTTCAAAGACTGGCCTTTGTGTGTGAGTTGGAACTCTTCTTCCTCATCATCCCCTTCCAGATTGAACATTGATTCCTTCCGCATCTTGCGCTGACTTGCTCTGGCATAACGTTCGGCGGCTCTCTCTTCAGGCGTCATAGTCGGATCATCTTCACCGAATCGGCGATCTAATATACCACCGACCTTGTTCCTCTTCTCCATTTCTCGTAATAGCGTTTGACGTCTCTGTACAGAGTAGAACCGTTATTAAATAATGTGAAACATAAAGCTGCGATGACACTCACTTTTTCTTCTCCCAGTGACTTGGTAACACCAGGTCGCGCACGCGAAGCAGCTGTGCCTGAATTTCCATCTCGGGTTGTCACATCAAATTTTGTCCGTGTACCCCCCGCTTTGATTTCGAACGGATTGAATCGGTCTCGAATTGACTGCAAAGCGGCATTGCGCTGGACCCGATTTTGCGCCGCAGCGCCACTCTTCGCATTCTGGCGTTTCTGCTTTTTCGACTGCTGCGGCCCCAGAACTCCACTCTCGCGGAGAGAGGCCTTGAGCTGCTTCAACTGCGACGGCGGCATATCTGCGTGCTGAAGTTGACGCAAAAGCGTTCTGTTTCTCCTCTGAAATTTTTGGCGGCGGCAGTATGTCCGAAAAAAGTTATACTCACCGCCTTTATGTGTTGAATTCTGCCGGTTTGTCTTTAGATCGTCATTACTCTCCGCTTTTCTACGATACCATGAGTATAGATCGTTCTTGTTCTCATACAGAACCATGCCCTCTCATATGAACGATAGGTTGTTATGGCTATGCCTAGGTAAGATTATCACGATTTGATTATGGCAAGTGAATGGGCTGCTGAACTTATAGGTGTTTCTCTTTTCTTCGCTGTTCGCGGCATAGTCACGGACCTCCGCCGAGTGCGAGATCTGACGGAGATTAAGCATGTCGAGAAGGAAGATAAGATGATCAGTGAAGGCACGGAGGATGGTTGGTTACATATTTTTGGAAGTGGTTTATCCAGTGGCTAATTGACCAACAGCCCTCAAACTGGACACATTACTCAAGCTCTCTGAGAGCACAAGTTACGACCTCCGGGCAGCGTATGGCAGCTTCAGTGTACACAGTCCGCCCTATAGGCACTAACGTACTTCATAGTGCTTTGCGTATCATCGCTGAAAGATCTACAAAGGGAGAAACGCGAGACTTGCTTCTGAGGGACCTCGCGAGCACGGACACAGAGAGACGAAGCAAAGCCCTCAGTGCGATGTACTTTTTAGTATCGAATCGCTCACGTATGGACCTTGCATATTCGGCTTCGTGATATCTCAGGTTGATGCTGATTGCTACGATTTAGTTTCTCGGACTTCCGTATGTGCTAGACTGAAAGATCTGCCCACATACAACGCTCTTGTCGACTGTCTCTGCAACTTCCTCAACGAACATACCGAAGAGACCTCCACCACAGTATCACCTATTTTACCCAAAACTAGACCTCTCGGGGAGAAGAAGGCGCTTGGTATACTGAACCTGGTTCTTCCAGAAAATGTGCCCGCAGCTCTGGAAGCTGGTGTCGTCAGTCGTTGGCTATCAAAATATCCGTTTCCCTGCGCGCTTTCGGAGCCGTCGCGCCGGCAAGACGTAGTGATACTCATGAAGACCTGGTGGTCTGATGATACTCTTATGAGTTCAATATTTAGCACCCTTTCTTCTCATTCAGAGGGCACGAAGCAATTACGCAAATATGGTCTGATGGGTAGCATGATTGAGGAAAACGACCAGGATGATGACGACAGTGATATATGGATGGTAGATGGTGATGATACTGCAGGCTCAGGTCGAGTCCCGGGGAGGCGCTTGCGGGAACGGAATGCTGAGGAGCAGGCTGTGAGGAGACGAAGGAGAGAGGCTATGGTGTTGAGTGATGGGGGACGACCACTTGGTCACGACGATATCATTCAACTGCCTATCTCCGAATGATTCACGACGGGTTTTCTTTTATATTGTCTCCATCGTGAGAGGAATGGACTTCATCTACCCGACGGCTACACTTATGTGATTATTGTAGCGATTAGTTCCTTTTACTTTATGATACCCTTTTGTCCTGATATTACATAGCGTGTTTCGTTAATGTTCTTAAATGTACAATTAGGATGGTATTCATAGTCCAATCCATGCTGATTTGGAAGCGTGATCCACCTTCTTCCGACTGCTTTTAAGCATACCAAGCGACTTGAGTTCTGATACCGCCCGGTAGAACAATGTCATAGTCATCCGTTCATCGCAAGCGTCACCTTGTTCACTCTCGAACACCGCATAAAAAGCTTGCCAAAGGTCGTAAACGTTCACCAGTGCCCCGGACTCGAGATATAGCTGATATAGGATAGCCGTGGCTGGCTGTCGCGCGGAAATCCTGGCCTCCGTCCTATCCGACACTGACATTAGGTAGTCGAAAGGATTAGCCAAGGCACGTTCGATCGCGTAACGTGGCCTAGGGGAGAAGATCTCCTTCAAGGGATTTTTCATATCAAGAAGAAAGGCTTCATGCAAGAACAGGTCTTGTGGTCTCACCAATGTTTCCACAAAATATCTTTCTGACAGAGCATAAACGCGATCGATTACCTTGGTATACTCAATATTTTGCTGGGGTAATTTGGCTTTGCTCTTACTGAGCTTCACCCGCTGTTGGACCACGGTTGCCGCCACTATGGCATTATGGCTGTCATACTCACTCCGGAGCGGCTCCGTGCCCTGGTATGTCTGCACAAGAGCTTCGAAGTCTTTCTTTATTTCTTGGAATTCCGGACAGTCAGTCAGGTCTTGAGGCATAAACGCCAGGACTTCCTTTAGCTTTGAGGAATCCAACGTTTTTAGGCCCTTAAGAAGGTCATCCATGTAAGTTGAATCTTGCAATTCTCCGGATAGTGCACGAATTGACAAATCCGGCATCGTGAGCTTTTTTCTTATACCCATGCTCTTAAGGCATAGATGGATCGTCTTGACGACATGGAATATATCTCTCATCCGTTGCTGTCCGATTTCTATGTACTTTAAGCTTTGCTGAAACAGAAACTCGTCGTTTTCCAACAGGTTGCGCACTTGTTCAGTAGAGGCGTCATCAAGTAGATGCTCGCAAAATCTAGTAGGGTTAGTCAAGAAAAGGCTAAGTTGAGGTAATAGATCACCTTCGGAAAGATGGGAGGTTTCTAATTGCTTCGCAAACCTTCCCCTGCTGCCTATTGACGGAAATCTCGTTTGATAAGAGCATCGCCAATGGATTTGCAAAGAAGTGTGTCATGTACGCATACTATCCCCATTAGAATTGATCGTTTCAGTACGCGTAATACGGTAAATACCTTAACTGTCCGACTGAAGGCCTCCGGTGTTTGGAAATAGTCATTCGATTTCTCAAACAAAACCCCTGTAATATTGCGTCCTAGCCAGAATCGCCCGTTTTGGTCTGCTTGTAACCGCTCATACATGCGATCAACACAATCACTTGCTCCGTGAATCTCAAAGTATCTACCTCTAAGAAGGGCTACGCTTGACCGAGGAAGCCTTCCTTCAAAGAGTTCAACAGATGTTGAGATACCAAACAATAAGGTAAATGGTATCCGGTCAAGCCAGGAACTAGAACAATTAACTTAATGGACTAGTAAGGATTGTGAGCCATACCTTAAGAGGGACAGGAGATCAGTTAGAATGTTCGGATCAAAAGCTTCACTGTCACGGAATGCTACGACCAGCTTTTTGATCCCTTTCCTTTTCACATAATCTCCAAGTAAATCGAGATCATACCCAAGAAGTCTGGGCCCCTACAGTCTTCTTAGCACCTCGCCCCTATAGAGTTTGGACAGTAAACCCACCTCTCGGTCCGTCAGGAAATTCTGATACCCATCGTTACCTTCCGTGTTTGTGACGGCAGCTCGGATAATATTCTTCAGCGTTGCCTTGAGATTTGGCGCATCACCAGACTCCAATATAACCACTCCGCCTTTCTCCGACGCAGTCAACTGGTCATTAAGCTTGGATAACAGTCTGCCAAGCGATGAAACATTGGATCCAACTGTTATCAATGCTGTGGGGATGCAGCCGTCATATCTATTATTGGTTAGTTATTCCGAAGCGCCTTCGTGTCCAAATAACGAACTACCTACGTCTGATGCGAAGTCGACCTGACGAAGGATAAAACGTTCTCGAGAACTTCGGAATCCACGTCATCTAGAATCTCCTATCTGCCGTTAGCATGACATACCATAACCAGCGAACTTGCAAGCTTCTATTGTTTGCGAACCTGGATCTTGGCTTCCTGAGTTGACCACAATAACCGGTAGGCATTGTACCTCAATTCGACCGATGACTCCTTTTCTTCGCCGTCCAGTAAGGGAACAAAAGGATGTGATTCACTTTTCTGTTCCTTAATCTCGGGTTGCACCTTTCGTCGCTTCGAAGGCCGCTCTCCGTGAGCTTTCGCGGAAGTTGCAGGTCGATAGATGTACACACCCTACAAAAGCATTAGTAAGTTTGGGACCGATTTGAGCCATCAGCGCAGGACAGTACCTGAGTGTTTGAGCCATCCTTGGCTACACCTTGTGTTTCCGTATCCAAGTCCATAACAGGTAAGCTTCGAGACAGCCTGCACTCTGTCGTCTGGGAAGGGATGAATATTGTAGAATGATTTACTGAAACCGCGGCGGAGCTCGCGTTGACGCTAAACCAAACCGGGTGGTATTGGTTTTCCGCCGCGGAGCTTCATGCGATAACTCTCTACAAAACTTCTACTTTTGTTACTGTCACAGCAACTTTCATTCACCAGTGTTCTTTTGTCAGATGATCTAACCGCCTATACTTCATGCTGCGCCGAACTGTTCGAGGAGCTCGGTGGTATCAGCATGTGGCGCTCAGAACACCGTCGGCTCCGTCTCTTCCTTTGCAGCGTACATTCTCCGTCGTAGCGCCACGCTCCTTCCAGTATGGCGGCCCCAATGACAAGGTTCGGTTTTACGAGCAAGATACTCGTGGGAGCAAAAAGAGAAAGCAGGTCAATCCAGAAGCCGAAGACAACGCTGATCGGGAGGAAGTGGAGGGCGAGCTGGCTAGACTTGAGAAGGAACTGCAGGATCTGAAAGAAGGTCCTTACGGCCCCAACAGTCAGTTCATCAAAGAGCTACCCGAGAAGGAGAGAGCCATTGCACTAGAAGCTCTGAGAAAATATGAGGCGGAGCATGGCAAGGATGAACCCGAAATTGGCCTGGAGCAGGTTTTTGATAATGAGCTGGATGAGATGTTGAAAGAGGAATTCGAAGGTCTGGCCAAAGAAGAGGAAAACTGGCATTCGACAGGGCAGGGTAACTCACCAAAAAAGCCTGTACGGCGCCCCTACGAGGTTGCGGTAACGACTCCGGAACACCATTCTTATATCGAGAAATTCAACCAATGCCTGACCCGAATCGCAAGCGATGGATCAAACGAACGACTCGGGGCAGAACTATGGAGATGGTACCGTCGTTGCAAACAGATGATCCCAGAATTCCTAGAGTCAATACCCGAAGAAGCTCTGACGTTGTTATGGCATGCTCAAGCTGGGGACTATACAAGATCTTCCCGCACAAGCCATATCCAAATACTCGCGGAAGACGCAATATCAGTTGGAAAATCGCTCTCGACGCCACGTCTCCTCTCTTACATTGAGTCGCTCCGAAAGACTGGGAAAACAAAGGAAGCGCTAGATCAGTGGGAAGCACATCAAACGGGGCTTTCGCAAAATAAGCAAGACCTTGAAGCATATTGGAAATTGGGTGTACGACTCTTTGCTGCTGAGAATGACCCTCAGCGAGCACAGGACATCGCCCTCGCGTTTCTAGCAAATGACAAATCACGCGAACCTCGCATCCTCCTTCCAGTCATTACTGCATGGGGGCGACAGCCTGGCAAAGAAGCCGAGGTCAAGGCGTGGGCTCTATATTTACAACTGAAAAGCTTTCTTGAGAACACCTTAACTATGGATGATTACGATAACATCAGCATTGGTCTTCTAAAAGCCGGTAGACCGAATCTCGCTATCGCAGTGTTCAAAGATATGATGGTGACAGGGCAAGACCCAGCAAACGATTCGACCTCACTTTATAAAGCAGCCGTCGGTCTTGTTGGTCATCTTCAGGCATCGAGTATTTCGGAACAGGATGTGAACAAGGTATCGCTTTCGACGCTAACGGTCCTACCTCGGAGGTTCCAGAACCGGTTCTTCTATGCCAGCTGGATGAAGAAGCTCATTGGAATGGGTGAAGTTGACTCTGCCGCACTAGTAATTGAGTTGATGTACGAACGAGGAGTGAAGCCTGATTCAAAGCATCTCAATGGGTTGATAGCCGCTTGGCTACGTGATGGCAATCCCGACGCGCGAGAGAAAGCCGAACGACTGGGGTGGTCTATGGTTCAACAGCGGATTGACAGCATCTGGGCGCGGACCAATTCAACAGGAAGCTCTCCGAAATTGACCGTAAGCCCTGATCCAGATAGTCCTCGCATACCCAAATGGATGCAACGAGAGATTCCATCCGCAAACATCGAAACATTTTCCATTCTACTCCTCCATTATACCCGAAGAAGCGACGATGGGATGATCAAATACCTAGTCAAATGCCTCAGCGATGCTCAGATCAAGCCAAACTCCTATTTCATGAACCACATCCTATACGCCGAGCTCCGGAAACAGGATATCGGATCTTTGTGGGACAAGTTCCGAACCATGTCTGCATCGATCCAACCGGATCTGGAAACTTTTGCTTGCCTATGGGACTGCGGCAAACTTCAGTATGATCGCGGTCGCACGACGTTTGTTGCAGACTTTCCGTCTGCTCGCAGTCTTTATGCGGAGATGATGCAGTGGTATTCTCGTCTTCCTACACGAGGCCGAGCCGCTGCGCAAGAAGAGTTCTCAAAAGAACTCTATAACCAAATAATTCGTTGCTTTTGTCTCTCTAAAGACCTCCCTGGCACACTGATTGCGCTTTACTCGATGAGATCAACATTCGGGTTCTCCCCCGACGACGTGACCGCTCGTCTCATAATCCTGCAAGTTGCACGGATGGCCGGTGTCCCGCCTGACACACCCAAGCGCCGGCTCCGTCGCCTTTCAACGACTCCTAAGAGCAAAGAGAACATCTCTCATGTCAACAGGCTGGTAGAGATCCTGAGCGAGCGCAAAGTGTCTGCACTCCAGGCGCGCGGGCTTACTCTCGAGACTCTCGAGCCGCAGGAGCGGGAGCAGTATCAGCTTGATATAATGACTGACCTGTTACGTATTATCATGGGCCGGGCTGCTACTGAATCGAGCAGGGTTGAAGATCAGATTGCGTCCGCCGCAGAAGAGATGAATGTCCTGGGGGTCAATCTTGGATCGTCGTTGGAGGATAATGACCTTTTACTGTAGGTCTATACCAGTCTCTTTATGGAAATCGGGAAAAGTACATCATGGTGTTTAGCGGCATTGCTTTATGAAATAGGAGATTGCCACGCAGCATACGGATCGGCGTTCAGGCGGTGGTGCTATGTATATAATCATGGCTCTTGTGTACTATACTAGATTTATCCTCTCTTGAGCTATCGTGGACACTGGGGTCATCCTATGTTTCTGAACTCCAGTGGCTAATAATAAACTTGCGCCTCCTTTTTAATTATCATCCAAGCCATTTGTGGTGCTCTTTAGAACTTCATAATCACCATTCATTCTGTTCGCCGAGAAATCACAACCGAAGCGTACAGTTAGGTATATAATCAGACTGCATCGTACCTAGGTAACTCAGAGCCAACTGCCAGGAGGGAGATACCACATAGACACACTCAATCCTCTATAAGACAATCTAGATACCCCAAAGGCTTCGATCACGCAAGGTGTAGACCCATGGATCCTCTCCGAACCGGGCACCACCTACCGCAACAGAAGCCTAAAAGACCACAGACCACCCAACAGCAGAAGATACAAGGGCACGGACGCCACAATCAAGGAAGCGGCTTCATTGCGGACACTGTATCTGGCAAGGTGGCACGTGCTGGATCCAACATAATGACTCGGATGAGCGTCTCTCATACACTGGGTCATATTGCCATCCACCCACTGTTCGATCGTTCTATTAGACACATAGGGGTAGAGCGTAGGAGGGAAGTAACGCTCAGGAACCCCGCACCAGTATTGGTGCTTGTTGTATCTATGGATGACATTCGGCTTGCAGCAGGTTCGTAGTGTGTCCAAGTCTTCTGGTTCGTTCGGTTGATCGCGAATGTAATAAGAACATACATCTTTTGTGTCCAGTTCGGGTCCGCGTAAGCTTTCCAGGGTCTGCACGGGCAGCTCTGTTGTTGCCGTCGTTGGCGTCGTTTTTTCTGTTGTAGACATGGTGTTTCTGATTTCCTTGATCTCTTAGATATGGATGATAGAATCAGGTGAAACTAAAATAGTAAGGTCATGCAGATCTCACATGGCTTGAATTCTTTCCTCCGCAAACTATGCTGGGTCATCTTGTTTCCTACCTTATATGCCTGCTGTCCCTCCGCCAAAACAGAACAAAACCAGGAAAAGGCAAACGGTCTTTGTTCAAAGTTAAGGCGGATACTTACCCAATCAGAGAGAAACGCATCGAGCAAAAGGGCATCTCCTTTGTTTCTCTTCATGCGGGGGGGATTGTCGACAGTCCAGCACTGGTGGAACCGACGCTGTACGGCCTCTAGTGAGTTGCATAGCATAGCAAGGCTAAGACTAGAGCAAACAAAGATACGATAGCGCTATGAAATCTGATTAGCCAAACTTACACGTAGTGTATCATAGACTTTCGTCGGGCGTAGTCTTTGTCTGGCTGGTCTTGCTCAAGTCGTACCTGACCTGACTACATGCAGTAGGGCAAGTGCCCTACTAATCGTCTGACTCTCATGAGACTACTAGCTCTCGTCGGCATCTGTTAGATTCTTTCTTGAAATGGTTACACAATTGGAGATATTACATTCCAAGCTTTATCCGCATGGGCCTGACCGCAAGCCAGCAATTTCAATGGTTTTGACAGCCCGCGCTATCTCTCGTCTCTGCCGCTCATGCATTTTACTAGTCCAACTCTCGTTGATTCCTCAAGATAGCTATGGAGGGGCAGACTGATATTCTACTTGAATAAAGTTTAAGGGGTAACAGCACGGATGGGGGTTTGAACGTTAATATAGATAGTGCAGTCAGGAACTGTTGTATATTGAACTGTGCTTTACGCAAGATATCCAAGCCTTCTGAGCTTTTACGAATTGCAAGTCAGAATGTTCGAAATATACCTGAAAATCTCCTTCCTTCTCTGCCTTAGCCTGTCCCTAGCACACGTCATTTACATGAATGACACAACAGGCGCAAACAACACATTGGAAGAGAGACAGCTCATGGGCCACCAGTTTATGTGTTGTATGGGAGACTGCAGCTATGAGCTCGTTGGGGATGGAAACCCACATACAGATTATCTCCACAGGCAAATGACCAGTACAGGAGAGTGTCGAGATGGCCCAGGTGCTAAGGGCTGTGGAGTTGGATTCTCTGCGAGTCATACATTTGGGTACACTGTCTCAGCCGGAGCGAACATTGGATGGTTCGCTCCTGGTTTCTCAGTGACAGAGTCATGGACCGTGGGCGAGATCAAGACCTGTAGTGCGGATATCAATGCAACGGTCTGTCTCTGGTACGATATGGCATATGTGAGTAGTACTCCATTTCGATCTTGCAAGTCGTCCATTCTAATACAACGTGGCAGACCGCGTACACAGTACAAGTCGTCAATAGGCGTCTTTATAGCTCGGTGTGTTCTAACCAGCCCACAGGACCGTGAGTGATTGATGAGCTCTATCACTGTTGTTCTTTCACTGACCTGGTTGATTAGGCTCATCATGAAGGCGCCAAACGTTAACAATGCCGGTGGTGGTCATTGGTACTGCGCATATGGCGATGAATGCCGTGGGGAAGGTGAAGAATACTGGTGTCTGACGGAAGATTGCCCACCAAAGGGAAGGTCTAAACCTCAGGATTAAATCCAGACCCGATGCATACATATTATGTACCTAGTTAGCCTATGTATGAGGTACACAGCAAGCGTACATTCAACGAAGTATATATAGGACGGTATTCTGCATGCTGAGAGGTAGGAGTCATTGATTACTTCAGGCCCAGCGCTACGACATGTAATCCGATGCTCTTGAAATGAACCAGATTGAACGTTTGGCAGAGGCAATAGGACACTGTAGATGTTGCAATCACAAATGAACTTCAAGACAATGCACTCACTGTACAAATGCATATTCCAACTCGCTCCTACAACAGGTAGCTCGGTACAAGAACACACACAGTCCAAACATACATACTGCTCCAGATGGCCATTCAATTTTATTGACTGCCCCCCGGCACGGAGACATTGAATTACAACTATCGCAGACGCATTGAGTCTCTATGTCCCAATACAACCATGGTAAACAGGGGAAATAACAGTCAGTTCCAGTGTAGGTTGATCAGGATAACTCAATGGTATGCCATACAACAGATCTCTGTGTAAGCAGGAGAAAGCAATAGCTAAGGTTCTCCCTCGCTCTAAGATAAACGGTACTTTAAATTAAGATATCGTTAAGTTAATTCCATAGGTCCAATGCGGCCATCCAACAGTTCTACCCAAACTGATCTCCCAACCTTCGCTATTCCAGTTAAGCTATGATTCTTTCTCAAGCTCTATAACATTCCCATCCATCATATACTTATTAACATAGACCAACATTACGTTATTAACTTGGCCCTATCAGTGTAGGCACTGTACAAGCCATCGGAGACACTGATATCGCTAAAAAGTGACTTCTCCCTCGCCATTACGGAAGAAGCTAATCTCGGTTGATTCGGCATACCAGGTACTGCACTTGATATTAGCAAGTTTCTTGTAAATTGAGGAGCATTCAGACAGAACTTACCGAGCCCAGCTAAAAAGGGCAAACCGTGAGTTAGCATAAACTTCGAGAACAGCGTTGTCAACCACAATAGTGAGATCCAAAGTCTCAATGTGGGCCTCATCCTCAGCAGCAAACGCGTTATGCTTGACATTGTGGCGGTTTCTGCCATATTCTCTATAGGCATCCTTTTTCTTCCTCTCTTCTTGTTTAACATCATCGTCGCTCTTGTCTTTATTGTCGTCCTTGCAATTCTTATTGATGTCAAACAACCGCAGGCGCCCTGGCTCGGTAGCAGTGTCAATTCCAGTGGTTGTCTGGGCGGCTGCGCTTGTGTTACTGCGGTCAATGACGATAGATACATTCGAGAATTGGTAGTAGATAGTTGTCGACTCAAGCTCCGAAGAAAGAATCTTGAAACCAGCTTGAGACAGCTGTTCTCGCTACCTTCCACACGCCACGAGCCAGTCTCCGAGGCAAAGGTCGTTATCCACCACGTTGGAAATAGTCTGTTTACTCAATTCACGGGGGAGCAGTAGCGTATTTTGCCATGCCTGCTGCTCACTTGGGAATCCAGCAGCGCCTCCGAAGACGTCTCCAGTCAGCCACACGTACGAGATGAAGCGATCAGGCGCACCGCTCTTCTCGGAGGCTTGAGACGTCGCTGGTAAGACTTTTCCTGCCGCGGCATATGAGGACGTTCCCCAGTCAAGAACACCCGCCATGGTAGGCTCAAAAGTCACATTTCCGCCGTCCGGTTTTGAGATCTTACCGGACGCCCACAGCATGCCATGCATCGAGGTAACAGATTCGGTGATCGAGACATACGAACCCTCCACGCCGAGAATAATAAAAGTCTCGCCGTTGACATTATAGCCTTCTTTGTCGTGACTAAACACATTCCCAACTTCGAAATTGTACTCCCATACCTTAGCCCAGTCACCGTTGCCCCAGGTGGAGTTAGCAGGCTCACTCCACCATTCTCCAAGGTACTCCCAATCCTCATACCCCGATCCCTGGTTGCGTTAGAGGAACATCCCGGGCCCGACATTGTGGACACCGCCCGAGATGACAGCATACCAAGTTCCCGAGCTACTGCCAACAGTGTCATCTAGGTCCTTATTCTGGAAAACATAAGGGTCACTGAAGGCAGTGACATCAAGTCCCTCTGGGGGCTCCGGAATAACAGGGGGGGGCGGTCCAGCTTTGTGAAGTTATGGCCACCATCATAAGTCACCGCCAGGGACTGCGACTCACTCCCGCGAGTGTAAGGGAGAGTCCAGTGAATTGGGAGATGCGAGACCGAGGTATACAGCAGTGTTGGCTTATCATCAATGCCGCTGTGAATAACAGAGCCATCGAATACGGCCAGTGGATCGTTGGCGCCACCGGCAACAATGGTGTAGTTCCCGTTTTCATTGATATCATAGTAGTAGACAAGATCGTGGGTCTGCACACCCGCAATGCCAGTTCCGTTATACAGGTACTGGACATGGAACCACCCGGTCTCCGGATCGTTGTAATGCGCACATGGGTCGCCAATCCGACCAGTTGGGGGGAGGACATGGATCTTTGGCCTCCATGTTTCGAAGAGGGCGCCGCTGGGGAGGGTTGTCAGGTCTGGGGGGCGCCGCGTTGTAGTCAATAGCGACAGCACCCGCTGCCTGTCTAGCGACGAGAACCTCTGCTGCGGATGGGAGCCTCATGTTGGCGTGGCGTAAGAAGCTGTTCCGAGAGAGACAACAGCATCCAAGCCTTCAGGTGAGTTTAAGTACTCGCAATCCTGTGTGTAGGCCTCAACATTCCATTGCAAATTGTGCTCCTCACAAGAGCAAACATAGGATGAACATTCCATTCCATTCCGGTTAGTATCTAGATCAGATATGGAGAATAACGCGATATCTCCGGTGATCGCCCACTTCATTAACAAACAGGGCAGTGCCGCTATAACTTTCTCCCTGTATGAGTGAAGGCTGACCATTCCGAAATCCCATCGGACTGAAGCAGCCCAGCCTCACTATATAGTATCTGATTTCTGCAAAGGCTCCTGTCTGGAAACTTCCGTACAGCGATTCTAACTCACCCCATCTTTCCTTACTATGGTAAAGGTCCTCAAATGCTCATCCTTAGCATTGACACTGTATACCTAGCAACTGTCATCTGGTCAGGATGGAGGACCGACAGAGGCTGGGAGCCAGTGTATAGGAGAAGAATGTGGCTTTTATACTTCAACACGGGCCAATGGTACTCTGCCTTGGTGATCGATGGCGTCGATATAAACATGGATCTGTGGCATGAAACTAACCCCAGACAAGTCTTAGTCTACATATATATATATATATATATATATATATAACAATGGCATAACTGAGCCGTTGGCTACAAAGGCTTTGTACCTTGGATAGATCCTCTTTAAGCTTTTAGCTTCTTCGTCGGTTTTCTGACACAAGGGCGCATACCAACCAAATGACAGCGTCAACTTCCTGTCCACAGCTTGAAGAATCATTGGCCAGACTTTCCTCCGGTCATAAGGGATTCAACGGTATTGTGATCTTGAGATCTAATTGAGTTGTTTCCATGCCACTAAAATTCGTTGGTACAATGTTCTACCATAGCACAGGTGCAACTTGGCAACGAAAGAATGCGAAGGCCAGGAAGGCCTTTTTGGGTGAAGCAACTACTTCCGACTTCCAGATGAATAGATCGACACGCCCAGCGTAACTCTCTATTGATTAAGTCAATCCATACAAAGTACAACATCCACAGACAATCAACTAGGCCACACGTATGCCTCACCATGAGTATGCTTCCTCAAAATACTCAATCCCTTCATACCCCTTTTTCAGTATACTGTGCACACTGCGTCTAACCTTATCCGACATATCGGGTGATCCGCATGTGAGTACCGCCATTTTGTGCCTGGCAATCTGCGCTTCTGTAGCGGCCCCATGGATGATATTCTCAATATTCGGGCGTCCACGCTCAATACGCAGTTTCCCATTCTTGTCGTCAGCAGCGCAGTGGCTATTACAGCCTTTCGTACAATGGAAGCGCCCAGTAAATCCTTCGAGTTCTAGTGCACCGGTAAGTTCCCTACCACAAAGCTGCTCCATGAATTCATGGCCGCGGCATGCCCAGACCAGAGTAAGGTTGGAGGTCTGGGTTTTTGAATCGTCAGATGCCCTAGAGCCTGTCTTCGACAATCTGGAAACGTGATCATGAATGTAAGGTACTGCTGTTGCTATGCCGGTTCCCCCAACGATCATGAACACGGTGCCATATTGATGCAACGGAAGTGTGTGACCGTAAGGGCCTTCCAAGGATATAGGAATAGAGGTTTGATAAAATTCGTTCTCAGCACTATCATCAGAGGACGACAAACTTAAACACTGGTCTTTCAGTCGCTTTGTCCAACCGTTATAAGGACGAATCCAGAAAACAAGGTTTCCAAGAGCAGGGTCAGTGGTAGAAGGTTGGGTTCCCCGTGTAAATATCTCTGCAGTAGTTGAAGTGAATGGGTTCTTCTCGTTAAGGGCTCCAGTCATATAGTGGGGTCCTTGTTGTGTATTAGATGAAGACGTCAATGGCGATGTTGGGCTTGGTGCTGTGTAGGCGCCGACTGTAAAAGGATGGTTTTCCCAACCACGCCAGCTGAATAATTGATATATATGGAAGTAATGCCCTGGCAAAGGCCGAACTGAGCCACCTGCTTGGATGTCAAGTCGGATGACATCGGCCTCTTTACTATACGTTGCCATTGCTGTGGTTGTTTGCAGACGTCCATGGGTAGAGACGCGGATGTTGCAATATACGAGGCGTACGATGCGCAAGAACCGATCAAAACACCATATGGCAACCACTGGCCAGAGGTAGGCGTTATATTTAGTTCCGAAAACGGACGTATGTCTGTTATTTCTTGTAAGCCGGTCTCGCATCTGCCAAAGTCATGGACAGGGAGGGAGCAAAGAAAGACGCACTGGAAAACCGCAACAAGAAGGATCACTGCAAATAGGATGTGCCCAACCAAAAATAACTCATAACATTTAGTACGAATGTATGGAATGGAGAGGCCGCAAAGTAGCCCCATCATAATGGCACCCTAATATATCAATATATCAGCGGAAGGAACTTGACGTGATTTGGCTTAGACTCACAACAATACCAAACTTGAACCAGAGAACATGCAATCCTTCCTCGTAGTAAGGCCCTATATGAGCTCTGTTAGTTATATAACTACTCCAGACAGTGATCATTTTCCTACCATAGATCGTATCCAGAACGGTATACGATATTGCATGTACAAAGGAAAATATGGCTGTGAGACGACTCAGGTGCCGGTGGAAGATATTGAAAGTGCTGAAGCTCCAACCAGTGGCCCAAATGAAGATATTATTCCGCCCAGCGAATAACCACACCCATGGCAAACAGGCATATGCGAACATGCTAGTCCGTTGAGCAACGTACTTCCATGCCTGCTGCGAAATAGTTGGCATCCTAATGAGCATGTCAGCCGACACAGTACCACATGAGTAAGAGTGCCATTATCCTTACGTGACATTCGGAATGAAGATGTCATGAAACCCAAAGTTGAGGATAATACACATGATCCAAAACCCGACCACAACTAAAATCCCCGGGCGATTCGGGATGCTACATCCCAGGAACCGGCGTTGATGGTACGATCCGAGAGCTGCAGGGACTGCGATGTAAGCCTTCCAATAAAAGCTAAGACGATTCCGTATTCCAGCTTTGTCTGATAACTGCTGTTCTCGCTTGCGCTCCACATCTCTATCACTTCCTCCTTGGACATGCCGCGATGAAGCCCATAAACGATGCAGTATTCCCATGAGTAAGATTCCGCCCCAGTAGCCCATTACACTCCAACTCAACCGCGTTGATTTCGGCAGTGCTTGATCTTTCGCTAGCTGTGATACGAAGTCAGTGGTGTTGACTAGTTAACGAATCAAGAATATGTGTCTCACATAACTGTGGAGGGCAACGAGATAGTATGAATGTGACAGTAATACAGGTGATGTCAATATCATTTTGTGATATTGACTAGGATCAACATGCGGAAGCTCCGCTATGTATGCACTCGTTATATTATTCGGTGTCGCATCAAAATCCAAGGGACTGTAGAGCCCCTGGCAGTAATTCTCCCACAAGTTTACCCCGGCAGACAGTTCCTCATCCGAGCAGTATAGCTTTGCGGATGCATAGATGGAGCTTACCTGCACAAGGTTGTTGCATGCAGCGTTTTGTGAGTAGGGGCCAGACCATGTTAGGGTTGATAGTGATTCGTAGATGGAATAGAAACAGTATTCGTCCAGACTGGAAGCAGAGAGGCCTCCCCAACAGTGAACAAAGCCCGTGAACGCAACTAGTGTAATGATATATAGATGCATTTTGGACAAGAGACCAACAGCAGTAATAACTGGCACTCAAAGAGCTCTTCTTGAAGGCACATACACCGTTCGAAAACCTTCATCTGGCTTGCTTTTATATGATTTTTCTACGTACCCTCCCATTGTTCGCTCTCTAGATTCAGATGTTAGTGGCTGTTCGATCCTGTTGTGAATATGGGAACCTCATGACCATTAGAAGAGGGAAATCATAATGCGTGGGGCCCAGGGCCGCAGTGGATTGCACCTAACGCTTCAGTTCCATCTCGAAACCAGTTCTTGGTAGGGGATGAGTGAAGTAAAAGTGGGCATCGTTTTCGTATTGGATAGCACATCAATAATCCACGCAGATCACTGTCCCTTCACAAGATTTATGTCATTCAATGACAGTCTCCGCTTTCATTCCTCGTGGAGCCAACCCCTATATCCCAGCTCACCACGGAGTATAGGCGATCGAATGAGCATCAATAGCAGTGCTATTATGTAAAATTTACTTTTCATAAAGTGCAAACACATCATAGTTATCAGATCGTCGATCAGATTATAACTAGCCCCACATATGCTCGGCTGGCAAGTATATCTAAAGTGCGTCGTCGATCATCCCATCTGAAAGTTCTAGATTGGTTGATAATCCCGCAGATCTCACCTGAATACCCAGTCCGTTGAGGGTAATTCTGCCCGTGGTGAGAGGCAAGATCACCTTTCAAACAATATCTTGATTTAAATACTAAGTAAGTATCTAACATGCTTTTACTTGAGCATGTGTACTTTTGAATCGGGGGTCGACCACTTTTCAACGACCTCATCAAGGAGTGAATATTCTCACCATTAGAGTCCTTTAACCGTATGAAACCACGGTGCTAGATTCACTGAGCACAGTGAATTATGATCAACAACTACTACTGGTCGTAACTGGCTTGAGCTTACCTCCAATGCCTAGGAAAGGCAATTCCAGACAAGCTTCGGATCAAATGTTTCATCTTAGAGCTCCCCACGTACACAAGATCTCGCATCTATCTACTCGATAGAGTGAGATACATTCGGGTACCGGAGAAATATGACAAATGGCTTTCAGGAATATTACTCTCTGACGCTCTAGCCGCACAAAGGATACTCAGATCAGCTGTCTAATGCTGAGCAGACAACACACCTAACTGGTTATACTCTTACCCCTCTCACAGTTGTCGTGGCATGACCCTCAGAAGCCAACAGCTTCAGTTTATTTACGTATTAGTGCGGGATGATCAATAGTTCTCCAAGCCCTTGAACCGATATGTTTCAGAGCAGCACATCCACTGTGATATGCAGTACCTTTCCAATGTCAGAAAGTGGTGCAACGCTGGTAACGTGACCCACTACTGCAGAGTACCAATAACCAAGTTACTTTCAAAACTGCTGTCCATGTTCCTAATTACCCACGATAAAGAGTTTCTTACAGCATATTCTTATAGACCGAGACCAGGTGTTTGCTTACGTGATGTGTGATTTCATTGAGATGTGGTAATTGGAGGCATTAGCATTGCCGTGGCACATAATACCGGACTTTGGGGCTGCACTTCAACCAAGTTTCCATAGTCTAGTGGTTAGGACGGCGGTCTCATAGCAATATGACAATTCCTACCTAAAGGAGTTGCAATCCGCAAGCACGAGTTCGATTCTCGTTGGAAGCACTTTCTTTTTTCCCCTTCTTTATCCATTCTTACCTTTCTTCCATGTACAGATCCGTACTCTGTATGCTGCCTTCAAATAGCCTGCAACCAGTGCTATCAACCAGCTTCACTTTTTGTCTGCTTTATTAAATATTTATTAAATAGTCCCCAGCTCAGCCATCAAAGCGTTCAAGTACGCGCATTGATATCGTGCTAACCCCCAATTAACCAAGCTGGAGATTGAATTACTTGATGTCGACAGGGTAACAACCCCTCTTGTAGGCTTCTAGGTCTTGCATTCGGCTTCATGGATACGCACAGCCTGCCTTCGCGGTGCTCCATCCTTGAGGAACGTAGTGGGCCCAGTGTAAGCAAAATGAAAACTGGCAAAAAATGAATGCTTCCAACGAGAATCGAACTCGTGCTTGCGGATTGCAACTCCTTTAGGTAGGAATTGTCATATTGCTATGAGACCGCCGTCCTAACCACTAGACTATGGAAACTTGATATATTATTCGGTCGTAACATTATGCTACATAGTCCTAAAATTATATGACCTCTTGGAACAATCCTTGCACAGCTCCATATATTTCATTTTCTTCTGCTTGTAGACTTCTTCCCTTGTATTTTAGATTGTGTGGATATTTTTTGAACAATTATATGAATTAACTTGTGGTTATATTATTGCTGTTGTTCCTTTAGCACTCCATGAGTAACTAACACGCGTGCAATGTTACCTGTACATATATATTCCGAGTCCATTTGTATTTGCCGCAGTAGTAAGATGGGCGTATCTTCATGGTACATCGCCAAATATACTCTCGCCACCTGGCATACACAGGCTGCCACAAATGGAGTGACCAACTAATTGCAGTAAAAATCACACACCGACGATAACAAATGCAGCACTGCCCCCTTACTAGACACAAGAAGCTCGACAAGGATCACACAAGAACTACGGAACCGAGCGTCAAGGTCAAACGCAATAAGAAAAGATGGCAATCTGTCCCAGTATTTGACTTCGGAAAAAATAGCAACACTGAGTTGCCGATAAGTCAGTTGGATAAATCACTCCCAGAGACCAAAATTGCAGTGAGACTCATTACTGACAGTGGCAGACACCCTGTGGCAACTAACACACCAACAAGGTAAGTCTGATAACTCCTCCCAAAAACTAAAACTGCAATGCTGGCAGGCACACGCGAAGCCTGTCACATAGCACAAGTAAAAGCCTTTGAAGCTATGCCACATCCAATCGAAAGATTACCGCTACTATGGTGCCCTACATCAACCACCCGATCAGGAACGACATCACCGCATACTCATGCCTCCCAATAAGGTTCGACCCTAACGCCCCAAAGATACGTTAAGTCAGTCGGCAGATCAAGAATGCATTCCGCCTGGGTCTGCTGAGTTTGGCCGGTATGTCAGCAAAATTAGCACTGGTAAGAATAGATAATAGGATTACCAATTTGAGGTTTGACCTGCAACAAGTTACACCTGGTAGATATATCGAAGTCATTAAGCCGTGTTAAGTCAACATCTGGGCTAGTACCGAGCGACATGGCCGTTGGTGAATTGTCCTGCGAACCCGGCGTCGCATAAAACAAGATGTCCTGTTAGTCCACCACGCTGCACATACTAGGTACTTCAGCGCTGGCTGGGGTCTGGTATAGATACCAATATAGTGAGACAAGAGCCCCGAGAAGGTTGAATACATCGTTCCCATAGGGTTAAGTTAACCTACCCACTCCAAAATTCTACAGAATGAAGAAACACAAGACAACGCACTATGGGGAAGAAGGAAAGGTAGAACTTGACCACGTAGTTCCTCCATGTTTTCTACATCGCCAACCTGGCTCTGGGCTCTCAGAGTGTGATACGGTTGGCCGGAGTCATCACCTGAAACCTAGCCTAACCCCAAGCTATAGATAACTTCCTACACAAGCACCAGGTACTTTCCTTCTGTCTATATTCACACTCTCCAGAAGATGTTGGACTTCAGCTCGAGAGTTCTGATCATATCTGGATATCCTTCAAGAGTATGCACAACCAAGTTGAAGCACCAATAGTCACGAACCAAACCCGGCATAGTCGACAACTAGTACTATGCCAACAAGTCCTGACAAAAAGAAAAGAAAGGGAAGTCGGCATCAAGAGAAGAAGCTAAAAAAACGACCGACCTGGGACTCGAACCCAGAACCTTCAGTTTGATCTATTGACCAATGGCCTGCTAGGAGACTGACGCTCTACCATTGAGCCAGCCGGCCAGGATCTACTTAATCAAGGACCTAAATTAACACTATTAGCCTATGGTGAGATTGGGTAAGGTGTCTGTGAATTAAAGTATAGTATGGTAGATAGCTTGGCGAGCTATTTTGGTGGAAGGGCGGACATTTCCAGACTAACACCTACGAAACATATAACAATGGTTTGTGTTATGGTAACTGGTTGTTTCGCCTAGGGTATCTTAACCCGAAAGTAAAATCACTTCCTCATCAAGAGAGAAATATCGTACAAAGGTAACCAGCCAAGAAACATTATTATTGTCTCTCGTCTAACATCAAGTTATATAGAGCACACAACGTACAGATACGTTTGATGAAAAAAGTGTAAGAGTATCTTTTAATGCATAAACGAAACGGAAGCGAAAGAAACACCCGAACGTGAAACCATTATTTCTTGCCCTTCTTCTTCTTCTTGCTTGAGGATACCGGACTCCCAGGCTGCTCATCAGCCTCGACCAAAACTGCATCGTCATCGCTTCCAGTTACCGAGGACGGCGCACCAGATGACTCAGGGGTCTTTATTGCAGGGGTGGAGCTGCTGGTCGTGGTAGGGGTTGTGTCAGCTGGGGCTTCGGTTTTCTGCGGAGGTGCGGTTGAAGTAGAGTCCTCGGCGTCCAATTCCTTCATGAATCCTTCCTTGATGCTGGCTCTCCTCTTTTCCCACCATTGACGCTCCTCGTCCAACTTGGCCTGCTGCTCAGCGATGCGCTCGCGATAGAGGGTGTTGTTCATCATTTCATTGGCAGATTGGAAAATCGTTTGGCCCCAACCGGGTACATATGCGTTGGCCTATATTCGAACCATTTAGTCACCACACCCTCAAGATACTCAGAAGCAGAGCACAAAGAGAGAAAAACTAACCTCAGAAACAACATCGCGAACTTCATCCTCCATTTCCTTCTCCGCCCTCTGGAACCGTTGCCACAAATCATCACCTACACTACCACGCTGAAGCAGCACAGACAAAGCCTGTTTCTGACTGCGCAGGGCTAAAACCCGTTTAATGTCCTCCTCTGCACGTCTTAAGAGTGCAGCTTTAAGCACCGACTCGGGTACAGCGGGCGCCTTTTTCTCCTTAGAAGAGGTCGCAGGCGGGTCAATGTGAAGAAGGGAGAAATAGATATCTCGTTGGAGGTGAGCGGGGAACCATGGTTCTAGAGAGTATGCCTTTTCTGTATGTCCGCGACGGGCCTTGGTTAGTATACTAGATGAACGTGGCTTCTTGAAGGCGCTGAACATACGGGCTTTGCGCTTGCGGTATAATGAGGAGAAGGTTGCTAGGGAGCCGATTAGAACGCCTAGATAGGCGAACGGCACGGCGAGACTGAGCCAGTTTACCATGGCGTTGTATAGGACAGATATGGTTGTCCTGGAAGAGTGGTCGAACGGAGTTTAAATGTCGGCGGGGGATATTCAGGCCGGGGTCATAATATTGTCGCTGGTTGTCGTGTAAAACCTTCGCAGCGCTGTCTGCAAAGAATGTTGAAAATAAAAAAATTGCGCGCGACACGAAGCAGCACAATGTCGAGTTGTATGAGGGAGGGAGAAATAATCGTAGTGTTCCTCGCCGCAGGAAAGGGAAATCTGGTGAGGCGGTGATGATCGCGCTCCTTCGGGAAAGGACAGGCTGGTGTCTTGGCCGCGTCACATGTTCACTGCCATACGAGTATACGTTCAATTCTGTAGGGGTCTATTAACTCAAATCTAGTCACTGATGCTTTGCTGTCTGATGCATTCTATCTACAAAATTGTCCACAAATTTTGAAGCAAATGAGATGTCTTAAAGCATACATGCACGAGCTCACCGTTCGCACAAGAGAAAACAAACCGGCCCTTAAAAAACCCGTAGTACCAACCAAAAAGAAACACACTCGCAGGCTTTCAGAACAGCCATTCCGTAGATAATAAGCAAGATAGGAAATGTAAACAAGATAGGTATAATCTGAGAGTAGAAGATAAAAGAGGATAGAAAAAAAAAGAAAGATCCTAGAGCCAGCATTGACTTCATTACACAAGTCCATTGTCAAAAGTACACAAACACCCCTAATTCAACCCTATACCAAGAGAAGAGGAAATAATGGGTAGGAAAGAAAGGAAATGAAGAAAGAGAGAGGCTGAGGAAGAGAGATTGAGGGGTGGAGGCAAGGGAAGAAGAGAGAATTAAAGGTTCTCTTGGAGAGGGCTGCAGCATAGTTACAGGTGTTCGAATGATGAACCCAACTGTTCCTTCGTCCTTTGACTGATAGGACCAATTTCCTGCATCGCCTGCATGTCTTCGAGGATCTCATTGAATGAGTCCCGAATTCCAGCGGCCACTTTGCTGCGGTTCCATTCACCACGCGTGCGCCACAGATAGTCCATTAGGCTAGTGTTGATCTGCTCAAGCTGCTCCACAGAGCAGCCACTGGTGCGCTGGGTGAGCTGCTCGTGCAGATTCTGGACATACTCAGAGTCCACGATTAGCTTTGGTGAGTGGCCCTCATCGTTCAGTATCGAATGGAGATTAACTGGCGGATGAGATGACGGCTTCGTGGATTCATCGAAAAGAGGCACGGGTGGTTGTGTTTTCAGTTGCGATTGACTGCCATTCACATGGTGTTCGGGCTGCGAGTCTGCGTTTCCGGGGAGAGACTCACGCGGCCTTGGCGACGGCTGGCTGCTGTCACATTGCTGCGTGTCTGGTAGATGCTCTTCTAATCCCACCCGGTCTGGGTATTGAGTAAGGTCAGGGAAATCGTGCCTTATTGCTTGACCCACTATGGGGCTTTGTGTATAATTTGGACGGAGAGATGATTGATCTGACGATTTTTGGCCTGATGTCGTTTGTGTAGTAGAAGCTTCGTTAGCGTAGTCGTGTGGCTGAGATCCCGGAGCCATTGGAGTCATCGGCCCCTTCTGCGAGAAGCTCGAAAGACCTGATTCGCGTCGTATCTGCTGGGAAGGCGCTGTGTGGGAATACGGTGGTTTTGGCTGCGCCGATGGCCCGAATGAACTGCCCTGCGTGTCTCTTGCGCCTGAGTGGTCTTCAGAATTAGTCATGTAGACATCACCGTCCCCATCTGGCCTCGACTCATGTGAACCATTGCTTGTCGGTCCATGGGCGCTCAGATCATTGAGATCTGAGCCTCCGCTTTGATGGTAGCCGTTGGTCAAGAAGCTTGCCGTTGATTGTCGTGTCGGCGTTACCGGTCTGGCCTGCTCCTTGGGAGCGAGGTCAGGGAACGTCTCGCCTAGCACCACAGGGCCACTCGAAGGACCCGACTCGGTATTACCATGCGGTACATTATGGTTCGCCGTGTGACCCAAAAAGCCTCCCTTTTCTGCTTCCTCAGCCCTCTTGGCCTTTTCAGCTGCGGCCTTTTCCCTTTCCAGTTCCCGAATGTAGACATTCTCGCATTCTGCGACGAGCTGCGGCTCGGCCTGCTCGATGGTGGAGATATCAACTTCAACGTTAGACAGAAGCTCGTTGGCTCTCAAGATCCTCTCTTGATCGCCAGTTTGTCGTGCATCTTTGGCCAGTCGCTTTATGTCCGCCAGGAAGTCACTAGGTCGTTTATAGTATCCATTGGAGAGGCGCTTTTCGATGGTAACGATTTCCATATTGTAGAAGAATTTACCCGACACGGTTTCCCAGAGTCCCGGGACGCCGTGTTTGTCATAAGCCTTCTCGAATGGCCGGAAGGTGGTCCGCTGTTCAATCGGTAGATCGCTTGTGACGATGTTGGGATCCTCCTCTTCCCAGAGGTACCGGATCTGAGACTCATCGATCACACCGGTTCTGAACCGTTTGTACTTCTTGATCTGGTCCATGATAGGCTGGATCCTAATCTTTAGAAGATTCAGCGTTTGGTGATCTTTCTTTTTCTGAGCTTTTAGCTGCTCCTTGGTGAGCGGCGTTGTGGGCTTTGGCGGAGGTGGAGGCGCAACCTCCAGGGTCTCGAGTTCCCTCTTCTTACGGTTCTCAGGATCCGGAAAATGCGCTGGCGAGGTTTTGATGTACTCGACTACCTTGCTGAAATACTCGTACCGTGCTTCATTTCCTGGCGCTTTCAGGTCGTAGAAGTTTCTCTTCGAAAACCCAAACATCTGCCGCAGCAGCCCGGTGTCGATTTCTTCTCCTGTTATCTCCTGGACTCCGAGAAGCAAGACAGGATCAGTGGGAGGGATCGACCGCAGCAAACCCAAGAAGGTGGAGAGAACGGCTTGCCCAACAGTTTCGGACCAACTTTCTATGTTTGGAATGTATATTACACTTGGCCTGTGTCTCTTGACCTCTGCAAAGAGCTGTATGACAGCTGCTTCCGGGGACCGAGTGGAATCACTAAGGAGGGTAGGCAAATCGAACGATTGCACGTGCAGTCCTTCAAAGTAGTGCAAAATGGCAGCGGCCAGATACTGTTGGCCCATGCCCATTAGTCCGCGAAGCAGCATCCTGGGCCTGAAAACTCGCGACCTGTCGAATTCCTGTTGCATCTGCTCGCGTTGGAAGCTTCCAGCGCCCTCGGGCTCCTCAAATTGTGCTTCTTCCAGAGCAGTGAGCCGTTTTCTTTGTGGAAGAATTTCGGAGAGCAGGGCTCTAATGTCGGCCAGAGGATGACGTAGTAACGGTTCGACTTCCTTGGGGAGCGGCGAGGCGCCGGATGAAGTGGACCTCTCTGATGATGGGACCATCTTCTTGATCGCGAGCATAAAGTCCTTCGGGGTGACATCGATGTTCTTTGGATCGATAAGAAGCTTCTTATCGGATTTGTAGATTTGAGGATATCTTCTTTGTACTGCGTTAAGGGCGGCTTCTGTGCAAAGAGCACGAAGGTCGGCTCCTCCATAACCCTTAGTGATATCAGCCAGCTCATCCTTGATATGGCCCGGAAGAGGTGGATCCCAGCCCTTGGTATGGATGTCGAGAATAGCGCGCCGACCTTCGGCATTCGGCAGGGGGAAGTAGAACTCTCGATCAAAACGACCCGGACGGCGTAGAGCAGGGTCAATCGAATCAGGTCGATTGGTGGCACCAATAACAATGACTTGACCACGGCCATCCATACCATCCATCAACGCTAGCAGAGTAGAGACGATAGACGCATGGATCTGTTCCTGCTTGCTTGATCTCACTGGAGCCAGACCTGGAGGTAAAAAAAAGTCAGTAGTGTTAGGGCTCTTTCTTCAGGGGTTGTTCACTTACCATCGATTTCGTCGAAAAAGATAATGCTAGGCTGTGTTTTACGAGCTTCCTCGAATAGTAGTCGCAGCTGTCTTTCAGCCTCACCCACCCATTTGCTTAGCGCATCAGCTCCTTTTCTCATGTAGAATGTGACTTTACGGCCTTCGGAGCTGACACTGTTCGCCAAGGCCCTGGCCAAAAGGGTTTTACCCGTTCCAGGAGGACCATGGAAAAGAACTCCTCTAGGCGGCACGATGTGGAAACGCTGGAAGATCTCCGGGTATAGCAGAGGAAGAGACACCATTTCCTTCAACTGATCAATATGCCCCTGCAAGCCTCCAACACTATCGAAATTGACACTCATATCCACACCTAACGGGTCTGCATCCGCAAGCGCCTGCTTATCCTTGACTTTGCCCAGGTTTGCCGGAGTCCCTGAGAGACCCTGCGCAGCGTCATGTGTTTGAGTCTGGCCGGGGAGAAGGCCAGCGCCGTGTGGCCCAAGAGCAGATCCCATACCGGCAACGGAGCCACGCGGGTGATGCAACCCTTCATCATCGCTGCTATCACTGTCAACGCCTCCAGTCGCAGCAGGTGCCCCGGGGGGAGCCAGAATCGCAGCTGGGCCACCGCCTCCGAAAGGTCCATAAGTAGGGAATAGGGTGCGTTGCCAGCTACCGCCGCCGCCACCCCCGCGGCCACCACGGCGCGAGGGAGACTCATTGACCTCGTTCTCGGCTTCCTCGATCGGTAGAATTAGGTCTGGTCGTATGATTCGATAATCCACATCCTTGCGGCTACGCCGAGGTTTTTCATAGACAATATCCGTCTGTAATCTTCTACGAGGTCGGCCACCCCTTAGATCCTCAAGTTCTTCGGCGAGTTCTTCTGCAATATCAGCCGCCGCTTCGGATTGCCCACGAGATCGAGACGCCCTCTTGCGAAGACCAGGACGCCGTCCGGCGGTGCTGTCCTCTTCATCATCGCGTGCTTGACTGGCTTTACGGGGAGATGCGTTGGATTTTCCGGTCTGGGATACCTCATCATCATCGTTCGAGTCTTCCTCTTCGGGTTCAAAGTCGCTCTCCTCATCATTCAATCTCTTTCGCTGAGAACTCTTCGGTTTCTTTCGACTGGAGCGACGAGGCCCTGACGGTTCCTCTTCATCTGGCTGCTCGGGCTCCTCGGTTTGCTGGCTTCTGTTTGGACGGGTTCTTCTCCGGGTTACTGGGCCTTCGTCTTCGTCTTCATCCTCTTCGTGTTCAGCATCTTCGTTCTCAGACTCGGGAACAAAGCCCTCGTCGGCCTCTGCCGCTCCTTGCTGGCCATCCCCAGCGGATATGGGCCCTTCTTCGAAGCTGGCCTGCGCACTTTCCATAATCTCAACCTGGGAGCCTTTGATTTCCGTGGTGGTCTCTTCAATATACTCGTCCTGTTTCTCCTGAGTCTCTTCATCCTCTTCCATGACCGTAGGAACCTGCTTCGATGAGCGAGATCCGCGGCGATTTGGTCGAATTACTTCAGCCTCTGGACTATGTGTACCTCGTTCGATTGTTTCCACATGGCGACCTGAGTTGGTGAGCGCGTAAATGTCTTCCGACGCGCCTCGTGTGCGTCGGGTGACTCGTCGGTTTCCTTGGTCCTGCTGTGGCTGTCGCTTCAAAGCATCACCCAACTTTAACGTGACCACGGCAGTTTTGCGTTTCTTTGGTGAAGTTTGTTCTGATTCACCGTCGTCATCCTCGATGCTACTTGAATCGGCTTCGTTATAAAGTGGACGGTTCGTGGCCGCCCTTCGCGCGACTAGGCCTCTCGCATTCCTCTGAGCGTTGTTATCAAATTCTTCCTCCGACTCTTCAAAAGATAATTCCTCATCCTCACTCAAGAAATCATCATCGTCAGACACAATGTCATCGTTGGAACGGCGACGAGGTCTCTTCTTCGACGGCTTGGACTTCTTCCTCGACTTGGAACGCGAGACGGAGCGGCGAGATGAGCGGGGGTGGTCGCTGTAGTCGTCATCGTCCGAATCGGACTTGTTGGCGATTTCTTCGATTGAGCGCTTCATACGAGCCATGGTATCGTGCCAGAAAGGCTTGAGCGTTGGATCTCTTTTGATGATCGCCATGTGAGCAAAAACGGAATGACTTGAGACAAATTGCCATGTGATAGGTCATTGAAGACACGAGAAATTCGCGCCCAGGAAGGCTGATGGGGATGTAGGGATATGGGTGGAACTCACCAGGAACTGAGTGAATGGAAAAGTAGAACGTATTGTCACGTTAAAACAAAAGGTAAACAGACCCAAACAGATACTGCCATTCAGCACAAGACAATGGTATTGTTTCTCATGCAATCAGACAAAGACCTAAGCTCCCCTGCAGACACGATACATCAATGTTGGGGGGACGACGTGCCGCCCGTGGACAAGAGATGGTTATATATACCACGGGGCTACGGCGAAGCGCAAAGCGCAGGGCCCCGGGAGAGAGAAATCGCAGTGAATCTCACGACAAAGGCCGGTACGGGAAGGGGAGGGCCGATCGCATCCAGTGACTGAAAAACACGAGATGGCGCACAAGAATCAGAAACGAGCGAAAAACGAAACGGTCAAATGGGCCAAAATCCACGCTGCCACACAAGTAACAAACATCGAATAAACGGGCGTGGGACAAGAAGATCGAAGGGCGGAAAGACTCGCGCACGCCTTTTGCCTGGCCTGCTCCAGCCACAGCTGGCCGTCCGGCTAGTCCTGCCATTCCCGGGGCACGAGCCACAGACACGCGCCGCAGCTAGGCCTCCTTTGGGGTTAGCGCACCGGTGCACGTGCCTTCATCCGCGTCATTTGCCCATTTTGCTCCACGGCGGCAGCAAACACTACTCCGTACCGTCGATTTTCCGTCGTCGTGTAAAAACACAACAGCTCAGCCCTTTCATCGTCCTCCCTTTGCCGTACCATCACTCCCTCTTCCCACCCACGTAGAGCCCACTAGAAATCATCTGTAAACCTAGTCACAGTAGAGCTCCAAGCTTCGATGCACAGATTCGGTCAATATCGACCGATCTCCGACCGGATCTCGACGTAGTCCAGGGCGCAAACCCAAGGTGCTAAAAGATGGAAGAAGGAAGAAATAGGTCGGTCAGGAACCTCGACCTTTCCCCAGGTCCTCGAAGCTTATCGCCCTTAGGCTCCTCCCCGCCTGTCCATCATGATTTAATGCAGAGCCGCTTGCCTAATGCGGATTTAGCGACCTGCCTGTCATGTGATTGCTGAGTCATCGATTCTTCTTTCATCCACGACTCAGTTTGGCTTGTATATAAATACATACATCCCGGAGAACCACAATTAATTCACCACCTCTAATCCCAGTACATAGATTTGATCAGATAATACCTCTTTAGCCTTCAATATGTTTCGCCGACTGCCACTCACACGCCCCTCGCCGTCCCGTTTCCTCTTCACTGCATTTTCTTCTCGCAGACCGTTTGGCACCACTGGGAGAAACTTGAACGCCAACGAATCCAGTTCGTTCAAAGAAGGGGTAAGTGCTTCCTAACTTTGGCTTTCGTTCTTGTCGTAAATTGCGCCATGGAGCTATTAAGGCAAGGTCTCTATAACAAAGATATATTCATATGTTCTTCAAGTTTAGGGGACCAAATGAACATCCCCCAGAAAAAGGCTAACTCATACCAGGCATCCCGGTACAAAATCTTTGCAAGTCCGTTTGCCAAGGTCTTCTTGGGAGCCATCTTCACATACCAAGTGATTTACTGGACATGGCTGAAGCTTGAAATGGATGAGTCGAAATATATTAAAAATCGTACGTGTTTACGGAATTCCCCTATTGTTTCCTCTGGTCGTTTGCCTCCCGCATTGCTTCTAACAGTTCATCAAAGAAGAAGTGGCAGCTTTAGAGAAGCAGGCTAGGGAGCTGACGGGCACCCAAAAATAAGGGCTTTTCATCTTATCCTACGTGAACATTGTATTGTATATACCCCGGATGTCAATGTAAGAACTGTCGTTACTTTCATATCATTTAGAGCTAGTTTGGTAGGGTAAATATATATGTGCAGCATCCTTTAAGAGGATTCTATATATCCATTAGGCCGAGGCTGGCGCTTACTCCCACAACTGCCACAGAAGCTATGAGGGCAATATAAGCATTGGGCGGTATAAGACCAAGAAAACGGACCCTGCGTACACTGACACTGTTCTCGGGTTAGCCTATCTTTCGTCTCCCAAACCAACTGATCCAGAATGACTTACGCAGTAGACGAGGTTCCCATAATGGGACTGGATCGCATCATCGGTCTTATATCTTTTTTCCATAGCCGGAATATCCGCCCGAACATAGTAGTCTAGAGACGGTTGTGGGGCGGAGAATTTGCGTTTTCGTAAGTTCGTCTGGTCGGGAAGAGAGTTAAACATAGGAAAATTGTTTTGGAAATGAGTGTTCACTTGGCCAAGTGAAAGATTCTGTACTTGTTCTGGGGCTGCCACCGGGGTTTCATCCCGTTGGTTCTCGCCCTCAGAGTTACAGATACTGCCGACAGTCTCATCGTCGCTCACATCGTCTGCTGGAGGCTCGCCATCTCCATCTTCGTGCGTGCTGATTCGTTCCTTTCCTTCATCGCGTTCTGCGCCCTTGGTCAGATGCCCCGAAGGAAGGAGCCAATTCTCGATCCGCTCGCCATTTTTGAAGTGCTCAGAATCTATATGATTGAAGCGCTCATTCCACGCGGCAAGGCCCTGGCCCTTTAGTGGGATGATGTCGCGACAAAAGCCGCACCAGAATTGCGACTGTCCGTGCGGACCGATGCTGTTCTTGGAGAGTGCAGCCTGTACCTCTTTATCTTCTGCATGGTGATGCTTCTTCAGATGACGGGTATATTCTCCTTGGTCATAGAATAGGCGAGCACAAGATCGATCCCCTTGCGTAGCATCGGGAAGGGTGCAGCGCCAACTCTGCAAGGGGAAATGCTGGGAGTTCTCGTGTCGTTTCCAGTCGGCTTTGCTACCGAAGGTCTTGCTGCATTGTTCGAATGTGCAACCATACGGTCGCTCATGGCGCTTCTTGTGTTTCCTTGAAGTTGAAATATTAGGACTTTATTTCAGATAAAAGCGACGTATGATCACCTACTTCATTTCACAGCGCAAACGCGTGCGCTTCGTGCAGAATTCGCATTGTATCCAGCCTTTTTTGTCGGACTTACTGTCAGGCACCATCTGCGAATCAGCCTGACTAGGTTCTGGGTTTCCGGACACTTGGTCTAGAGCTGCAGATAAAATCTTCTGCATGATCTCCCGCTTCTGATCAGACAATCCGTCATTCCGCCCAAGTGTCTCTACTTTGTCGCCCATATGGTGGCTATGTCTGCGCTGGCTGTTACCGTTATCGTTGCTACTGCTGTTCATCATTCTTGCCATGGCGTTGACCATGTTAGTAGCCATCTCGGATACCATATTTTCCATTCTGTCAGGTTGGGCGTGTCCTAGCCGAGAAGAAGTGGAAGAAGGCTCTAGGTCCGTGGTTGAGCCCAGATTGAGGGTCGTCAGGGCCGGTAGTTCAAGGCGCTGCGTAGTATCTCTTGCAGGAAGGCTTGGTGTACTATCCAAGGTGGAATATCTCCGTTGAGTCTGGGGATCCTTAACTGGTTGAAGGCCTGGCTGATTAGATGGCCTAAAGACAGGCGTATCTGGAGACCGCAAGCTGTGAAGGTCCGGACCAGAATCTCTTCTCACATATTCTGATTCAGAAGCAGCAACCGTTGCCTCATCCGAGAAGCGGTCGGCAAAGGATGAAGGCTCAACTCGCGGCTTTACATAAGACTCATACCAATCATGTGACCTGGATGAGCTTAGTGCTTGCTTTTTCTGACGTATTCATAGACAAGCTAACTTACCTTTTCAGTAATTCATTGGTATCCTCGTCATTGTGCATCCGGGAGAGATGCTGACGGAAGTTGTCCAACCGGGGCCATTCCTTACCTCGGCGTGGACAGTTACGCCCAAAACACATGTACAGCATTTTGGGGCCGCGCTCTGGTTCCTGTTTATGGACGCACTTTTTATGTCGTGCAAGATCATTGATGGTACCGAAGCCTTCCTTCCGCGTACAACCGGGCTCGTCGCATTTGAACAGCTTTCTATGTCTCGCTTCATGCTTCCTGCTGCCAGTCAACTTTATGATTCTTCTGCCGAGTGATTTTGTTAAATCATGCTGAAAAGAGCAAACATACCTCTTATCGGATGGGCACTTGCCCGTCCAAGGGCAGTTGGGGTAATCACATGTAATCAGATCATGACACATCAAAGATGGTGATTCGGCTATCTCCAGCGCATCGACGACTGTGTCGCCACAGTGGGATGGACCAAGGTCCAACATTGATGCTCGATCTTCTTGTTCATGTTCATGCGGCGCCAAGAATGGGCTGCTGACGGAATCAACTGCGTAAGACGACGTGGTGACCGAACGCGTGGTACAGCTGCGACTACAGTATCCTGAATCCGAGGGGTGGAAGCCATTATAATGACTGTCACTCTCGGAGATTGCGCTGTGCTGCCCCGTCGAATTTTTGCGGCCACCCTCGGGCGTCTGCTGGAGCTTATTCGCGTTGGGAAGCCCCCATGTCGACGTGTTCACCGGCACGCCTGTCACTTGAAGCGGGTTCCAGGCATCTTGATTGCTCGTTAACCGCGGGTGATGGTACTGAGAAACATCCAGGCTGGGGTGAGGCGGTGGTGATGATGCTTGCTGGTGATGTGGTGGCCATTGGTTGAGCATAGATAGATGGCTATGCGGGATTACTGCGGAATCGGGACCGAATTGCAGGCCCAGAAAAGACGCTGGATCGCTTAGAGCGTATTCAGAGGTTAAAAACCCATCCGACGAGAACTCTATCTGCGGTGACGTTGGTGCGACCTGCCGGTCCAGCATACCTTGGAGGATATCCCCCGAGTTGTCCCAAGCCAGTCTTTTGGGGTTGGGCTCCTAAAGCAAATAGGCATAGTTAGTGTACTAGTCCAATATTTGACTGACGGCTGACGGTTGAGGCAGGACTGAACGAGACCGGACGACAGTCACATACGCTCATAGCTGCCAAGTCAGCTGTCTAAAATGACCTTGCCGATAATCGTTTCCACGTCTCGGATGTATTGACAGGCCCAAGTAGTGAGAGGCGGGGGGGGGGGGATGTGTCAGGATAGCGCGTGAGCTGAATAGCGGAGTGATTTATATAGGTGTTTGAAGCGCTCACAGGCCATGAGTCTAATATAACTTCTTTTAGGCACCATCCGCAGTCAAAAAGGTCTTCTTGTAGAAATGATGATAGTTGAGACCAGATCGAACATAGTCAAAAAGGGAAGCCGATGAGAAAGTCGGGCAGTGAGGCTGAGTAAGTTCTGAGATGAAACATAGACTGGGATATGACTATGAAGAAGATCCGTTTTTAAATAGAACAAGGTTAATTAGCACACTCCCTATATATAATTAATAAAAGAAACGACAAGGGAAGACAAGCGTGAGCAGCAATGTTCAACGGTGGAAAAGAAGGGAAAGGATAGACGATGTGATCGACGGGCCGGTGGTGGACACTAACTAACTCCATCGCCAAACCCCACGCGATAACGTGTTCAAACTTCAGAGAGAAAAGGGAAGAGAAGATTCCCACATTGACAGGACAGGAGAGGAGAAGGGGAGGGGGGGGGACACCCAAAAGTACGTACTGTCTGTGCATCCATACGAAGGGACCAATAAGCGGGAGCTGAACTGCAGAGTCTATGAAAGCTGAGGAATGGCAATTGAGGATCTTCCAGAGAATGAAAGTTGATTGATTCCACACTATTCTTGTTTGGGGTTAAAGGGGAGATGAGAGCTGAGGAGGGGAAATTAACGTGACTACTCTCAACCCTTCATTAAGATCTGTCATACATCGACCACAGAAAACAGAAATTTCCTGATTCATTTCTTTTTTTCCTTTTTCCTTTTCTGAATGCATGCGTTCATGTCGCATGTATGTACACACATATTACTTTCATTCAGCTACCATATCACCATCCCCTACCTTTCTTCCCCGACCAATTCCGTCAGATATGACTTCAGGTATACAAAAAGAGAAGAGAGAGAGAGAGATAGAGAGGCAGAGCCGTATCTATGATACAGGTATGTATGTACGTACGTACAGGTTCCTAGCATGCAATAGCTGATTGCAGAAAGAGCTTTGTCGAGCTACCCCTGGATAGTCGGATCGGACGAGTAGAATGTAGATAGATTAGATAGAGAGGAATTACAGCCTCATGATTCCCAAGGTATGTGTGTACCTATAGGACACTATCTCCATGGAGCATACAAGTTTATTGCCCAGAGGAGGGAGGAGGGGAAGAGCAAAGACCCTCAGCTCCCACCGTCAATCTCCACATCGGGAATTGAATCAGCGGGATTCGTCAGCTGAAACCAATGAGGTTCATGACTAATGGAAGGTAAGCTACTTACTTAGTTCGGAATTCTCTCATGGGAACGAAGGATGGAATGTAAGGGGGGGTTCCATGCACGCGTGGTATGTGGTCCGTGATTGGCAAGCGAAGGAAAATGAGAAGGACTCCATCAGCATCATGACAACCAGCATGAGAACCAATAGCACACGGACAACAGCGTGGCTGTGCCTGTAAGGATTACAAAGTTCCTCAAAAAGACTTTATCATGCGAGAAAAAGAATTTTGAATTTTTTTATTTTGAATTTTATTTTTCTCTCTCGGAAAAGGGACATCGACACCACATACCTACTACTACCACTAGTATAGGCTAAGATGCAAAAGTGCAAATCTCATTATTGCTGATTATTATGATTACTCCTGCACATCACTCCAGCTACCACCTAATCTTATTTACTAGCCGACGGTCTTATTGGATCCGCAATTTCCACCCGATATCGTGGAAATCGTACGTTATCAGCATTGACCCTGAATTCAAAATGTACGGTAATTCGTCCTTGTGATTGGCTGCCTCGGAAGCTGGACAGAATTCATTCCATTGAGTGTCTATCCCTGGCTGGGTTCTGTAGTAGTATGGATGAGTATACTATAGTCCAACGACTCGGATCTCACGCAGATAGGCAATGCCCGAGGAGTTGTGTTTGACGTCCCCTCATCCAGGACCTCCACTTCCACCTTCACCTCCACCTCACTGTCAAAGCCAACCTTGTCGTCTTCCCATCGCCCAGAAGGTTGGCGTCGAGGTAAAAACCTTACCGGACGAACTCCCCCAACGTATCCCGTCAACTGAAAACTCTCAACCCCCATCCCACTTGTCGATCCCCTTCAAACTCGTGTTTATCTTATTTTATTTTAAGTTCCACTCCCTCCTGAATTCTTTTTGCCGTTTGACTCCTCATCCGCAGTCATTTATTTTATTTTATTTAGTATTTATTTATTATTATTATTATTTTTTTTAAACCTCCGCGGAAGTCAAAATCATCCATCGTGGAGGTCTCCCAGTTCTGCAATATTACGGTTACCGATTACTATTTATAATTTAACAGGGGATGTGCCACTCGTTAGGTACTTCTGAGTGCATCCGGCCGTGTGATGTCTCATTTCTTTTTTTCCCCTTTCAAGCTGACAGATTGCCAGTTGAGATTCCCTCGCTGGTCAACCTCCCTTAGAACTCTGCACCTAGTGGCCTAGTTCCATGATTCCCCATTCTTCGTGCTTTTCTCTCTGGGCCAGGTGCATGGCCTCCTTGTCCAATCACCATCCGTTGAGCAACTGTCCCTTTCGGACTTTCCAGCGAGCGTGGACTCCTACTTCCTACTCGTAGTCCTGAGGTAGGGCGTACGGAGTATATACAGAGAGACCCTCCGTTTCTCATACGAGGTCCCTCCTTCCTACGTACCGCGTCGAAGAAATCGTTAGTCACTTCCACCGCGTCGGTAGTTTAACGTCTGTCATTCGTGGGCCCAAAATGTCTGTAAGCACCAAAAACAGGCAAAAAGTCAAAAATGTTCGCCAAGGGGAGGGGGGACTATGGAAAAAAGAGAGAAAGGGGAAAAAAAAAAGTAAAAGAAGAAAAAAAGACGATTGACAAAGCCTGGCGGCTGAAGCCAGAGTGTAAAAAGTAATTGTCACTTGACGCGCATGCTAACCTAGGCCAAGACATGACCATCGAGTAAATCATCTATTGTTCATGGGTACATCAATGCAGATCAATCGTCTCCAGAGATCCAACAAGAAAACCACCCATATAATGTGCCTGATACCCAGGGGTGCTGACAGAAAGAAAAGGTAATAGTAAAAAGAATAACAAAAATGAAAAAAAAGGAATCGTCAAGAAATAAAACCGTTTTAGATCAGATTGTAGAAATTTCCTTCACGATCTGCCAAACTAGTGCGCTAGGGTATCATATACAAAAAGAATCAAATAAATGTGATGGGGCAGACGGTTACGGCCCGGGCCAGTATAGATCGAGTGGTAAACCGGTTTACTACAGTTGGTTTGGGTAGGCCCCGGGCGCAGTGAATGGCATGGTGGGTGCCACAGTCCCTTGGCAGACATAGCCATTTTCCTCCGTGGATGACATGTACTGGGGGTCATAGGTCGGCTGCATCTCCGTGGGAGACATAGAGAAATTATACGATTCTTGTAATACGCTCATATCCTGATTGGAGACCCGAGGGCGCGGCCCGGCGTTGAAAGGGGGAGGATATGTCACTGAGTTCTGGTGCATAGGCATGAGCCGCGACTGGCCCATGGGCCCCCCTGGCTGCAGTCCCACCTGCACACTATACTCATCGTACGCGTCCATCGGCTCAGGCTCGGCGGATATGAACGCGCCTGACATGGTGGTAAAGTGGGGAACGCCGGTGGAGTTGAAAGGGACCTCAAGCCCGTCGGATTGCCCAACGTCATGACCTGGGTATGCTGCCTGCGTGTAGCCTATGGACATGTCTGCCCTGGCTTGGACCCCGTTCAGATTGGGCGCAAAATTGGTGGTTTCACGCGAGATCGCTTCTGGGTCGGAGCCGAGATCGCCCTTGCCAGCAGAACCTGGTCCCAGGTTGGACGATAGATCCCGTTCGTTGACGAGAGCTAACACGGGCATCGCGATCTGCTCCATGTGTTTGGCTAAATGCACCGTAAGCTTTTTCCAACTGCTGCAGACGTTACCACAGAACCGGCACGGCTCATCCTTGGGCCCCTTCGGATTGTCATGTCGACATTGCTCCACAAGGTTCCAGAGCTGCTCAATCTCGCGCTCTCGTTGGATCTCTGCCACCACTTCGGGGGAATTCGGATCTACCGGATGTTTGGATAATCCTTTGGCTTTGGTTTTCTTTACCTTAGGCTCTGGCATCTTGTGCTCGCGGACAAGATGCTGTACAAAGTTATCCTTTCGGAAACAAGTATGGTTGCAATCGGGTTCCGAACAAGTCCACCATTCTAGTTGTCTATGCCGTTCGCTCTCATGTCGGACCCAATCAGCCTTTCGTTTGAATGATTTGGGTTCGCTACAATGAGCAAAAGTACAGGTAAACGGCTGCACATCTTCGTGGACATGCTTGGTCCAATCCGAAGGCTTTTGAAACTTCTTCACCTGGAAGCATATCGGGCATTCAAACTCCGCTGGGAGCCGTTTGACTGGCGGCAAAGGGACCCCCGGAGGGAACTGTGCTGCAGTGACGGCGCTTTCCCCGAGGGCTGGAGAATCATCGCCTACCTCACCATGCCCAGGGATTTGGAATTGAGTATGGGGAGTTTCTGAATCCTGCGGGCCTGCACGAGGCGTCAACAGCAGGGCTTCGCCGCCCTGGGCAAAGCAAAATTTGCCTGAAGCACAGCCCTTCTGGCTAACCGCACAGGTATGAGTGAATTTGTTTTCCACCAACTTCTTGTAGCGGCGAACTTGCTCGTTGGCAAAGCGGTCAAGTAGTGCCGATTGAAGTCGGGGATTTAGCTGAGCGATTTGAGTCCTGAACCCTTCCAATGTAGGCACGGGGAGACGTGACTGAACCGAAAGATCCATCACTAACCCTCTCTCATCAGCTATATTATCGTCGTTCTCATCACCGTCACTGGTGCCATGCCCCAGTCGACTTTGGTTTGGTGGGGCGCTGCGAGGTTCTGGCTGTAAGTGTGAATATGCGATGTTAGCAACCGGTGGCCCACCATGGCTTGTCATTAGGTCGATAAGTCCAGGTGTTGACGGTCTCGGTATTTCACTTCTGCTCCGCCCACGGACCTTGAGCGAAGGCCAAGGGTTGCTTGTGGAGCTTGGGGATGCCACCCGAAGGGTATCCTTTCCACCAATGGCGGCCATTTGCCCGGCTATGGCAATAACGGCACCTCCAGTGCTCAAACTAGGTGACCTGGAAGACCTAGGCGATCTAGGTGAAAGACCAAGGCTCAGTTTACGATGCGGGAAACTGTTCTTCCTTTGATGGGAGCTTTTAATTTCGTCACCCTTGCTGTGGTCATCAGAGCCAGGTAGCGATATAGAGAGATCAGACAGATGCCGCTTGAGATTGTTAGGTGGTTTGAGATTGTTGGACGATTTCCTGTGCAACAACTTGCGGAGACTGCTCCGCCTCTCGTGTTTCCTGCTTTTGTCGTTGCTGATAGCCAAATTTTCGAAGGAACCCCCCGCACCGAGGAGACTGTTGATATCGGCGTCGCGGGTGCCCCAGGTTGCCGCGCGCGAAACATTATCCAAGTCCCTCACACGTCTCTCATACTCGACCATGGCTGCAGTTGAGCTTGCAGGCTGCGTACGGGCCATGTCCGGAGAAGGGACCGGCGCGAGATCTCGCCACGGAGGTCGTCCCAGGAACTGATGTGGTGACGGTTCTTCGCCTTCAGGACTGAGTTGTATTTCCTCTTCTCCCAGAGCCCATCTCGCCTCATTCACACTGGCAGCCGGGGTTTCCGAGCCAGTTCCCTCGATTTCTGATTCATGATCGCTGTATTCCTCTTCGCTGTTCTCAGTGACGAGTACGCCTGGTCCAGGGATGAGAGCAACTTTCAAGTTGAAGTAATCTTGTTGGAGCGAAGGGTCGCCAGCGCTCTTCGCTCTGCGTCGGTTACCTGTGTGCTTGCGGCCCCTGTGTGGGGTTGGGTCATCGCCATTCTCGCTATTCGCCACACTGACTGAGGCCGACCAAGATCGAATATCTTCATTCTTCTCATCCAACTGTCGTCGCAGCTCCAGCTCATTCGGGCTCGGCACGTAAACATTTTTCCGGGACGTGGGGTCCACACCAGCGTGGCCAGTAGCCGTGTTTGGAATCCAGGATCCATCATGTCCTCGCGAGACAGACTGGACAGATCCAAGATATCTGCCATTGTCCAGCCCTGCTTCCTCGTCGGATTCGCTAGATGGCCCGCCGGGGGAAAGGTGTGTTGACGAATGACTTGGTCGCCGCATATCTCTGACTGGCGAATCACCCCGGGAAAAACTTTCAATTTTGACAATTGGGCTTCTGGCCCTGGGCGAGCCGAGGTCGCCGGGCACATCCAGACGTTCATCGGGGGGACCAGTGATCAAAGTGAGTGCCTGCGGTTGGTTCTGCAAGGTAACAGAATCAGTCTGATTCTTGATACTGGTTGTCTCAGAAGAGAGGCTTGATTTGTTGGTCAGATTCGGAGTAAGTAGCTGAGAGGGATTCATGATCATCTGTGCAGAGTTCAATTCGTTCGGGTCTAACGCAGTGCTGCGCATCCCTGGATGTAAACCCCCGTCATACTGCCAACTATTCGAGTCTGGGGATAGGTCTGTACTGAAGGCTGCCGACAGGTAATCGGCGGTTGGCGACGTATGAACGCTCATCTCACTGGAGAGGTCGTCTGTAGGGCTAAGGTATTCAGAATAAGAAGCCGGATGTGCCTCATCGCGGGGCGAGTCGCTGTGCACATGGGAACCTATAGGGGAAGAGGAAGCATCGCGCGAGCCATGATCTTCGCCGCTCACAGGGGTTAATCTGATTGCAGATGATCTGAAAGATGCTACCTCGGGATCTAGCTGGGCCGAGAGATATGGGTCGGGAAAGGAAGCGTCATTAAGTTTTGCAGGGTTGGGCGAGTCGTTCGGGACGAACTGAGGCGATAGTGTCGACATGGTTGTGGGTAAGCCAAATATCTGATGCCTCTTTTTCGCGTGAACCGGCACAAAATCAAAGGTATGAGGGATGCTGCAGTCGTCCTCTCTGCCGGGCGGCTCTGCTAACGTGCGCACGCAGTTCCTCTGGCTAGTACAGTAGAACCTCACTGAGATGGAAAGCAGAGTTGAGGACGCATGTCTAGAAAGCCATCGATGAGCAGAGCGGCGGTTTATGCAACCATATATATTGAGTATATAGAAGTAACAGAAAAAGAATCCGTAAATAGCAGCCACTTTAAATTAGGCCACCGCAGGAATCATTCTGCGGGCGTTCTTGATCGCAATTCAGCTTGTTCTCGACCAATGACGTATATTGACCTCCAAAACTGCCTTTACTGGCAACGGGCAAGGGGAAAAGGCCAAGAAGATAAATGAGGTCGAGATAAAATCGACGGGAGGGACAGAAGAACCGTGGGTTCAAAGTTTGGGAGGCGCTAATGGCAGTGGGGAGCAGAAATCAAAGAGAAAAAAAAGGGGGGTGGTTTTTAAGCGTAACGGCGCCTTGTAGGGCAGATTGACGAAAAGGTTGGTTGAGGATAAATAGCAAAAGAGTCTTGGCTACCTATACAGATACGACGCAAAAAGAGGGGTAAGCACGAGCCAAATCGAGGAGAAATAGAGTGGGAAATCCCCCGTAGTATTGCGCAAGATTAAATCCGAAGAAGAAAAGGAGGAACGAAGAGGAAGGAGGAAGAAGAAGAAGGACTGGGAAAAGATGCCTTGCGGCTGAAATGAGGACTGAGCCACAAATGAACAGGGAAACGAACAGTAAGAAGGGAGAGGAGGGCACGTCATGTGTTCTTTTTCAAGAGCCTCTTGAGAGATCGTAACGTGATTGCAAGGCTGTTTTGGTTGATGAGGCTCCTACACATAAAACATAACCAGCAGAATTAATCCCCATATAATAATAACTCATTTTGTTATGCTAACGGGGAAGATCACATTCTTTCGTCTGCTCAAGAAGAGACATTCAATTCAACTCAGCCATTTCAGTTCTCAAGAAATTAAATTTACAGGATGGAGTTATCCATGTTCAACAGGCGCCGGTGTTAAGAAAGTGTGGGCGCGTGGCTGGCCAGTGAGAACGAAGTGGGGTTCTCATTAGGCGGATTACATCCATTCAGTAAGAGGCAGGATTATCCCTATCTGCGCAGCTTTTCTGGTCCATTTTACCTTGGATTTTCGAAGAGACAGAGAGAGAAAAGGGTGGGGGAGAGCAAAAGAGAAGAAAAAAAAAAAAAGAAAGAACGTAACTGTTCGGTTTTCACCACGAATCAACAAACAGGATACCACCGTCAGCAATGGATCATCAATAATCAAAATGTTGACCCGAATGGTGCTGTGGCAGGATGCGAGGACAAGAGAGGGTCAAACCCCCGGCCCCGTTTAGTGTTCTATATTCAGTACCCGTAGGATGCTGATCCTTGAGCAAGGTCATTCCGCAATTCAGATACGAAGGAAGAAGGGAATCGAAAAGGTAATCTTCATCGGGACCTGACGTATGGTTTGCCCATTTACATCCATGTCTGATGCGCTTGCATCACACAATTATTTGATCCTCCTCCCTATGAAAGGAGACAAAAGCCAAAAAAAAAAAAAAAAAAAAAAAAAAAAAAAAAAAAAAAAAAAAAAAGAGTTGGTGTAAAGGTGTTCGATATCATGAACCACAGACCAGTCGGTTATGGTTCCAAAGGTATCTTTTTGGTCCACTAAAAAAAATGCTAAATCTCCACTCCTGTTGCTCTGTTTCTCCCCCACAACACGGGCGGACAGGAACCGGACATCGATTCAAGAACCCTTGTTCAATGAACGGCCCTCTGTAAGGTTAACCTGAATAGAGTGATGATTATAGTTGCGGACATTTCTAGCTGCGAAACGACTGCGCCACGATTGACTTACCTGAATGCCACTACTAGAAGCATCCTGAAGGGTACTGCAGGACATCGATCATCGATCCATATCGACCAATTAATTATGCTCGGGCGCATCGTGTTGGTTGGGTTAGCCAAGCAATCAGAACCGGCCTGAGGCTGTGCACGATGTTTCGGTCCAGTCCAGATTGTTGCGCGAGAAATGGAGGTCGGAACAAGCTTTAAAAACTAAGTCGGATATTTTCTGCTCTCCATCCTAGTCTAGTCATGCGTGGCTGTGCTCTTCCCCCCCCTTTCTGTAGTCCATAGCGGTCAGGGCGATCTCGACGCCGGAGGGAACTAAATGCACAGTCAGTCCAATATCACTGACCATTGACATCACGGCGATATACTCTAGTCTCAATTAAAAATAGATACAAAGGTCATCGGAACTGAAGAAAGGCACTGCAGATCATTTTCGTCAACTGACATCACATACATTAGGAAGTGTCATCATCCCGATGAGCATGAATCATAACAAATAATACACATCATGAAAACCGTCACACTGCAGGATGCAGAGGGTAAGTTCAAAGAAGTAAAAGGGAATGAAAGAAGGGAAGAAGGAAAGGAGTACAAGAAGAAATGAAAAAAATGACACGCTCAAACTCCCACCAAATGCTATACCAAAAAAAGAGAGAGAGAGAAAGAGAAAAAGAAAGGTAAAAAGTGTCAAACAAGAAGAGGGTAAACAAAGAGAATTCTGAAAGAATGGCAAAGGCTTTTCTGTTCTCGAGCTTAGTTGCCCTATAATGGAACAGAAGTATATCGTCGCAAAGGAGTGAACAAACCAAAACACCGCGCTCAGATCACTTAACCCACTGAATTAATCAAGACAACCTCTTCCCAGAAACGTAACACAAGCTTTTCATGTACAGCTAACAGCTGGCAGGTCTATGATGCTTAGCCCTTCATAATTTCAGCAGCTCTCATGTCTTCCAATGTACCCTACTCACTCTACAGGGTATCGAAGCTTGCTTTACCTCGTCTGGGGGAGCTGGGTGTAGAGCCTCTCGACTCGCTTCGAGGCCTTTCTTCTCCACCGACTAGGGAGTCCGTGGACCGCCTCGCCAGCTCTTGGCGTCGAGCCATAACGACAGGGGAGTCGGAGTACAAAACACTCCCTTGGGTATAAGTACAGGAGAGGGCTTTCTCCTCGTCTTCTGCAAAATCTTCATGTGCTGCCTCCCGAATGATGCGAGGGAAAGTCCGGAGAATGACGTGACGAGTGGGGTCCTCCTTGGAGCCGACACAGCCTTCTTTCGGGGTTCCATATTCCTCCCAGGTCTCATTCGAGGTGCCTTCTGAGTCGGGCGCTGGGAAAGAGGCCATGATGAGTTCCCGTTCGACACGAGCAAGTCTCCACGTCTCAGCGGCCAACTTGACAATCTTCCGCACGCTTGTATGAAGGGTGTCCATGTGTTTAGGGTCGGCGAAGTGCTTGAGGTGGTCGATGATCTCGTCAACGATCACAGCAGCCACAACGTTGATCGACTGCTTGGCATCGGAAGTCGTGTACGCGGCTTTCAGCGTCTGTTGCCTCCAGAAGGCTTCACGTCTCACAGACTTGCGTCGAATATCCATCGAGAGCATCTGGAAGAAAGTGTCCGCTTTCCCGTACCTCTTGCCCAAGGTGAAAAGGAACGGATGGAAGATTCGGTAAGTCAAAGTCTTCGTGATGATATGTTGAACGTATGCGGAGCGCAGTTCACGCGATGCCGGTGTATTATCAAGGAAGGATGGTAGCTCCTGAGGTATCTTGGACAGTACATCCTTGGGAGGATCGATTGGAAGGTACGCAAAGTGCTCCTTAGACAAGGAAACAATAAGACGAGAAAGCTGGCCGAAGCAGTCCAAACTAGATTATAGAATTCTTATCAGAGCAGGTACAATTGATAGCATTATTGACATCTCATAATCTTCGTCACCATCGTGATCATAATTCTATAGGGAAAATCGAAAAGGACAAAAGAAAACAAATGAACGTGGCACAGTTCTGGCCAGAACGGTAAAAAAGGCATCACAGAAGACAGTCTGGAAGATTAAAAGACAAAAGGAAATTTTTGAAAGACAGTCAAGTACTAAAACACATTCTCAATGCACTAGGTCACACTTACAAGAATGGATCTCCCTTCGTGCTCTTGAGGTCAGTGGCTTCTCCAAGGCTGTGAAGGGTCTTTCTCAACCTATCGCAGTCTTTGCCCAAATTATCAATGGTGAGGCGCATGCCATCAGATGCTGCCTGTAGTTGTTGCTCCTTGACGACATTATCTTCTTCCACCTTCTGCTTTTCGCGCTCACAGTGGGCGAGTTCATCACACTTGTCCGTGATGCGCTGCTCCAGTTCGCCCCTCTCATCGGCCCAGCGCCTCTCCATGTCAGCCACATGGTCCGCATGAGTGTTGTTGAGGAGTTCAACTTCATTGGCATGTTGCACACGAGTCTCCTCGAGCTCCTTGTGCTTGTTCTCGAGATCAGTCTTGGTAGAGACTAATTCGTTCACCTTGTCATCGAAGTTCGACTGCAATGTGTCGTGTGCTTCTTGCATCTGTCGCTTCTGATCTTCGTAATCATTCTTCATTGCTTCTTGCTGGTCAAGCAACTCTTTCTCGCGAGCAGCCAAAGCTTCTGCTGCTGCTTTTTCATCCTCGGCCTTGATCTCTTCGAAAGATTCGGTCATTTCCCGTTTCTGAGTCGCAAGAGCGTCCACCTTCTCTTGTTCGCGCCTCTCACATTCCTTCTCATGAGCCTCTTGGGCTTCTTTCATATTAGTGTTAAGCGTCCTGACTTCCTCTTCGAGGTCATGTTTGTTCCGTGTCAGCTCCTCGTTCGACTTCTCGGATTCCTCCAGCTTCTCCTCAAGGTCTTTCCGCTTCTCGTCAAGATTTCCAAGCTCCATGCGAAGCTCGTTGATCGTGTTCTTCAGTTTGGTGGACTCTTCCGCCGCCTCATTGGCAGTTTTCCTCATTTGCGTCTGAAGAGCTTCAATGTAGAAGTCCTTGTGCATCAAATCCTGCTCATGCTGGGTCTTCATCTGTTGAAACTCAGCTTCGCGGGCTTGCAGCTTGCTTTTCGTATTCCTGTAACTGCCCAACAAGCGGTTGATGTCTGGGATGGCATCTTGAATTCTCTGCAGAAGTTCAATTGGTTCTTCAACAGGGTGCTCCGGAGGCGACATCATTCCCTTATGGTGACCGTTATGACCATTGTGATGTCCGTTCTGAGGGGCGAAGAATCCATTCCCGTTGGCATAAGTCAGATCGCGCAAATGCTGGTAGGCTGTCGCGGTGCTGGGCTCCATAGAGCCCCGGGGGGTGGGTTGCATGCCCGGGGGATAGAAGGCATACTGGGGCATAAACCCAGCAGTGGTCATGACGGGGGAATAAGCTGTAGCATAGCTAGCTACGCTAGGAGCAGTACTCGGAGGAGGCATATGGTGCATAGGAGCCATTGCCGGCTGTACTGGCGGCGTAGCGTGTGGCGTAGCGTGCGGGGATATCATCGGTGACATATAAGCGTGGCGGGCGAGGGGGCTGGTAACTTTTGGCGACGCGGATTTCTGGACAGGGGAGGCAACCTTCTGGAATGGCGATGCTGCCTTTGATACAGGAGAGGCCATCTTCTGGGCTGGTGAAGGATGCTGTAGCATGGACGGAGGTTCTTGATATACAGAACCGACCGGCGGGGGTGTTGGTGCGGGTGGGATGACTTCCGCAGGAAGCTCGGCTTCCTGCATCGACGAAGCAGTTTCAGCCATAGGTGGGGCTGCCTGAGGTACAGGTGAAGCAGGCTTAGGAGCTGGTGAAGCAGGCTTAGGAGCTGGTGAAGCGACCTTGGGTGTAGGTGCAGCGTCCCTAGGCACAGGTGAAACAGCCCTAGGTGTGGGGGAAGCGTGCTTTGGCACAGGAGAAGCCGGCTTGGACACAGGTGGGGTAGTTTGGCGGGCGGGGGAAGTAGGTGCTGCCTCAACTGCCTCAACTGCCTCAAAGGAGGGGTCAGATACAGGAGCTGTGTGTGACTCAATCTCTGGTGCGTCGGTCTTTGTGGGAGGTGCAAACTCAGCGAATTGAGTCTCCGTAGCAGATGGGGTCTCTACGGAAGCCGTGGTTGGGTCCGTCGAGAACAATGGAGTCTGTGGTGCTGTCACTGGGGTGGGCTCTGGTGGTTCAACAACTTGCTTCCTCGATACGTCGATATTCTCCGGAGTCGTTTCAGCGTCCTTCTCAAATGGATGTTCTGGTGCTCCTAGTTCCTCTTGGTGTAATTCTTGAGGCACTTCGGGGTCCCGCTGGACATCACTCGCGTCTAGCTGCTGACTTGAGGAGAGGTCGGGGGCAGTCACTTGGGCAGAACCATCCTCTTCAGGATTGGTCGGTGGTTGAGGTTGTTTCTCAGGTTCAGGGGCTGTTGAAACTTCCTCAGCAATGGGCTGTGGTTGTTCCTGCTCCACTTCTTGTGCTGGCGCCAGCTCTGTCTCTGGGATTGACTCTGAGGCAACTTCTGGTACAACTTCCGCTGCGACTTCAGGTGCAACTTCAGGTGCTGACGGTGACTCGGCTTCCACTGGGGCTTCTACTGGAGCTTCCACGGGAGCCTCTGATTGTTGGGGCTCGGCTTCGATTGCTTCTTCTGGCTGTAGTTGCAGTTGTTGTTCTTGTTCTTCTTGTTGCTGTTCGTGCAGCTGTTGCTCTGGCTGTTCCTCTTGCAACTGTAGATCAGGTTGTTGATCTTGCAGCTGTTGGTCAAGGAGTGGCTCCTCTTGCAGCTGTTGATTTGGTTGTTGATCTTGCAACTGTTGGTCAAGGGGCCACTGGTCTTGCAGCTCTTGCTCAAGTGGTTGCTCTTGCAGTGGCTCCAATGATGGATCTTGCAGTGGCTCTGCTTGCTGGTCCGGGAGCTGTTGATCTGCTTGCTCTGCTGGGGGTTGGTCTAGGGGTTGATCTGCCTGTTGGTCTTGGGGCTGATCTTGGGGTTGGTCTAATGGTTGGTCTGTTGTTTGCTCCGAGGGTTGGTCTATTGGTTGCTCAGGCTGTTGCTCTGAGATCTGCTCTGTGGGTTGGTCAAGTTGTTGGTCAGTTGTTTGCTCCACTGCTTGATCAGATGGCTGTTCGGGTTGTTGTTGTTGTTCTTGCAGCTGGGATTCAGCTAGCTGTGGCTCCTGAGATTGTTGTTCAACAGGTTGTTGTTCCTCTGATTGTGGTTCAGGAATAGTAACATCAGGTGCAGCAGGTGGAGGTGTTTGAATCTCTGACTCCTCTTGGGCCTTTGACTTCTTATTATTTTTTTTACCATCGGCCTTGCCTTTTCCTTTCTTAGTTTTGGCCATGGTGAAAAAAATAATGCGTGCCCAAGTTCAAGAAAAGGAAAAAAAAGAAAAAAGACGTGTTACCAGTAGGCTAAAAAACCTGTTAGCAAAAACACAATTGGGTGGTGGTTGGGGTGTGAAGCAGTACATGGAACGCGCTCAGCGGCGCCAAAGATATATTCCGATCTGATATGGAGAAAAGATGACAACTTGCACCGGGGGCGAAGTTCAAACGATCACACGACAGATACAGGGAAGAAAGTCAGGACGAAAAAAGTAATGCGAGAAAGAAAATTCGCCCTAGAGCAGGGAAGCCTGGAAGTGGGCGCAAATGGTTGCAATCCACGAAGTCAAGACGCCCGATGGTAAATACCTGCGTTGAACGCAAGCAGACAATTCTGGCAAGACAAGAAAAGATCTCAACTCGTCAAATAAATAATTTGGATTTCTGAGGAATCGGAATTAATTAAACCATTAGGCGAGGTAGTAAAAAAAAGCAGCTAAGAATCTATCCTAAAACACGCCCAAAAAAAGAAACTCGCTGCACACTGGAGGCATTGCATCCAGCCTCAAGGGGGCTGGTAAGGCGAACAAACGGACCGAACCTTAGAACAGTAATTGATACCCATTCAACATGGACCACCAAGGCAGGAAAGGCAAGAGCATACATTTCTCGCGCGAAACGGGGATACAGAAGTGGACCGATCATTTCAAGATGGAGAGAGAGTATCACCCAATGAGTAAGCATTGGGCAGCAATAGCACTGCTTTTTTCAGGGTGGCAGGATGAATCATAGCGTGCAGATGAGGGAGAAAAAAAAAAAGACAAGGAAAAAAGGTATTGCATACAGTCATAATACTATCATCTATGACAGGACGGAGGATTCAGTCAAAGTCGGTCGAGGAGGCAGGTAACGAGTGGGTCGAAAGCGCTAAATTCAGATCGATGACATGTCGCCTCTGATAGCCAAACGTTCAGACGCCTGCATGTTTTGGGAGGGACCGCAGCCCAATTGACACCATGCGACTGGGGAACAGTGGGGAGCGCCATCTCGGAATGAGGCAGTTAGTCGTGCATCAGCACCACCTCCAAGTGCGGTGTAAAGAAAAACCACCATTACTGTCGAGACAACGCAGCGACCCGCCGACTTGTTGCAGGAGGCAACAGGGTAGTGTAGACCCATGCCACTATTTCTCCCCAACGCTGGTTTCGAATAGATTTCGTTCCATGGTCCGGGATTCCCTGTAAAACTATCCGAGCGAGGCGAGACTCATATTCTGTTCGGAGTCCGCAGCGTTTTGGGCTGTTTGAGCGGCATATTCGTCGTCACCGACTAAGAGGATGTGGACTACAGAGGACTAAGAGAAAGGAAAATAATCATGCTTCTCATTGGCAGGTGACCAGTCTCTCCGTGCCAAGTCCCGTGAGGACCCTAAGCCGCATCTAGTAGTACTCACGTGATACCCGCCTCGAACCGCTCACCAGCTTGCGTTCCTCCTCCAAATGGACGGCATCATATTCGTTTGGCCCTGCCAATTGTCTTCCTCCACACTATGTTCTTCGCTAGGCGATCGGCCACTTCCGCGCGGCTACTGCTGCGCAACCAACCCCAGCGGCGATTCGACTCGCACGCGGCTCACCATCATGCTGAGCCTGTGAACGAGAGCTTCGGTGTACGTTTCTTGGACCCCTCTACAATCCGATATCTTCACTGGTAGCAGCGGCCTGCTACCCGTCAATTGGTAGCTATAACTAACACGGATCTTTGTGACCTGTACAGCGTAGCTTCTACGTCACCGTCGGCTCCTTCGCCTCTGCCTACGTCCTTTACCGACTGAGCAAGTCCACCGAGGAGTCTGGATCGCAATCGTGGATTTCCAGCCTCATCCAAAAGTGGACCCCTTCGGAGAAGGTTTTTGAGGAGAGAAATGCCATTCGCACTGTCGTAATGGAGAAGGCTGCCCATGACCGCCACTTGTTCCAGAGTCAGGGCCCTAGAGCCGTTTTCGAATTGAAGCAGCCCGAGTATGTCTCATATAACCGCACCTGTTCTTGCAGACCAAGCTAACATAACTTGTTTCTTCCCCCCTCCAGGGTCAGCTTTAACTCCGCCCCGCCTTTCAACGTCCCTGCCGGCTCGGCTATGGATATGAGCCATGTTACCGCACACTATGAGCGCCAAAATAGGGAGCTGGAAGAGGCCCGTGTTGCCCGGATGCAAGATGGCAAGGTTGTCTCTATCTATGATTAGACAAATTTGATTTCGTTTTCATGTTCCAAGACGCCGGTAGTAGGCATGACAGGGTCAAACATAATGTACATATAACAGGACAGTTCAAGGTTTCGTTGACAGTTTCAGTTGTTGATTGTCTTGTATTTCTGACTCTATCGGGGAAAGAAATGCCCATAAGCCACAATATTCCCGGACGAGGTTGACCTTTTTATGCGATATCTTTCTATCTACCATTATTGGAGACCTTTGGGCGCAATCTCCAGGACTATTCTACCCACCCCTTCTGACTTAACGTCCACCCGCTCCTTCACATCCAGTTCATCACCACCGACAGTATTAAACACTTCCAAGAATTCGTCCACACCACCACCGACTCCAAAGTAGACTTTCTTCGCAGCTAACAAAGCTCTACTTCTCCCGCCTGCCCGGACAGGACGACGGATCAAAGCCAGCAATGTTTCCGAAAACGCCCTCAAAGACGCCGGGGAGTATATCGTTTCACTGGCAAGGACCAACGTTCCATGTTTGGCTTTCTCACCTGACGAGAACACCAGATCAACGAAAGCGGGGGACCAGGCACCGGAGATGAATTCTATGGAGATGCCCCGTTCTGCAATGTCCTTTTGGAAAGTTTCAAGAAGTTCCGGAGTGATATCCAACTCTAGCTCCTCCTCCTCAACCTGATCTTCTGCTTCGGCAACTGACATCGACTTCTGATGCATAACAATATAGTTCCAAGTCAGAAGCAGGTTAGGCAGAGTCACCAGCCGAAGAACAACAGAATTGTAGTCCGCAAACGTGAAACGAGTAGTTTGTGACGACCCCTTGGAGTTGGACAGCGATTGCGCAAACAGAGTAAGCGACGGTACTGCCGTTCCGGCTCCAAGCTACAGATATTTTATCAGTAAGCAATTTGATAGACGGGGCTAAGATTAAATGCCAAAAAGAAGTAACACTAACCTCGATGATATGTCGATCCCCCGCATCAGCGTTAGATAGTATGTTTTCATTAGCAACCATCTTCGCGAGATCTACTGAGCATTCCCACGTCTTGAAACCGCCTTCGTAGATATTGGGTGTGATATCTCCTTTCTCGAGTCCGGAGATCAGCTCTTCGTTCGCATAATCGGCAGTATCCTCCGCCATCAATTGCGTCCGGATATCAAACACTTCGCGACGAGCGAGTGTGAATGTCTTGACAGATGTTTGATCATCTTGAGTTGTGTTTATGTTGAGTTTGTTGAATGAAACCTGAGACGGGAGACTTGAAAGCTACAGCATAGTCAGTCAGTCTTTTGCTCAACCCAAAGCATTATATAACAAATCGTAGTCTTTCTCAACCGTAGGACAAGAGCTAGAAACCTCTTTGGCACCCACAGAAGGGGCTAAACCTTAATGCCAATTAGGGTACACCGGTGTTAAGATGAACCTACCAGGTCACTCAGTTCATGCCTCTGGGCCGCAACTAGTTCAGGGAGTGTGCTGCTACTATCTTGCGTAACGGATGTATACCCCTCATCAACAGTGTTCAATTCCGAGTCATCAATGTCAATATCATCCCCAGCAAAGCCGAAGCTGAATGCGGACGCCATTATAAAAGACCGCGTTGATTATCACAGCCAGATCCTGCTGAGATATCACCAAAAGCTATGGGGTGATATGCCGATATAGAATACAGACGCGGGGCACGTAGATAGTGTCGAAACGGTTATAGTTTGATAAAGCCTTAGGGTACAAGCCAGATTTTGAGGACACAAGATTCTCCGGGAGACACCGTATGATCCGCACGTATATGCTAGGGACTTTGACTCCAAATTTGAATGTTTAGTAGCTATAGTCTTGGGAGCTTCTTCATCCTTCAACTTTGTTACAAATTTTTTGCGGTATAACCATAGATGACTAAGCATGTGTTGGTGATGCTGTGGTACAAGTCGTTTATCTGACCACTTCATGTATAATGTATCTTTGCATTATGTAGACCGATTGATGTATTTGCATAATCTATTATATATAGGTCTTCTAAAAACAATCAGGAAAGGGAGCTGAGCCGCCATACGGAAAGCAAGTTCATCTGAGGAGTTATCCGTGTCATCATTAACTTGATCTATGAAAGGTTCTAATTCTCTAATATATTAACTTAATTAAGCGGAGCCGTTTTGTTCGCTGGAGGCGACAGCCTTCTTAAGAGCCTGGAGAACGTCGGCCAGGAGATCCTCTGCATCCTCAATACCACAGCTCATGCGGACCAGGTCGTCGAAGACACCAGCAGCCTCACGCTGGTCTTTGGGAATACCGGCGTGAGTCATGCTAGCGGGAACCTCGCAAAGACTCTCCACACCACCCAAACTCTCGGCCAAGGTGAAGACCTTGGTATACTTGCAGAAAAGGTGAGCAGCCTTCTCGCCACCCTGGATGCGGAAGCTGAGCATACCACCGCCCATGCCCTGGCGGTGCTGCTTGACAGCAATCGCACGCTGAGGGTGAGAATCGATACCGGGGTAGTTGACGGAGATAACATGGGGGGAAGCCTCAAGGGCCTTGGCGATAGCCGTGGCGTTAGTGGTGGCCTCGCGGGCACGCAAGTGGAGAGTCTTAAGGCCACGGTGAGCGAGCCAGCAGTCGAAGGGAGAAGGAACGGCACCAATGGCGTTCTGAAGGAATCCAAGGCGCTCTTTCAAGCTATCGGAGCTGAACGCGGCGACGCCCATCAGAACATCCTATCTTACGGTTAGAAAACAGGCTACCGAGAAGAACGATTCTACCAAAGGTAGAAGGGCGATGAACATACCGAATGGCCGTTAATGTACTTAGTAACGGAGTGTACGACGATGTCGGCACCGTGGTCCAGAGGGTTCTGGACATAGGGGCTCATAAATGTGTTGTCAACCACCACAAGGATTCCATGGCGATGCGCAATGGCAGCAACCTTCTCAATATCGACCAATCCTAAAGTCGGGTTTGAGGGGGTTTCGATCCACACGAGCTTGGTCTCCGGACGGATCAACTTCTCCACGTCCGACTCGATGGTGGGCGAAAACGTCACATCCACGCCATGGGCGTTGGCGACCTTTGTGAAGTACCTGTGAGTTCCACCATAGACATCGGAAACCGAGACGACGTGCGAGCCGGCCGCGAGGGACTGAAGGATCACCGCAGTGGTTGCGGAACCAGAGGAGAATGCGAGGGCATATTTAGCGTGCTCAAGAGCTGCAATGGCTTCTTCGAAGTTATCGCTGGCTAGTAATCAGCATGAAGATCAATCATAAACCAAGCTCCGTTCGGAGTCGGGTACTCACCGGTTGGGGTTGGAGCTACGTGTGTACTCGTAGAGACCTACAGGGCTACCGACACTGGTCTGAGCGAAAGTGGTGGAGAGGGAGATCTTCACGACCGGTCAGCATCTCCAAAACAATTCAATCGCATAATTTATGCAAAGTGTGAGAACCCACGGGAGCGATAACAGCGCCAGTCGTTGGATCATGGTGAGCGCCGGAATGGACGGCCAAAGTGCCGAAACGCTTGTCCTGAGCAGGGGCTCCGTTGGTCGAGTTGGTCATTGTCACGGGACTGCGAACGTGATCGCGTGGTGTATTTCTATATAAAATCGCAAAAAAGATTCAAGATCAAAAAGAATCTGACAAAGTCGACTCGTAAAGGAAGACGGGGAGATAAGTCTTCACTTATTTTTTTCTGGAAGCCCGATAGAAGCGCCTATGAGGTCACAAGCTGCGAGAAGGAAGATCTAATAAATAGTAGTGCGGTCTTTGTACCGTAGGAGTGACAAAGTACTGATTTATAATTGATACGAGGGCAAACTGAGTAAGATCGGTGAAGCCGGTTTTTAAAATTAATTAGGATTTATTAACGATGACTCTAGAACCAATTTTTACCCCCCTTCTCTCCTGAAACCCGAGGGAAAATTTTTCTGTTGCTTGGACATGGGTTTTTTTTACGTTGCACATCCAGCATGCTGAAGAACGATAGGGCAGGGACTGATCGGGCCCCGTGAGGATTTCCGGCATAGCGCCGAGCGCAACTCCACCGTGAACCGTTGATTATCCCCTCCCGTGGCGGTGTCAATGCAATTTTCTTTATCTCCGCCACTAGCCGAATTCGATTGATAATGATCGTAGCCTTAATGTATGTACTCTGCATACAATTAGCTACAACGTCTATTTGATCATGACGATCTATTTGGTGGGGAAATCATCCTGCATGGTCAGATCTCTCATTCTTCCATACTCAAGAAATTCCACCTGATGTTCAAGGTTGCCGCAAAACTCTCCCATTTCCGGCCAAATGTCGTCATTTGGCTGATTTGTGAGCAATCACTGAAATCTCTATGTTAAGATTGTTTCGTTATTCGTGTAACCATGGAATTATACATAGTCCAACCATTCCATCAGCAAGGTATCTCATCACATAAGCACGGGAAGTAAGGGAGCCAAGAAGTTTTTCTTGCTTATTCACGTCAAGAAGCATGCACATGACCCATCCGAAACGTTACCACCAAGATATAGGTCCCAGGCCAGCCATTTGCATTGATCCCTGAAGTATCGTTAGTAAGCAGGTCAGACACGGGAGAGAGAGTTCATACAATAATGGAATACGGTGGCTTCCGTTCGATAGCGGCGGCATCTCCTAGATCTGGGGCGTTTGGTATTTGGTCATGCCACTCTTCTATTTCAACACGGAATCGGACAACTTCTCCGATATCAAAGTAGAATGTGGAGCCGTCCTCGTTTTCCCAGATCCAAACTTGATCGGCATAGTCACTGTAGCATGTTAGCATAGATGACTAAGAACACTGGACATATCAAGGCAGCTCACAATCTGGCACCGTCCAAGAGAAGGTTTGGAGGTACGAGAATATCGTTGAAAAATTCTACACCAACTGTGATCGGTCAGTACTAGCAACAGCAAGGTCAGTTGAAAATTGCCATACTTTTGATACCATGTTCCGTAGCGCTGGAGATCTTGCCCAACATAATCTCGCCTTTGAACGGACGGAACACAATAAGGCGGAACTTGACTGTCTTTCAATCAGTGCATAGACTCTCTTGAAAGGGATTCAGCATCCTGGATGTACCATTAACGTTGACTAAACCAGTGCCATGGCCGATAAGACCGTCCGATGACTCTAACAAGTCATAGAATCCAATGCACAGGCCAACTTTTTGAATGACCTTTACAGGACTGCTGTTAGTACATGCTGCACAAGCGAACATGGCATTTCAGATAGGAAGTCGTGCGTACTTTATTTGCGTACTTCTCATTGATATTGTCCTCGATGGCGACAGAACTATACTTCGAGAAGTCTTCTGGGGAGATCTGTATCAGATCGGAGAGGGTAGTCTGTAAAGGTTAGTTAGCTTTTGGCTTGGTAGTGAAAAGACTTTATTGCAAAGCAAGAGAAAGGTCCTATGCGACTGACAAGAATGAACATGGTGAATTCAATTAGTAGGTACTCGGCGGTAGATAAAAAAAGTCTTCTATTTCAATACGATTTGGTCCCGCGGCGGAAAGATAGAGCACGAAGAGTAAATTCCATTATCAGATCAAGCATCAAAATTCCGTCACGCAAGCATCATAACTCATGCTTCCATATTTATGATAGCAGAGAACTTATTATAATAAAAATAGTCCTTTGAAAAACCACAAATCGATTCCGGCCAATCGCAGACTGCGGATCACTTTTGATAATTTTTTACCCGACCAGATCATGACCCACGTGACTACTGCGCTTTCCCTTTTTGTGCTCGGAACGGAACAACAGCTCATCAGTTGTTTGATCTGATGAGCTCGGCACTTTTTCCAGATGTCTAGGATGCTGTGAGGATGGCGTTGATGCTAATTCTCTTTGGAGGTCTACTGAGGTCCTCTCACGATGAACTCCCAGGGCTTCTCTTTTCCCCCTCCCCCCCCTCCTCCTCCCACTCAACAGTCGCAGTATAACCAAAACCAACCTGCGACTTTCCCCTCACAGTACGGTCCAGGCCATCATGGCCAGCGAGGTGGACGTGGTGGTCATCATAGAGGGCGGGGTAGGGGATATGGAAATCGAGGAGGTCGAGGAGGGTCATACATGCCCCATGCGGCGAATTCTTCAAATATGGGCTACGCTCCGATGAATTATCCTGGCTATGCTGGTCAGCCCATGGCCAACCCTCAACAAAGTATCCCGACGCCGCAATTCCCACCTTCGCCGACGACCAATTACCAAGCTCCCCAAAGTACGACTTCCTTTCCTTCTTCACGACCATTTCCACAGTCTACACCAACACATGGACCTCCATACCAGCATCAACCTGGCTACTCAGCTTACGGTCCATCTACGGCTCAGCAGGCTCCGACGTATCACTCCGTTACTCCAAGCCACCAGAATGCCCCTCCATCTGTGCAACCGTCGATTATGGGCCCGCCCATGCATTGGGGATACAATAATAGCGCCTCTGGGGGAGGGTATACTGGCCCTCCACACGGGAATCAGCGAGGTCCCCGCCCGTACAATGCTTACGGCAACCAGGCTTCCAGAGGAGGTGGTGCTATGCCACATATGAAGCGCGATCATACCTCAGCGTTTGGAAAGCCACAGAACATTACCCCACGGGTTCCTGCACCTCCTCCGGTTCCTAGCTTCGGCAATCCTTTACCGTCCAAGCCACCCCCGCCGGCTGATGCTACGAGAAAACCGAAGAAGAAGAAACGAAAGCATAATCAACTTGGCTTGACACCGAAGACGGAGGAGCACGAGTCTAGCGAAGAAGAAGATGATGTAGACGAAGAATCGAGGCTAGCACAGGGTGGTGCAGGTGCAGCCGCCGCCGTGCAGATTACATTCAAAGGACGCACCACCACATTGCAGTCTCCCGCGGAAATTGCAGCGTGGATTGAGGAGCGTAAGAAACGGTTCCCAACCAAGGAGAAGGTCGAGGAGAAAAAGAAGGCGATGGAGGAGGCGAAGAAAGCTAAGGAAGAAGCTCAGCGACAAAAAGTATCGCGAAAGCATGAGATGAAGAAAGTGCAGAAAGACCATCAGCAAGCTCCTGCAGATCCGATAGACGCAGCTGAGAAAGCGAAGCGGAAGGCCGATAAGCTACGACGGAAGCTCATGAAAGAGCAGAAAAAGGTCGAAAAAGCGGAAGCAGATGCCGAGCGGGCTCGGATGAGAGTCGAGGAACTGCAACGAGGATCGACGGACGTTAACAGAGACGTTATTTCTGCCTCTACACAAGAAGCTCAAGCTGAGCCAGGCACTGAAGACAGATCCAATACTGCTCCTGATCAGGAGACGAGATCTGCAGAAACTCAAGGTGTGCCGCTCGCTTCAGGACATACTCCGGACCAGGTTTCCGAACCCAACAATGATGTTGGGCCAACATCCGCTTCTGAATCCAAACCGAACGGGGAGGATGTCATGGAGGACGTCAGGGCCGATGCTGCTGTGTCTTCGGATATCTCCGACAGCAGCGACTGGACGTCATCCAGTGGATCAGACCTCTCTTCAGACTCGGAGGACAGCGACAGTGATTCCGCCCCTGAGGAGGCAACCTCTCGCCGTGAGGGCCCTGAACGGATAGCTCCGCCTCCACGCGAAGCAAAGAAGAAGCTATGCCGACACTTTGCCCGAACCGGTCGTTGTCAGCGTGGGGATAAGTGCAAATTCCTGCACGAGACGCCGGATCGTGGGGCTAAGGCGAAACCTGTAGAGAAGAAGGGGCGCAAAGGCCTATTACAAGCAGTAAGTTAGACCCCTTTCTTTCTTCCCTTTGTTCTTTTTTTAACTCTTATCACGAATTGGACTAACATACGAAATCAGCTTCTCGCTCGTCAAAAAGGCGAAGATGATCGAAAAGTCATGGAAGCTATTGTATGGCTCGGTGAAAACGGCTTTCTTGACGAAATTAAGACCCACGAAGAGCCCCTGGAAGGTGCGAATGAGAACTCTGCAACGGATGAGGTAAAATCATCCCAAGGGCGCCCAGAAGACCCACCATTATCAGAAGGCATTGTGTCAGTGCAGACAGGAGATAGCGCACCGACCACTGCTTAGCACACGCTTGTTCATATTAGCATGTATATATACTTATCAGCAACCAATCTTAATCAGACCTTGACTGTCTAGGCTCAAGAACAAGATTGATTGATGGATCAGTCTGATGTACCCTTGTACGATAGGTGTTATTCCCGTCTCTCATCTTAATATTTCAAAATACACATACACATATCCTTACGGGGTACCCCATCATCCATTCAAGCGATCCAAATTTGAGTCATGACCGGCTTTGCTATACCACCCAGATGAGCCAGAACAAGATCTAGTTGTAGTAAGTTTAGGTCTAGGGCTTCAATAAATGGCCCCATCTCGAGCCGTAGGATGATCCGATATAGTCTCCAAATATCTAAATGCATAGCCATAACATGCCTAGAAATCTAAGTAGCATTGACATTGGATTAATCTAATGGTCCATGCGCCCCAGCACTCAAATAAGCTTACACAGGATCTACATGACCATCCTCATCGACCGATAAGGCTGAGACAGATCACGCAATTGCAGATCAGGCTCGAATGGAATCTGTAATATACAATACAGCTAACATACCTCTCTATCTATCTATATCCCCTACGTATCTATTCCAACTAATCATACATCCATCCCCTAATTTAACAAGTATATACAGTACAGACATGGCTCACATAACCCAAACGCCAAACCCAACCAGCCATACATCCATCACAACACCCCCAAAAAACCCGAGCATGAATTCTATAATAGTAATACAAAAAGTAGATGTACCTAGATAGGAAATCGGGAATGTCGCGTACTAACCGACGTCTTTGAGTCGTTAACCGGGGTTAATTCTACGTCGGTGACTATGAACTTTTTCGAGTTCGGGTTGATGTTCAGGTCACTTGTGGAGGGGAGATGAATGAAAAGACGGTCTTCGTCGTCAGGGTTTTCTTCTTCGTTGATCGTTTTGACTCGGATTATTTTGTAAGGGGATGGGAATCGGATGGCGGAGTAGGAGTCCGTGCCGACTATTTCCGTTATCAGTATGAGCCAAAAACAAACCAAAAAAAAAAAAAAAAAGGAAAAAGGGGGACGGGGGTAGAGAGAAAAGCGAGATACGTACACAAAAGCCAGTAGAGATATTTGCTGACGATAGGAGACCAGATAGTCACGGCGATGATTTGACCGAAACTCCACGAATCAAGTGAGATTGTCGGAAGACTTCGTGCTATAACCATGAACGAATAGAAGAAGTTGGTGAGTAGGAGAAGGGTTTCAATGATCACATCCACGGTCCTAGAAAGGATCCTGATTCCTCTTGATACCAGCCACGGGTGGACGCGGTGGTAAGTTGCCTGAAACCATGGCTTCTGGCCGAGCCATCGCTTGGGATAAGGGGCGAGACGTTTCAAAAGGAGGAGTCCGTAGATCGCAATGCAGACGAAGTTTGCGGTATTGTCGGACAGTCCGAAGGTCAGATTGTTTACAAGGCTGTAGCTTGACCCTAACTCAGAATCCGAGCGACAGTATATGAGAGGAGGTGGGTAAAAACCACATTTATCAAGACGATCTGCTGTCGCGATCTGCTGTAGATTGTCCGCTCGAGGTACCACCTTGCACAGGTGGAGCGTGACGCTAGAAGTCACAATTGTGATGGCGGACCACACGGAGATATACCATGAATGCAAGCCAATCCTGTGGAGTATCCATAAGCCATACGTAATAGGAAGGATACCCATGAATGCGACAGCTTTGGCCATGGAAATATTCGACTGTAGCTGCAGCAAGCTGGTTGCCTCGAAGACTTGCGGGCCAGCCGCGAGAGCAATCAGGGCAGCGCACTGGAAGGAGAGCATGAAGAAGCATTGAGCCTCTTGGAACTCCACCAGCATGGACTTCAGGACTGAGAAGTGGTGCTGGCCGAACTGAATCTTAGTCATGGATCGTGCTCTCTTCGTACACCGACGGATACATCGTGTGACTGCGGGGATGAGTTTAAGTATGAGAACAGCGAGATGGACGTATAGTAGGATGCCGGACTGCATCGCGAATGAAAGCAAGACCTGTAATTCACTCGGGACGATAGCTGTTAGCAAGTCTTGTGAAAAGTCAATAGACAGTACGCTCCAGGTAGATGTACCCCCACACCACCAATATCTTGGTTCACGTCATTATCGACGCTCCTACAGGTCGTGGTCTCAAATTCCTGGCTAGGGCGAGTGAATACGCGATAATAATCGCTCGGGGTGTAACTCTCTAGATCACATCCTTCCAGTTCTGGATCTGGTACTTCACAGTACTGTCTGAGGCAGTCTCCGACGAGAATTCCAAAAGTGCTATTCACGTTCACACGGTAGCCATCTTTCGCTGTCGAAGTAGGCCCCGTGCTGTCGGCATGTTGGGGGAGACCAAAGATACTAAAGCACGTGGCCAAGTGGTTAAAGGATTGGAAGACCACGAATGGGTCCATGCAGGACGCACCCGATAGATCGGATGGTATCCATTCCATGACCGGGAACAAGTGAGACCGATATTAAGGTAGATTAAAGTACGTCTGACATTCTGGAAAGGGAGAAACCGTTGGTTGTCAAGTGAAGTTTAAGTTTTCTTTTTCATTCGGTTTTCCCGGGACCCCTGAAACTAAGTTGAAAACCCGAGAACATATTAATAGTCGATCTTCACGGGGGTGATGCACAGCCATTGCGTTTCGTGTTCACAGATATCATTCTATTGGACGGATCCGAGGGAAAGGATGAGAGTGAGACATCCGTCTGGGAACTATGACCCATTCAAGTGGTAGCTATGGAAGATCATTAACTGATCGGTATGTCGAGTGGGTGTGAAAAGGATCTTTGAAGCTGGTAGAACCGTTAAAGACCCGGACGTATGAGGTCATCATCCATAGAAACGACAGTTCATCTGTGGCAAAGATGAGGGTTTCCAAAGGTATATACGGACTACGATATAGATGTCACTTAGTATACGTCGGATATCAACCGAGTCCATACCAGATGCAGCCTACAAGGTTTAAGCCCTAGTTCCCAAATTTGGTCAGGAGTAACTTTTGGATCTGGGTTTTCTTCCAAGGAAAATTATTAATTCCGATGTTCGCCAAGTTCGCCTTTCTCGGCTTAGTGGCAGCCAATCCATACCACACTTTGGCTAAGCGGGAACCAATCAAGTGCCGATAAGATACTAGGTAGCTCTTCTCCGGATCGACTGATTAACCGTGAACAGCAGAACCTTAGTTGTTAGTACCGTGACCTATAACATTTCTGTACGGTACGTATTCGACGGTACGTTGTTGATTAGTACCGAGTAGAACAGGTCACCTACTATGGATGCTCCAGTCAGTACGGTCAACTGCTGGATTGCCTACTTGGGACTAGCCAGGTACATAGGTACATCTTTATTTCTCGTACAGGGAAAAATACCATGCACAACGCTAGGGACGGAATCGGAGGTATCCGCAGAACAACTGCTCGGTGGAGCAGAGCGTGTTGAAAGTGGATGATATAATTTAAAATCAAATCTCGAGAAAAATTCTGGAAACTGTTTCTCATGGGAACTCGGATTCTTTTTTGCCATAATTATTATTAGAACACCGTACAACAACTTCTGTCCCAAAGTCCAACCCTTCCCCTGGACCCTAAGACCCTAGGCCCCTAGGCATCGTTAATGGTCAACCGTACTAACTTATTTTTTACGGAGGTCCGATGGCAGGTGATCCCTCGACCAGTTTTTTATTATTCTCAGTGATTCCCCCCAATGGGAATGAAGCGCCGTTCTCCAAGCCATTGCTAGTTCAGGACTAAGGAAGTTAAGAGAAGGGGACCCGGACCGGCCTTTTATCGGCTTAGCCTCTCAATTGGGGTGACACTGAATTAGTGCCGGTCTTAGCGCTTGGTTTAATTTGCCCCTTCCATGAGGTATTATTGTGATTATTATTATGACCTGCACTGGGCTCCAGACCTCGTGGTTTCCTGTCATCGACCCCAAGATGCTACTAGTACTAGTTTCCTAGTACATAAGGTAGTCACGCCGTCTGGCGCTCCTTTTCCCTCTTTCTTCTCTTTCCCTTTTTTCGAATCGGACAGCCTTCATTCCTTCCTTTTCTGGGTACCCTTGTTCCTGCGTATATATCTACGCATCGTCCTTCTTTTTGACTATCCTACTGAGTTCACTCCTTTAACCATTAATCTTACGACGAAGGCTTTCCCGTCTCGCTGTATCTCACTTGCATTACATATCGTATCAACATCGACCTTACCTCAACATCTTCAATTACCTTTTTCGGATTATCAAATCGCCTTAGAACAATTTCATCAAAATGCGTTCCATCTTCTACTTCACTCTCAGCGCCATGGCGTCTCTCGCTGCCGCTGCTACCGGCAGTGCCAACCCGTTCAACATCCCCGCCGAGGGTTATTCGTTCGAGGCCGGTGAGCCGACTACGCTCTCCTGGAAGCCTACCACCAGCGGCACCGTCTCCCTGAAGCTCCAATGGGGCGCTGTGCTGACTTCGAACACGGGTACTACCATTGCCCGTGAGTTCCCCTTGGATTTCCTATGAGTAGTGATGTTCCAGGTGTATGTATGCTGACGGTGTCTTCAGAGAACATTCCCAACTCGGGCAGCTACACATGGACTCCTCCTGCCAACCTTGCGGCTCAGCCTGACTACACCATTGAGATCTTCAACGACGATGACACCAGTGAGGTCAACTATCTCCCGCGGTTCACCGTGGCCGGTGCTACTGCCGCCGCGTCTACCACCGCGTCTGCCACCACTACCGCTGAGACTACCTCTGCCACCGAGTCTTCCGCGACTGAGACGACCACTAACACCAAATCCGCCACCGAGACTCATACCACCTTGACTAAGGCGACTGCTAGCACTGCCTCGAACACTTCGGCTACTGCCTCTGGCACCAGCACCGAGTCCACTAGCGCCTCCGCCAGCGCCACCGGCACCTCGACCGGCACCTCTACTGGTTCTGCCTCGACCTCCACTGAGGCTTCCAGCACCACCTCCGCCAGTGCATCGGCCTCGACCACTAGCGTTGCCAACGTCAATGGCGGCATGGTTAATCGCGTCTCTGGCGGCATGCTGGCGATCGTTCTGGGTGCCATTGCCGTCCTGTGAGCTTCATCCGGACTCTAGTCGGCGATCTGACCATACTTCATTAATCAGATAGTTCTTAACTACTATTCTATCGCTTCTCTTGGTTTTCTTTTTCCTCTTTTATTTCTCTTTTTTCGTTCACTGAGCGGACCTGTTTTATACCATTGGGTATTGAAGTTGTTTGTCTCGGACGTGAGTAAAGTCACGCTTCTTATCTCTTCTTTGCCTGGGCAATGTTTTGGCCTAAATATTGTTATTACGTCGTGATTACCCGGATGGATTGAGCCCCGGGGCCTTGTACGGTATGTACCAGTATGTAGATATGTGTATCCTGTAATGAATGACCAGTCCAGCATGCGAGCAATCGCATCAAATTTTCCTTTCATGGACATCATCCGATTCGTTTTGACTTGCGTCTCTAGTGTGTAGTGTTGCAATTGGGGAGATAGGTCAGAACCAAATTTCGGTGATAACCGCGGAGTAATTATGGGGGTTTCCATAAAATTGGGCATTGGACTAGTACCAACTTCGAGCCAGGTACCAGGTCGACAGTGGGTCCCATCGGTAGGTTGACAATCCAACTACTTGATAGCAGCAGTGGACCGTTGAAAAAGGACCCAAAAGGGTCCACCCGCCTTACACCAATGAGATCCCCTGTCCCGGGAAATTAACCCTGACGCAACACCACAGGATCCTGTCCAGAAAACACCGATGACACCGTGTTACTAAATCCCCCTTACCGAGGAAAAAACAAAACACGGTCTAGCCCTGGTAGGTATACATATCTAAAGCGTTGTTTTTCTTTTGCCTCAAGGGGCACGAGAGTGTCAGACCATCCACGTAGGAACCCTGAGACATGGTTGCGACAAACTTGAAGTGCAGTTTCAGCCTCCGGCATCGGGACAGCAAGGGGATCACGATCGTCCGTCCTGATTGTGATAGATTATCACTCGTCATGCAGATTGGCTGATAAGAACCGATACCAAGACTGAAGCGGAACCTGGTTAATATTACGATGAACTGTCGATGAGAGGGGGATCAGCACTGTTTTACCGGTCGACTTTAAGGCTGTTTTTACGACCTACGGAGACCTCCGCTCCCGAATACAGACTTTGGTTGGTGGATTAGTGGGAATTATAGTATGGTTACTGAGAATGGTATTTTACTCCAAAAACTGTCAGAAGGTGATCATCGTCTGGTTTACTTGATTCAAGAGTCGTGGACATTTGGGGAATACATGACCAAATACGGAGTACGTACTGATTGTACCGTGCTCACAGCTCCCTGTGCTGACAGTTTTGACATATGCATGTCTTCCGTATGGAGTAAGTCAGTCTCAATGTTTATCCGGTGGCTTCCGCCATACATCCATCCTTCCTTCCTTCCATACATACGGGTACCCTCGTACGACATGTACATACAGTACCTACTACTGTGGAAGTGGACAAGGATTCATGACATTTTACCGAAAGAGGAAGAGAGCGAGAGTTAGGTAAGTTAGGAGTAGCCCTGGGGCTGAGTTCTCGGTGGTACAAGCTGAATGCAACACTGTCAATAAACTAGCATAAACAATGAAAGGATCTCAGCTCCCAGACCGTTATTAACCAGGATGTAATTAATTCGATATCAATCCAAATTACCCATTCACCTATCATCGACCCGGATTAGAATATTAACCTAACCAAGTAATTAACCACAGGCAACAAGCTTCCCTGCCTAAATATCTCAACAATTTAATCGTCAGATTAGTATTACGGAGTTAGGTATTCAGGAAAAAAAAAAATAAAAGATAAATATAGCCCCTGTGGCCACTCCAAGAAAACCAATGTAACCAGAACGAACGTGAGAAAGTGAGAGTGGAGGCGAACAAGCTTTGGTTTGAGATGGACCATGAATATAGTTCAATAGTTTCTTGTTCGATTACTGCTTTCACACTAGGCGTGGGCACCCGTGGTTGGCTTGGAATGGATGAAATTTTATCACCGAGTTTCTGTCTGGTCCTTGGCGGGGTTGTTTCTCCGAAACCGAGGTCTGGGTTTCCTATTTTTGTTTTTGAGGCTGAGTGTGGATGATGTTTTAATTTTAATATTGTTTCTCTTTCTCGTCTTTTTTTAACACTAGTAGGCTAGTTAAAGACATGGGTAAAGGGGAAAATGAATTTGGAAATATGATTTGACATAACGTGCATGTGTTTTGTTGACAAGACGGAAAGGGGATTTTTAGTGGTATTATTGGCTAGTTTAGAGAGGGTTCGTTGGATGGTCTACTTTGGGGTGTAGCTGTACGGGACCCTACTGATGAAGACGATAGTTGGAGGCTGGCATGATCAAACGATCTTGACTAATATACTCCAGAATGTCATACATTTGACTCTTGACTTCAGTGTTGAAGCTGAACGCATTACCGAAACCGCGGCCTGGAGCTTTGGAGAGCACGAATGATATCCATTGAGATTCACCTAGTAGCTTAGCGATTTATTGACCTTGTTGATAAGCTCTTTTCCTTCCGCAATATTCTTAAGATTGCGAGCCAAAACCTTCAGAACTCGCTTACTGTATTGAGTCGAGTTTCCCCCAACATGGGGTGTAATAATGACATTCTTCGCCTCCCACAGTGGATGCCCCGCAGATAATGGTTCAGGGTCCGTGACATCAACCGCAGCTCCTCTGATTGTTCCGTTATTCAAAGCATCGACGAGGTCATCAGTGTTCACGATTGGACCACGTCCAACGTTGCCGACGAAGGAATTCCGCTTCCCGAGAGTTTGGAACTGTTCGCGAGCGATCATGCCCCGGGTTAGCGAGGTAAGGGGTAGAGTAATAACCAGTAGATCAAGACCGGCAAGGAACTCGTTTAACTGATCGCAGCCATGGCACCATCGGGATGGAATGTCGCCGTTGGGATCACCCATTCCCGCCTCAACGTACGAGTGATCACGCTTGCACTCTGGAATCGGGCGTTCGTGTAGGGTAAAAGCATGAACGTCCATCCCGGGCGCATTCGCTAGGCGTGCGCACTGATGATCAGTGCACCCATATCCAAGAACGTCCCTATACACGATAAGAGAACCTTATCTTTCATTCCCACTGATGAGTGGTATACGCACATTCGTAAACCGACAGCATCCTCCACGTCTTCGTCCGTTTCAGGTGTAGCCCACGTTTCGCGTTTCTGGTTGTCCCAGTGTTCGAATACTAGTTAGTTCTCAAATATTAGTACGCACTGAATGCAGAGAAATCTACGAAGCAGTTATAATGATGTTGGAAACCGAGAAAAAAGTGGCAATGACCCATTCGGCGATTCGTGGACTGCGCGTTGTCAGCTTGCGTCCAGAGAGAACCCAAGCAACCACCTACGGGTGAACACCGTTCGCCATACAGAATGATACATCGCTGTCCTCAAAGAGAGATATGTCTGCGATGTGATTGCAACCGGCGGTATGAAGTTGTACGTATCACAGATTGGGAACTTGTTCTTTTCCTGGGAGGTAGTTCCATGCGAGAAGAATAGTGACCGAGTTCCAGACTCCTGAGATATCTCTCGGGGTATCTCGGTGTCCTGCATGTCACATTTAGAGGCGATTACTCAGATGCCGGGACTAATCGTTTGTAGACTTTTGAGGAAGGATACTTGGAGATCCCATGGAGCTATGATCAGCAGTACTTCTGGATGTTTGACCAAGTTCTGCATTGTTTTGACTTGTTGACTTCGGGAGTATCTGTTGAGTAGGACGAGCAGCGAACTGATTTCGAAGCGATGAGGATCTGAGGTTAGCGGCATATTTGCTTTAAATATGATGAATTTGACTGGAGCTCGCTGTTAGTCCTTGTATGTACGTCTACCACGTGGCTCTCTATAAGGTTGAATGAGAACATGGAAAGATTGTCATTTCCTTTGTGGATATGGAGCTGATAGAGAGCCATTATGTGTGTATACGGAACGTGATGTCCAAACAAACTATGATCAATCATGAGTGGATGGTCTCAGTTGTAGATATAGTACTTGTTGGTAGATCTTCGGATCGAATCCTGGGGAGTGTCACTTGATATGCGGGGAAGGATCTAACCAGAATAGGCAAGTTAAATGAGAGCACGTCTGTCTAGCTAAGCCCGAAATGGCAGATTGGCCAGCATGGACTCGTGGATCTTGAATCAAAGTCGCCGACTCCGTTGTCTCTTTACGACCAACAACCGCGCCAGATGCACAGAAAAACCAGTCACTATCAAATCTAGATAAGAATGACATTATCTAGCACTAGTGACACCCTACAGGCAAGTTCTCTCCCACTTAATGACCTTCGTGAACGTGCAAACCTTTGGTCAAGTGCGAGTTATTTAACGAATGAACCAGACTTGAACTTGAGTAATCAATCACGAATATCGGAGTTACCCCGCCATTCTCGATAAGGTCGCTCCGTTTCTCTTGCCGCATATTAGACCTACTGGTAGCTTTTACCTGCCTATCTAACCTGGCTTATTGTCAATGATGCTTTGATTCAATGCTCTTATTGTTCAATCAAAGCGATCAGACCCAACTATCAATATGCCTCGTCAAAAACGTCGGTACGTTCCGAAGGTAAAAGGTGTGCATAGATGGAATCAGATGTTCCAGATATATTGTGGGTTCTCTGACCGGATATGTGCGCAGGCTGCTATGAATGCTCCCAGCGCCGAATCCATTGCGACCGCGTCCAGCCATGCTGTGGTAAATGTGCGTCCAGAGGCATACCGTGCAGTGGGCTTGGGGTCCGCTACCGGTTCCGCGACGGGGGAAGTCAAGGTAAGATAGCCTGGCAAGAGGAAAATTCACCTCAGGGTGGGTATGTTTTTCCTTTGATGATGGTTTCGCCTAAGGTGACCATACTAAATGGGCGTGCAGCAAATGGCCGGGTGATCTCCCGCAGCATAAATGCTCACCGTCCTTTGTCCGTGGTGGCTCTTCCGAGGAACAATATGACTGGACCAGCAATGTCGCAAATGACCCCGCAGAACCCAATGCACTAGTGGGACTGGGCCCTGATTCACCAGAAACATCTAGTACTGGTAGCCCTGAAGCAATGACCACCCTCCCTCTAAGCGTCGACCTAGTGGACCCAAGCAATGAATTTCTGTTGACTTACTGTAAGCCTCATCGACACATCCAATTGAAGTTTATATATGATAATAACTCTTCAAGTCTCTCACAATATTGCACCTCAAATGGTGGTTATGGATGACAGGTACAATGGATGGCGGTACTTGATTCTGCCTTTTGCGTTATCCGACAAAATGGTTATGGATGCGGTGTTGGCTGTATCGGCCTTTCATCTCTCTCACAAGTCTGGAGGGACACTCCCAGTCAGACCGGATAAGCTTTATGCAAAGGCAATCTTAGGCCTACAAAATAGAAGCTCTTTGGATGAGTACGACATGCTCACGAGACAGTCAATATTCGTTGCGATCATTACCCTGCTGGTAGGGGTCATGGTAAACGGATCATCAGATTTTCCTATCCTGTTTCACATGCTGCAATCTGCTCTCGATGCGGTCGGGGGAGAGGGCGGGCTTGGGAACGGTGACATGGCCAATTTTCTGCTGCGGCAAATACGCAAGTGAGTATCTAAAGCCTCTAGGAGTTGCTGAGTACCATCATTAATCCTGCTAGGTTTCGTGTCTATGCTGCACCACTACTGAGTGAGGAGGCTGGTGTACGTAGCATTGTGGCCCATGCCCAAGAGAGCTTCGACTGCCTGCACTACAACGGCAACCTCCACCCTGACCATGCACTCACCTTCTATCTGAATGCATATCTTCGCCAGCAAGCATATGACATATACCTAGAGCGCGCAACAATGGGGCCTCACGGCACATTAGACCCCGACAAGATAGAGAAATTCAAGGAAACACTCGGGATGTTCCCGGAGGGATCATTAGGGGAGCATTCCCTTGTGTGGCCCACGTTCATTGCCGCATCAGAGAGCTTGAAGGATGAGCATCAGCTATATTTCAAGCAGTTCTTGGAAAAGCAATATCACCGTAATGGGTTTCTTAATCTACAGCAAGCTCTCAAACTTCTTGACAAGATATGGGCGCGAAGCAGTTATACAAATTGGCCCGCACTTCTCCCCGAACCACGGGTGTTTATTATGTAGCGATTCTATTCTAGACCAAAGCAGCATTGTACGATCAGAGCCCTCAGCGAATGGATTACTTCATCATCCGGATTATATACATACAATACCACCAATGCGATGTTCCAGTTCACTGACAAAAAAAAAAAAAAAAAAACACAAAGACAAGAGTGAACTTACAGTGGTAACTGAAATCTGAGCTAGAGAATATCCATAGCAAACCACCACCTGTGTATAGTTCACCATCGCTTACATACACGCCTTTTTCACCACTGCAACCGTCAAATCGTGAGGAAAACTGGAATTGATTCTGTGTGCCAAGCAAAAGATGCCCCATTGGAGGTCGTTTTAAAATTATTGAACAAGCCCGTGCGTGCCTCAGTTAGCGAGAGAGAGAAAAAAACTGTGTTAGATCTTCTTCACAGATCTTGCTTTCGATCATCTTCTATACCCTGAAGCCTCTCTGACCTCACCCTAGCTCCTGACAGTGGATAGGGGAAATTGGCCATAAAGCATTGTATACCCAATGACCCTTATGAAGATCTACGGATACTGTATCTTTCCTCGCTCAGCGGTGCTGAAGATAGCGGGCTTTTCAGCAAACTCCTCGACCGCGCTAAGTACAAGAAGAGAAAGAAAAAGTATGAGAGTGGACCCTGGACTATCCTAACCTGGTACTGTGCGGAACCACACGGCTATTGACACAGTGGATGGGGATACACGGCACAGGTCCAAAACAGGGATCCAGTGTGTGTATCGATGATTGGGATAGAATAACTCGGAGGCATGCACGCTTCCTGGCACTCATCCTTAAAAAAAGCGAGAGATTATGATGCTAGAGACAGGGAAGATAAGTGCTTGACCTTGGAAAGTTCACACGTTGCTGAGATCCGGTCAGCTGAATGAGCAGATATCTTAGCTTCGCCTCTATATGAGCTAATGGCGCATACGCTCAGGTAATTCTTACGCAAAGAGGCAAGCCGAATGGGATCTTTACTAGGTGCTGATGAGTGCCTTGGGCTCTTTATGTCATCCATCCATACATCTCGCCCGTTTCCTTGGACTGGTTAGCAATACGTTCCATTATGGATTTGCTTTCTGCGCAAGAAAGCATTGGTTCCCGAGCAGGGCACAATCATATTGTGGTTGGAGGAGATACGAGTGGGTTGATGCTCAGGTGAAACCTTGGGAAACGGAGTTGAAGCTGTACTTTAGCGTAAGTGCTACTATGTGGGGTTAAGCGCTCTGAGAAAGATAAGAAGCCATGGGGCCACCGCGAGAAGACCTAAATTTAGTGCTCTGATCTAGATTGCGTGTTCTACCTACCCCGTTTCATCACTTCCCAAACCCAAGCACAGTCCGGCTCTCTCCTCACAAAGTTTACTAATGTACATATAGGAAGTCCTCATTTATTTACAACGCCTAGAACAGCCCTGCGGTTTTGGGAGCACTCTCTCGAATAGCTGGAATCGAGCTGGTCCCTGCTATGGATGTCGACATTGGACATGTCAATATCTCAGTTCGTGATGACGCTGCAGCCGCCAGGGCACCTGACAGCGATGCAGATGATAAGCCGGCCTTTGGGTGGCACACTGACAGCTACGCATTTGTCTGCGTCACCATGCTATCAGATTGCGCCAGGATAATTGGTGGCGAGACGGCTATTCGGACAGGCACAGGCGAAGTTTTGAAATTCCGTGGACCTGCCACGGTAAGGAATTTTATTCTGACTTGGAAAGGCCCATAGCTAATGGCGCAATCTAGGGCACGGCTGCCATTATGCAAGGCCGTTATATTGAGCATCAATCTCTGAAGGCCTTTGGTGGCCGGGAACGTATCAGCATGGTGACATCTTTAAGACCTAAATCGCCCTTTGTTCGCGATGAGACAATTATCAGATCTCTGCTGCCTATAACTCCCAAGAGTACTCTTTACTATCAGTATGCGGAGTATCGGCTGGAGAACTTGGAGGAGAGAGTGCGTCATTAGTTGAGAGTGGTGAGGTAGCATAAGAAGGCAAATCGTGACTTTGACGGTGCGTCGGCACGCAAGTTTCTGTTAGGAGAGAGGGAGTTCATTGATACAATGTTAGAGGAACTGGAGGATTCGTAAACTGTTTAACAGCCCAAATGATCAATTCACGCTTATTACGATATACATTTACATGGCATTCATTCCAATGCTACTTCGACTTCATTTCAACCCAGATACCCATTCGTGATACAAACGCAGTCCAGCAGAGTGTACAGTCCTCGAAAGTTACCATTCAATCCTCCGTGCCCCTATAGGTGTCTCACATCCACAGACTAGCAAGAGCCTTACAGATAATGCCTCGATCCTGGACATACATTCATTCTTATCTGTGCTCTCATAAACATTGCTTTTATAAAAAGTAGAGTTCCCAATCCATCCACAGCTGAAGTACCTTGAATTTGGACCTCACGAGGAGCCCTATCAACATAAGGAACATACCCATCAATTGAAAACTTGCCAAACTATGTTGATAACATAAGTCCATCAGACAACCCAAGGCCGACGATATCCGAGCCCGACATCCCTCCTACAACGTGTCGACGTTGCGATCAGCCTCCAATTGGCCAATGCATGAGGAAGTGGATTTGGGCGATGCGAGCCAATCCAAGCCATCTTCGGCTTTTCATTGACCTTGCGTACGATTTCAGGGCCTGGAACCGTGCTACAATAAGGGTTATGACAAGAAAAACGACAACAACGGGGCTGCTTCGGCGTCCACATCTTCTTCCTCCGTCCATTCCTCCGTTCAAGTTCAGAAGGAGAAGGAGAATACGACCTAGGCGGAAAATCAATGGGGAGAATCTCCGCCAGAAGCACCGTAATCATGGCCATTTGAATATCAAACAAATGTCAGCAATTTCCACCATAAACAACACACAGACACACAGACACACAAACGCAAACGCAAACGCAAACATGAACATGGAATGTAGATAGCAACCTACCAAGGACAAATCCATGCCTTTGGGAATCCTAACCTCCCATCAGGCTTCTCGGCCCTCGAACCGCACAACATCCAAACCGTAAACCGCGCGGCCATGAGCAATTCGCCATAGTAGTAGACATTTACTCTCATGTGAAAGGAACCGTGATTCCAGAGGTCAAGGACGATATCTTCCCCGCTGCCAACGACATTCTTGACTGTCACCCCGCGTCTGTTTCTCGTGCTACTCCATCCAGGCGCGTGTATAACGATGGGTTTAGAGCTATCGAGTACTACCTAATCACCGCACGAACCAGTCCCCAACCATTGTTCTATTGTACATCCGGAAGAGGGGGGTAGCCATCTGCGTCGCAGAAGTCGCGGCGCAAGTGCTTTGATAGCCAGTGACCGCGCACGGGGAAGAGTTTTGTCAGGTTGGGTTTGCGGTAGAGGTCTTTTGTGCAGGTTGAGATTGTGAAATCGGCTTTGGATAAGCTATAGGTATGTTTTTTGACGTGGAAGCTTGTAGGCTCCGAGGCGATGTACTTTGGGTGGATGGCGATGGGCTTTTGGAGGGTCCAGATCCAGGGAGGCATGGTTTCTGTCTGGGGATTTTGGATGTGCTGGGGAGGGAGATTGAGGAGTGTAGGGGGAAAGGAGAATAGAGATTCCAGATGGTGGGCTGGGTCTGATGTTGTAACTATGGCTTTGGTCCTGTGGATGAGGACTAAAGTCTGATAGTCGTTGCCCGGTGTTGGCTCATGTACTGCCTTAAACAGCTTATTTTGCGAAACTTGTGTGGCCAGAGCTTTGAGAAGTTCACGAATAGCCACAGGTTGCTCTCCCAGAATTGTCCATGGTAGAAGAGGCAAACATCTTAAGAGCCAGACAGCACTGGGTTGATAGGGAAGTGGGGACAAAGTTATTGATCTTCACGTTTGACGGTGCCCTGATTTGTTCGGGGTCTCCCAGCAAAATCTATGACGCGGGTTTATGGACTTTGCCTTGGTGAGAGGTAGGACGGTGTGGTTGCTAGAGAAGTTAATATTTGTTGCCAGGATGATGTAGGTGATTATACTGAAAGCTTGGTGCGGATGGATTCAGGTTGAGGCGCTAATGGGTAGAATTAGATGGACGAAGATCAGTTATAAGACGCCGTAGCGTAACTAGATCATATCAGATACAACGTAGAAGTGTCCAGTATAAACATACTTTGCATATTAGGAAGGAAATTCTATCCACAATTGATGACGCTAATAATACCAAGAAATCAAGGCAAAGCAAAGGGGAATCATTAGTTAAAGAAAACCGCCATCATGCTGTCCACTGGGGACTGACTCTCTTGATAAACTTCATGAACTTCCAGAACCCAACGGCATGTTCAACATTGCCGTAGGGATCGACCACTCGCTCCGGGAATGCGATTCCTGCTCCATGCAAACCCGGGACGACACGGCCTGTCGCATCATGGAAGCCACCGGACACTGAGTCAAATTCAGGATCGAGAAGACGGCCATTCACTGACAGCTCGGGAAGGGGATCGCGAGTAAATCCTACAGCTTGCACCAGGTGGGTGCACGACGGCAGATGCCGCTCATACTGCGCCGCTTCCTGGCCGCCTCCGCAGTCCACCTTGGTGATGAACCGACCAGCTTCGGACTGAGGGAGTTTGTGCTCCTCCAGCTGTTGCCGGGCAAAGTCGGCGGCGGAACCCTTCAGGCCGGTGTTGTCCCGCAGAATCCAGCCATCCATGTACTCGGCATACCTCAGCGGATGCCGAGTAAACCACTTAATGCGGAGCTGAGGGTGGGTACTGCGGGCCAGATCTACCAGGTTGAGGAGCGCCAGAATGGCACTATGGGAAGCTCCAACAACCCCCACAGTCTGGGGCTCATTGCGGGGAAGATACGAGACGAGGTCACTAGGTTTGAGTACTACATCTAGATCCAACCTCTCGATGTGCTGTCCACACACTGGGATCGGCACCTCTGTCGGCGACGATCCCGTACACAAGATGAGTCTAGGGGTAATGACCTCAACTTCGTCGAGGTGGTCCGCACGTTGGATCCGAACGGTCCAAGACGAAGTCTAAGAGCGACAAGGACAACGATTAGCTACATAGGGCACGAGATCTCCTGGGATGGCCCTCTATACGGGACTTTATACTGACTTTCTCTACCAGGTTGGCAGCCGTGACATACCCCCGACACGCATAAACCTGGTCCATCTTAGTGATGCCCTCTGTCAAGGCACGAACCATGTCTGCCGCATGGTGCAGGTGGCAGGTCTTCTCTTGATCGAGTTTGGCCATCGTTGAGAATGGACTAGGGATACGGGTGCTGTTGATTACGGAGCGGAAGGGCTGGACTGCTGTGGCATACGCTTGGAACAGGGCGACTTTGGTGTTGCTGAATCGGCACCAAAACAAGTCAGTTGAGCGCTCCTCATCTGACGCCTTTAATGAAGCCAGGCTGCCAGACAGAAACACTCACCTAGGCACTTCGCGGTACTTGCGATTCACCCGACCAGCCTGAAAGTATGGATCAATCCAGGCGATCTTCCCCCCTAGTTGCTTCTCTAATAGATTCCCAATAACGGCGAGACCGGCGGGGCCGGCTCCCACGACGACCGCGGCACATCTCTGTGAATTCATTTTCTGAGGCCGTATATGTGGTGTGAGTTGTGTTTTTAAAGGATATCAGGAACGAAACCGAGCGTTTTGTGGCATAGAAATAATGCACGGTTTGCGATGGCAGAACCCAGAGAAAGATGGGTGCGAAAACGCTGGGAGAACGCCCAAATTTATGGGGAGAATGCCCAGGGGGTGGAATGTATGGAAACACCGGTGTAATTCTCGGCAAAACAAGCTAGGGAGCGTCGTCATTGTGCCTTGGTCTAGACGAGAGGGGAAGGCACATGGAGAAAACGACCAAGCGGACGGGACAGAAGCGAATGACTACAGCCAGAATTGGTCATTCGTGGCTGGCACCTTAGGGATCGTTTGTGTGGAAACGCGGTTTCAAGGCCGAAAGGATGGCGCTCTCGGGCGAGATGTACAACTCCTCATCCTCAGTTGACGCAGCTCCCGTATCAGGCGGTGATACCCTCGTAACTGTGGGCTAGTAGTCGCCGATTATCCTCCCTCCAATAAGCCAATTGTTGCGCGACCTGACGAATCAGCCCCACTCGCAGGCAAATCCTTGAGCGCTTTCCGTCGGAGGTCACATGCTGGTCGTGTCGTGTCTTGGCTAGCGAAGAGGCGAAGACGAAGCAAAAGTCAAAGGGGTGAAGGTTGAAGAAGAGATCAAGGTCTCAGTTCCATAGCCCGAGTAACTGTCAAGTTGTCTCTTTCGATCGCGAAAACAGAGGATCCTTTGAAGCGTCTGGCGATGGAGGAAGCGAGGACCTTATATTCAGATGATCTAGTGGTGGATCGTCGCAGTCTTGGCGCAATTGCGTGATTTCTCAAAGGAATGAGGTTATTGCTGGCGGCCTGATTCGAAAGGCCGTCACCCTATTCCTGAATTGGGATCTCATCCTATGATCATGCGCATGACCATTGGATAAGTAGTATGAGACTGGGTATGTCATTCATGCATTCCTCTATCATAGGAAATACATAAAAGATAAATAAATGAAATCTACATGCAATTCATGAGTAAACCCATTAACCTAATTATCCAACATTATCTCAATAAGGCCCTGCCTTGATATCTATTTACTATCGTATACCTAATCACAATTGAATCAGCGCAGCATTCCCCTCACTGATGCAATGTATATATGTACCAGCCAAGCCGGGAGACGCAGGGGACAATGAAGCACCCTCAACACTACACAGCCCAAAATACCCGCACAGACAACCGTTCCACATGGTTCGACCACGCCCCAAATCGCGCTCGACCCCAGACGGCAATCGTATCGCCAATTTGCAAATTACGGACTTGACTTCCATCGAGCGTGGCCCGTCCTCGACCTTGGTTATGCTGGATTTCCTCCGCTTCCGCTGACTCGGCGCTGATGTTATCGAGATGATGCCAGGTGATATGATAATGCTGGGTGCCCCTCACCGCCGTTCGATTCGCCTGGAGTTTGTGGGAGCTGGGCAGGAGAAGAGGATGATCGTGTCCAAACCGGACCCCGTTCGCATCTTGTTCAGGAACAGACGAATTTCCAGACGTCGGCAACTTCTCAAAGGGGACAACTTCGGTGTCAAACCAAGTATAGGATCGGTCAAATGTGCCATGCCCGCTGTTAGCAAAGCCCTGGTCATGCGAGGCGATGGAGAAGACAATCTTCCGACAAGGATGAATAGTCCGGTGAGGGAGCACTTTAGGCGAGTCACTTCCCAATGTCTAAGCGGTGTCAGCGATACTGGAGAGATATTTCAGGTTAAGAAGGCCTGGAGAGTATGTAGTATACCTTTTCATCATAGCACAGTGGTGCTGTCCTGACCAACACCTGATCTCTGTCCTGGGGAATAATTCTCTTTTGGTCCAATGTAGCCTCGATGGAGGGCCAATATTCAGCCGCATCCACGATCAGATCCACAATCTCAATGGGTAGCCCTTCAGGGATTATCTTCCATCGCAGCAGATACCGAACCTTAAGCACATCGTAGAATTCGGGGTAGAAGATCTCTGAGTCAGTCAGCCCATGGTTGTCACCAGCGGTGCTGTTTTGGTTGCCCATATTAGATGGAGGCTCGGGCTCGTCGTTAGAGGAATTCGACTGTCTGCGTCGGAGTCCACGGAAGCGCATGGGGAGCATCTTCTTGGGTCTATACACCGTGTTAGGAATGGTGCGATAATGAAGAGTGAGTATATCGCAAAGGTAGACAAGATGAAAGTTACTGGTGAAGCACGTTCTAGATAAATAATGTATCGTTATCAGCGAATGGAGTGGACGGCTGGTTTAATAATTTGCTCTAGGTAACGATCCACCCTCTAGGCACCGAGCTGAAAGTGAAGAGTTCCACACAGCCTCGATTAAGTCAAGCTGAAGACAATAACGGACACTGGGTCAAATTACAAGTCCACTGACTCAAGCCGTGCATACAGATTCGACACAGTGCCTTGGTAGCTCTCACGCTCACTCACACACGCTGCCTCCTTCTGTTGCTGATGAGAAAGAGAAATGAATGTATTTACACCCCGCGTCGGGTGGGGGAATCTGGGTTGAGTGGTTATCGATCGACAGCTGTACAATAATAACCCGTCCTGTGAGATCAAGTGATCCTACTGTCAACAGACAAAAGAGAAGGATCGAAAATGGCAATTGCGGTAAGACACTGTACTAGCAGTAAATATAAGATGAAGTAGTGTTCTTAAGTACTGATAGCACCTGGGTCTAATAAAGTTAGGTACAGGGTGACCGATTGGGATTAGCCCAAAAGCCCATGACTGGATTGCTGGATGACGTCAGAGGGCTGCACCACTGGGTACATTTATACATACACTAGTAAAGCGTATTGAAGATTGTCCTTCAGCTACTACACTATCCTCTGATTAATCATTGCAGGTATAATAGTACCGTAGGCCCGTCTTTAAGGTTCATTTCTTTTGTAAAATACATACATGAGGAACAGAACATGTAATCAAACTCTCAGCTTATTCAGTCTTCCTCTTTTTCCCTCCCGCTGCCTTGTACGCGGCTGCTCGTTTGCTACTGCGGTTCTTTGGCTTGCCTTTGCTGCCACGACTCTTCGTCTTCACGCGGATGCGCGATGACCCATCATCCGTCGCTCGGTGGCCTTCGAACACTAACGAGTTGTTGGAGATGATTTTCGTTGCATCTGCCCTCACCTTGGCCGCACCCGCTCTGCCAAAAAGCTTGCCAGCACGACCTTGAAGCGTCTTGTCCGCCTCCCGCAGCGGTTTGCCTTGAGTGCTGCCGCCGGCTTCACGTTTCTTCAGCTGTTTCTTAGCTCGCATGACACGTAGTTTCCGGGGAAGCATGGGCGGGAACTGCTTTCCATCCAGCAGAAGGGCCTCCTCCACACAATTCTGATCGTAGAATTGGACATAGGCAAACCCCTTCGAAACACGGGTGACACTGTCGCGAACGACCCGAACGGACTCGACATTGCCTCGGCGGGTAGCCTGATCTTTGGGTTTGCTGGTGTGGGCATTAAAGGTCCGCCAAAGTCCTTCTTCGACATCGGCCGGAGCCTTCTTCTTCTTCGGCTTTTCCTCATCATCGGCGTTGCCTTCCTGGTCCACGAAGTTGAGATTGCCGACGAAAACGCACCGTTTATTATCGACCGGGGCGGGATGTGCGACGCTGTCAACACGGACGTGTCTATCCAGGACGACAGTCCCGTTCAGGGCAACAGGAGCCTTTCGAGCGGCCTGGACAGTACTATAAACGATATAGGCGTTGGTACTAGGAGTGGTTTCATTCAGAACCTCGCGCTTGGCAAAGGCAGCCCGCTTCGGGATCTTTCCACCGCTCGCGAAGGCCGTAGAACGGAAACGTATCGATTCCACTTTGTGAGGTCCCGTAGATTCAGGGAGTGTAGAAAGGAACGATTCAAAATGTTTCAGAAGGGTTTTCTTGGCGGACTTGGACTTGATGGCCTCATTGGAGACATTGCTTAGGAACACCGTGCGATTGGACTTGTCAATATCAGACGACTGAGCGTCACCGGTCACAGTTTCGTGTTTGGGAATCGCAACCTCTCCATCTTCGTCGGAACTTTCATCCTCATTCTCGTCGTCGGATTTGCCGGTAGATGTCGCTTCATCCTCTTCTTCACCCTCGGCCTTTTGCCGCTTTGCTTTTTCCGCACGGCGCTTCTGTTCTTCCTTCTGTTCTTCCTTTGCTAGGCGACGCATATAAGATTCTTCGAGATCTTCTCCCGCAGCCCTCTTTCGTTTCCGACTGGGAGGCTCTGAAGCCGCCTGAGCGGGCTCACCACCAGCGTCGCTCGAGGCTTCGGATGCTTCCTGCATAACCTGATCTTCATCATCGGGCTCCGACACGTCTTCACTGCTATTGTCACCTGCGGCGGGTTTTTCAACGGCGCTGCTAGTTGTGGGCAACAACGGCGCTTTTACTGGGCCCGACTAAAACATGTGACAGACATTAGCCGGGTTCTCAACAACCAAAGGCAACCCACTTACACTCGTCTCAAACAAGGACGCCAATGTTGGGTCAACTCCGACATTTCCAGCTAAGAAAGGAAGAGACGTCTCTGCCTTTTCGGTCTGCGGAGCTTTTTCCGACTGGGACTTTGATTTCTTTCCCATGATGATATTAACTGTGAGAGTGTCCCGCCTCTCAATGTATACGGCTTGTTTCTGACTAAAGAAGAAAAAGAAAATAAAGAAAGAAAGAGGGAGTGTAATGGCGGGGGGCGTATTTTCCCTCTGTTGCTGTCCGTACTCCGCGTAACTTTTTTTTTCTGTTTTACTCTTTTTGGATCTTGGCAACGGAAGCTGATATATCACGTGGGGAATCTGATAAATCGTGTTAGTTCCTCACTCGGGTAATTATGAAGGAATTTTGCAAAAAATTAACAGTATCAGCCACCTCTTTTATGGATCCAGTGTGGTACTTGTCAGGTGGAATCTCGATTTACTACTATTTTCTGTTTGGATCCCCTAGTTGGTTGACACATCGCGGCGCATGAGATAGCCAGAAGCATATCATCATACCCCCCAAAGGCGGTAAGTAATGACCCGAGTGAAGGAAAAGCGAAAAGACGGGCAGAAAAGGACTGGACGATACGGGCGGCATACGGCAGCGTGACGCTCTCTCAGTCTCTCGCTCCCTCGCTCTGGGTCATGATCAATCATTCTTTCTCCCTCCACCAGCAGCAGCCACTTTTCTCTGCGCTAACGCTCTGGTGGCTCCCATACTCAATCGTTGTCATAATCGCTCGCTAGGGAATTGCTATTTTTTCTCTCCAAAACCTCGACATTAACCCACCTCTCTTCTATGCCGTTCATTCTCCCGCAGCGCTTTACAGTCGTATTGCCCGCTTCGTGAAGTCGACCTCCACCTCCCTCCTCTTCGTCGTCCTTCGCCCTCCCCCCACCAAGTGCTCGTGTGCGCCGATCCTGCAGTATATCATTTCCTTGGTGACATACGTACAACATTATCTGATTATATTGGCGGGAACCTGTGGCCCTGAACCTCCTTCTGTAACTGCGGTTTTGGGGAATCGTGCTCGGTCGCGGCAGCTGGAGTTACCACAGGTTTCGCGATTGGCGCATTATTGAACGGTACGTTTTTTGCCGGTCTACAACTCCATTGATGACTTGATCTATTCTCTATGCGATGTCATCATGGTTTTTGGCACACTGTGAAAACCGAGTATCGCTGTTGCTCTGGCGCACTTCCCAGCGCTCAAAGCCGGGAACGAATGCTTGCCCGTGAGTCTGGGGTGTGTGATCAAATCTCCGCACCGCCTTCAGACACTGCCCTCTCAACATACTTTTTTCCATTCTCCTTCCTGTTGATTTTGGTCGTTCATGTTGATGTAGTGTGAACGGCTACCTTGGCATGTCTATAATGCATTTTCCGAGTCTTTCTAACATCTTCTCTTCGATACATTTAGCACTTGGTCCAACTGCACCCTCTTGACCGCTGGCTTCCTCTCCACAAGTATACTGAAAATCAACTTCCGTGGACCTCTCATTTACCTGCCTCCTTTCACCTTCTGGAGCCACCGAAGTCTGTGCACCACCCTCCATCACTAATGGAGGTGGCCGAAAGCAGGGAATCCGCTTCGGTCGGTCCGTCCGCCGGGGCAGAGTCCACCGTCACCAATGGCGAACACCACCTTCTCATTGCCGACGCGCTTATAGATGACGATGATGATGGACGATCCAGTAGTCTAAGTGAAATTGACGATGTCTCCGAGAATATGGCTTTCGACCTTGAGTCGCCTAAACCTGAGAAGGCTATGACGGAGAACGATTCAGAGGCGGAAACGGAGCGCATTGAAGATTCCCCGAATAATATTCGATTGAGAAGAGACATTGTTGTGAGCGCAACTAATCATGGTCCGAGCCCCAGCAAGCTAGCTCAATCAACGACATACGATGAAGTTGACGACGAGGAGCATGTACCAGACGATTCGCCCAGCAAGCCCCGCTCAAAAAATAACCAGGTCCCTGACCTTGGCGAAGAGACGCCGGGGCTTGACGACTCGGCACTCTCAGAAGGCATCGGGAAGAAACGTAAACGGCACGGCTCTGCTGATGAGCTGGGCACCGAACTTGACGAAGAGGACGAGCCTCCTCAGAAGCGCCGCGGCTCTCTCAAAAGCGAACTTAGTGATCCTCCCGCGGAGGATATTGTACTGACGCCTGAGCCCATTGAGGAGGAACCCATCGAGGAACCTTCCAAGCCTAACGAGGACGATACGCCAGTCGATGATATTCCCGAGTCCGACTTGCCAGCGGCTCCTGCTAAGGGAAGAAAGAGTAGAAAAGGCAAGCGAAAGGGGCGGAAAGCGAGAGATGTCGATGAGGATGCTGACATGGCTCTCGAAATTGGCGCGGAAGGCGGTGGGGATGATGCACTTGGGGATGAGGAGGCTGCCGAACGCGAAGAAGCAGATGATGGTGAGGCTGCCGCCAAACTTGAAGAAGAATGTAAGTTACTATGTCCTCTCCAACCATGTCGCTTTTTCTTCGTGCTAATGTTCGAGTGTAGCAGCGAAACGGGTATCTGCGATGGAATCGCTAGCAGTTTTAGAGCGGGAATTCGCCGCCCTGCGAGACAAGTAAGTATCCCTGCATCTCTTGGTCAGACATGCATTGGTTACTGACTAAGCCAACAGGATCTATGATGAACGAGTCTCTAAACTTAATCGCGAACTCGAAATGCTCAACGGCCCGAATCCCACACATCCCGAATTCCTGCGGCAGTTAGAGTGTATACAGCGGTACCGGGACGCCAAAATTAAATACGAACATACACTGTATCAATACCGAATCAAGGCCCTATTGAACAAGAGCCTGGCCGAGCGTGCACAAGCGCATAGCACTTACTTCCAGCGGGCTCGGGACGTTCGTGAAAAGCATTCGAGTGCCATCAGCAAGCAGTTCTATGCCATTCAGCATGATCGCTTCAAGACGGATGAAGTTAGTCCGCAGCATTATATTCCGTTTCCAACCCGCCGTTCGCAACAGATTGCCAACCAGACTGCCTACAATCAAGAAGTATCCATTCTGGCTGGTGTTGCAAAGTATGTCGGTTTCCCAGCCGCTCCTTCATTGTCTGCTGCACGACCGGCGGAGCTTGAAGAGGACATGGAAAAGATGGGCGTAAGTTTATTCTGGATGCTCTTTGATCATCATGCTTTAATGCTGACCTAATTGGCGGGCAGATCTCCATTGAAACGAGAGTTCCTATCTCACATCATCACTCAACATTACAACGAGGCGCCATGTCGTCTATGTCGTCGAACGTCTTCCGCGCCGCGGCGGAGGAAGCGTTCTTAGAACAGACCCCTTGGGCCAACCCACAGCATCCAATCCATCATCAACAGCAGATTCCGCCAAGGCCCCAGAGTCGGGTATTTGAGAACCCGCGGGCACCGGCTTACACCACACCAGCAGCTCAAAAACGAGTAGTGGACATTCATGCTCCTAACGGGTCGGCATCCACCATTGCCGAAAATTCCTCGGCAAACAACACACCCTATGATCACGAACAGCCCACACAGGGTCTCGGGCCGTATGGGAATCCCGAATACGACGCAGACCAACGATCCGGGTTCCGATCATTAAGCTCCTCCCCGCTAGATGTACGGAAACCCCATCCATCCTCGTATAAGACACTCGATAACCGATCACCGCCGCATCGGAATGCCGGTTACTCACCGCCTCCTGCCCGATTAGGGCTCTTCCAGTCGAAACGTGATTCATCACCACCGCCGCTGCCCTCCTCCAAACCAGCAAATTCCATACATCATCACGGATCAACTGGACTCCTAGGCGGCTCCGGCTCGAACCAAATGACAGCCCGATAGAACCCAGAACACCCAAAGACATTGCCATGATAACCCCCATCCTCCTCTCTACCCCACATCATAACGTCTCACTTATTGTCTCCATAGCGGTTTGGATAGTGTATAGGGTTCCACACGGTGTTGTAGAGTTGTTCTATCATTCTTTTTTCTTATAATGTATGTACGGGTTAGCATGTATGACTGGAATCGCAATAGGGATGAGGCCAACTTCACTTACAGTACCCCATTTGCTTGTTTATCTTTTTGCTTTGGTCTTGGCGCATTGTGAATATGGGGATTAAATGGATGCATTGCTTGGGCTTGCTTTTGTGTTGTGTTACCTTTATATTTGCACAATACCTACCTACCTATCTAACTATACATGCTCTATGATACACAAATTGGCCCTGAGCCTTGTTGATTCTACTTCATTTGAGTGCTTGTTCCACGGATATGTATTAGGATATAAGGATTAAAATATAATTGACTAGAATCATGATCATGCATTCTCTCAAGATGACTATACAACCCTACCAAGTAATCTAGGAGGACCTGGTGAGATATCCATATAACTTTCATGATATGACACGGTCCAATAAGTAATCTATCGAGACAAGTGGTATGCCTAAATGGCGAAAGACAACACAGAACTAGACAACCTATACTAGACTAATATTCAGTACATGGATGGAACCATAGCAGATGCATTGCAGTTCCGCTGTAGATATGTTCAAGCATATAGTCTGTGTATGCGAGACAGAATTGGATCTGTGCCCAAATTAGACGTGACATTATCTATCAATCCTAATAAAAGTACGGTCAAAATTTTCGCTCGCTTCGGTTTATTTTCAATAGCAGTCTGTCAGGCCTTGGGGTGTAGGGATGCCGGGGGACGAGGTATTGATGGTTTGGACTATGTTTGGACTATGTTTGTGACTGTGGTTGCTGGCTGCGCGCGTTGGTTGGCATTTGGTGCTTAGGCACCGTTTGCGACGGGAGTGTTGTTCTCTGATTCAACTGTGCGGTTCACCAAGGTAGATTGTTGTTCGGGTTGTGCTTGCTGTACAGTTGTGCTCTGCGGACGCCATCTGGCTAGGACTTTACCAGCGGCGGGTCGTGACTCCTCGTCTGGGGTGAAAAGGTTAGCAGGGAGACGTCCATGGGGATTGGTGTCAGTAGCTTACATGTCTGATAAACATCCTCTACGGCATTGAGACACATTTCCCGCGCGGGGGGCCGGAACATAATCAGATACCTAACCGATGTCAGTTCATATAGTTCTCGGAGTCTCACGGTAGGTGAAACACGCACAGTAACGATTGGATGCAGAGATTCACTCTCTCAGGATCTTTTGCGAGACTGGCTACCCGTTTTGTGATGGGAATAGTTACTTCTGGAATCTCGCTGAGGAACCGGATAAAGATCTTGGTGTCCCGAGAATCCAAATACGGCAAAAATCCGTCCAGAAGCCGCAGCGACCACTGGTCGTAGTGCAATGGCACCGACGACTCCTCATCTTCCTCACCTCGTTGCGACGCAGTAAATTTCATTTGAATTCGGTCATTGTACCATTCCTCGTTCAACCACATGATTCCGACATTTACTCGGCCTCTGAAATCTTCGAGTATATATCGATACAATGTTTCGCGTATAGAATCGGATATCGTCGGTCTCTTCGACGACGGGTCTTGATCGTTCTTCTTGTAGTCTACCTCTAATCCAGCAGGCGCCCGCGTCGCGAGTCGGGTGAGTAGTGTTACCCAGGCGTCCCGATCAAAGGTGCTACCAGCCAGCCTCGAGAAACCTAGGTGTTGCTGGCTCTTTCCTTTTCCAGTATTTTGCGCCACGCCGCTCGATGCCAGCATGTCAAATACTCTTCCCACGGCACTTCGGCCGATCTCTGCGGCCTCGTTTTCTGATAGTGGGGGAGGTTGTGGGAGCACAAAAGGACCGAGTGACACCAAGTCGGGCTGAAGATCGGCCGGTTCAGCCGACAGTGCGTCTTCCTGCTCTGCCGCCTGTTCGGGCACGTCCATGGGTTGGTATTCGGGCTCATAGTCATCGTCTTCTTCTTCACCCGTTGCCGGTGGAGGAGGCTGCGCAGCTTGCTGCTTCTGGAGCGTCTGATACCGCATTCGTACACCCTACTTTGAGGTTAGGGCTTGTCTTCTCTCCGATATAAAATGTCTTCAACTTACATCAACGGCCTGCTGCAGGGCAGATTGGTCTACACGAGCTAAAACAGGAACCACAATCTTGACAAGAAGTTCAACCGGTAGTTGCTTCACATCAAAAGAGGAGAGGCCAGCGTCTTCAGTTAACGTATAGAGCTGTGAGTAACTGACTGGGCCCGGAGGCAGCGGTGACACCTTGATCAGTGGAGGGGATTCGGCATCCAGTTTTGCCCGCTTGGAATTGTCCAGACCATCCGTTGGCTCGGTCGGTAGGCCACGCTTCTTCGAACTATCATCAACGGTTTCTATGCGCGACTGCATCAAGCGCTCGATATGCTGCTGCATTTTGCTTGCGAGGGGATGGCTAGGATTTCTAGACCGCCCATCAGCTTATGACCCCCAACTTGGAACGACCAATCCTTCTCACCTCTTCATTATATTGATCATCAGGGCCCTAGCCGTGCGCTCCATCGACTTGACGCCAACACGAACCGCAGGCGTCACCGGGGTGCGTGCTTGTCTTGCAGGAATGAAGCTTAGAATCGCATTGATAATCTTGTTACCGATGGACTGTCGGGTTCGAATCAGGATCGCCAGACTGTTCAACGTCGCATTCACTAGGAGGGGATCGCTAACGATGACGGGTCCATTAGTGGGACATGGCACAATTGACATCAGAGACGGTATCATTCATACCTTGCATCTTCCTGAAAGACTGATAGCAATCTATCCAGGAGGCCCGATGCCTCGGCTTCTAGGTACGGGAGGGAGAGGACGGAATGATTTCTAGGAACAATGGCCAAGGACGTTTCATTTTGCTCCGGCCGCTGGGAATCATCAACAGTCTTTCCTTTTGGAACAGCAGGCATTTCTTTCTTTCCTGTACGTACTCTAGGGTCCGTTAGACCGTGGGTCTGGACTTGAACCACCCGCTGTACAAACTTGATACAGCATACTTTCACCGAGAATGGGGACGTATCCCATCTCCGGAGTATATCGTCCTTAATAGCGGTCATATTCTCCCAAACTTTGGAGTCTTCAGGGTGGTTGATGCTGCAATTATCAAGAGTGTCAGTTCCCACAATTCCCCAGTGAGCCGGCTTAAATTGGTTTCCTGCGCACTTCTACGAGACCTCTCCCCGGGGCGAAACAAAAGGGAGAGCAGTGGTCACCTACATATGCCTAAACACCAGGGGATATAAACTGGCCGCAGCTTCCACTATATGTTTCAAAGTCACAGTATCCTTTTCCGGCAACTCCAACGTCTCTCGTAGTGTCTGCAAAGCAATGGCAGCTAGCTGCTCCTTCTGAGCCGGAGCCAGCGCCGGGCTGGAGAAGGTCTCCGCTAAGAATTCTGCACCCCATCGTCGTAATTCCAATCGCGATCGCGCGCCAATTATAGGAAGAACACCATTCACAATTTGTGGGTAGAATGCGGCATCGCCCAGAACGAGGGTTCGGGCAGCGTTGAGCTGAGCGATCTGGTCGACAAGATTACCAGTCGACTGAGCCATGACGGCTCTGTTCAACCGGCCCGGAGGGAAAATTAAAGAGGGGTCTCGGCGGTCAAGCGAATCTTCTACGATAAATAAAGTCTATAGTACCATGAAAAGGGACAGAACGGTTCAGGTTAAAAGACGCGACGAGCAGCCTGGCCACGATACCGCCGGGCCGGGGAACAGGGTCACCGGTGGTTATGAGGCGTCAATTCTGGAATCAAAAGGTCGATTCCGGGGTGAGGGGCGACAGGAAAGAATATTGCAGTAGATATGTAGTGATTGTTGAAAGGGAAGTTAGACAAGTCGGGAGATTTCAAGATGACGCCGATGGACTTGATTGGGGAAGTAAAGTCACCTGCAGCGGGCCGGCAATTCGGCCGATCATTTGTTAGTGAAGAAATGCCAGGGCCTTAAGACAACAAACAACACAACTCTTTGTACTTTACACAATGATTCGCATCGGGGTATTTATATATGATTTAGAAGAAAGGAAAATTGCATGAAATTCTTTCGACCCATATACCCCTCAGTCTTTCTCTTCAATAAAAATAAAATACGTACTGTATTGCCGGGCCATTGACCCCTGCACAGATTTATATACTAGTCGTACATATCAGGCTAAGCATACTATTGAAGACCCCCCTAATCTCGCAAGCATTGCCATTTTGCTCTCAAGTGTATCACCAAGTTTATGATGTGCAAGCGAGACACTGTCGACCTCCAATCTATCTCTGACCCAAGGATTTTGGTTATTAAATGGTATTCTCGCCTGTATACAATGAAAGCAACTCGAATTGCCTAGATTTACGATTGATCACGGGGTATGTATCTCTGTCTGATATAAACCGCCAGTCTGTATAGAAAATGTTTCTTTGTCTCTTTCAAAGTACGTGCTTGGTCATGCCTCCCTTCTTAGTTTCAATCGCGCTGACAAGAAGCGCAACATCTTCATCGATTGACGTCTCGGGACATAACTCGATCTGTCTTATATGGTAGTCGACATACGTGCTGACGGGTGAATTCCTTTCAACTGACCAGGTGCGGGGATTTTTTATAGCAAGATCTTGAAAAGAAAGTTCGTTCAACAAGTGCATCGCATGGATCGTCAAGAAATCGGTCGTCCCTCCACAGTCCAGCTCCACACTTTTGAGAAGAATGTCAAATGTGCTAAGTGGGGTGGCTCGGATGTCGGCCAGCTTTGCTCGTCGACTTAGTCTATACAACGGCCCATCTACACCTTCGCCTCACTGCATTCCTCCAAGAATTCGGCATCCTCGTCGACGTTGTACACATACTCGGGGCTAATGTGAAATGGAGTGAGGATAGGCGCTGATTGCTATGTATAGGTATGGCTTTTCAGAGGATGTTCCTGATGCTTTGCAATGTAAATTCGTCATCCGAAGGAGGTTTTCATTCATGAGGAAGATATAAAGAATTGTATGATTTGCTAAGATAGCTGTCAGTAGCAGAGCTGTAAGTAAGAGAATAATACGTATGTTCGGCTCTAGCATCAACATGTAAAGTTCAAAAGCCGCGGGTAATAATTGTGCGGCAATAGTAAGATTGGGAGGTTTGAAGATTTCAGTTGAAAGAGATGCAACTTCTAAAGTTGTAGGTGACATGTTGCTGTTGTCGAGTAAACTGCCCAGTATGCACCCAAGTATAGTCCTAAATCCGCCAGCCCACCTTAACTCCGGATCAAAACCGCCAAGACTTTTGATCGAAAGACTCGCGATCTTCCGACGGTGTCGAATCAGTCCGCACTTGCTCGCTGTACAGCCCCTCACCACTTTCTCAATTTCCCCCAATAATAGAAACATCTCTTTGTTCTTGATACCCCAGGAAGGTTTTAAAAAGATGGCCTCCGGAATGTACGTCTTTCCCGCCACGCACACAATGCACTCCCCTCTTTTAATACCCCCAATACAAGGGAGCCCATACTAACCCTAGAATCCCAGCTTCAACTCCACCTACTACGGCAAAGACTACCGCGCCGGTGCTGCCCTCCTGCGCGCCCGTCGTCCCTACCTCGTCAAGAATGCCTTGACCGGACTCGGCCTCGTCGCGTTCACTATCAGCGTCTGTACGTTTGACTCCGATCATATCTTCTCCCCGGAATCACAAACCAGGAATCATACTAGACCGAAGGAATAACGTACTAACCAACCGACTCTACAAAAGACGCCTACACCATCCGCGCAGTCGGCCAGGATGAATTCTCCGATGTGAAGGTCCCCGAGACGCCCGCGAAGCCCCAGCAGAAGCAATGAGTGCGAATCGAGCGTTTTTATTCGACCCGTTGGTGTGTGACCTCCGCTCTTGATATGGATATGTCGGACTCTTAGTTGGCCAGGGTTAGAATTGCACACCGACGGTCAAGGACAATGGTTCGATTCGATCGTTGATCGGATAATGTATCGGGTACCGGAGTAACGTGGCGAATCGTGTTTCCTTTGCTTGGCATTACATGCATGTGGGCTTCGAATGGGGAGAGTTTTTTCAATGTGCGAGAAAGGTGGGAGATGTAGGTTTCCTATTGGAAGTCTGCGAAGTTGGAAGTGATGGTGAGCGGGAGCCGTGCAGGACCCAGCGCCGCGGCATCGCTGCGCAATGGGGATTGAAGACGCCAGTCGGTAGGGTGCCCGCATGAAAACTACCTCTCAGCTCATTCTGTTGTTATCCCTGTCCTTATTAGCATTTATATCTGTATATTATCAGTTTGAACAGTCAAGATACCACCCTCTTATTGATTGCAGACGTGATGCAGTACCATCGGAGCCAAGAGTTACGGAGGCTGGGGTTGATTACAATGTACGACGTAAATGGTGGTTTATGTTTAAATCACATGCATTTTCTAATCGTCTACATTGCCGCTTTAAAACGGTGTTCAAATACAAAAACATGGAATTGAGAAGCATGCTAAACAGAGAGAAGGGATCCACCTGTCCCTTACGAGGCCACAAACCAAATATGGGCGGAATCACAGACTCTACCTTTACTCGGTTCGCAGAACACGGGGTCCTTTCCTCTTGGTAGCGCGCTTCCGCTTGTGGCCCCGCTCAAAGGCTGTGGCGCTGTTATGGTCGCGGCCCAAGTTGTCAAGGTCCTTGACCTTGTAGATACGGATGATCCAGTTCTCGCTGGTAAACGCTTCTTCGAGGGTGGAAAGCTGGGGCCCTTCAGCGGGCAGTCGGGAGCCTCGGACGCGGTCCATGGCTTGACCCTGCTGGAAGAGGGCGTTAAAGTTGTAGTAGGACATTTTGTACCTGCCAGGTATCATTAGCACATGCTCTAGACGGTATCGTTTGCAAGATTTGGGCGGCCTTACATTAAGCTGTTGCGCATCGCGGGGGTAGCCTCATCATCAACACGGTATTCGCCCCGGGCCGTGAAGTAGTCCCGTTCCTTGACCTCATCGGGCCAGATGCCTTCGGCAATTCTAACCATCCAAAGGAACTTATTGATGTCATCACCAGAGTAACCCAACAAACCGCCGAACACTACCAGCACATAATCAACATCATGCTGGCGGAGGATAGGATAGCTAACCTCCTCGCGAGAGCTCATCGCCTTTCCAACAGTGGCGATGTGGGTGTTATTCCAGGTGTTGTTGTCAACTAGAGTGGGGCGATCCGCCATACCACCAATCTGGTATCCATAATCCCACCAGGACATGATCTTGGCGTTATCGGGCGTGTTCTGGCGAAGCCAGTAGTAGGCTTCACGGTAGTCGTCGATGATGAATTGGCTGCCATCCGGCATCCGACTAGCCAGAACAACCGAAGGGGAAGAGTAGGCATTGGATGTGACCCAAGTGCAGTGCGCAACGAACAGGAGTAGATAAATGACGACAGAGGATGTCACAACGGCCTTGGAAATATAAGAGGAAATTCCAACAACCGGGTTCCTTGTGGAACGAAGACCTTCTGCGGACGTCTCATCTTGGGCCTTGCTTTGAGGACTCGGCCCACGAGATGCAAACACATACGTATCAATGATGGTCGACAACGCCAGCGCAGCCGCCACGCAGACAATCGGGGTCAATGTCAACATGAGACGAACCATGACACCGGCGAAGTAGCTTGCCAGGACGGCGTAGATAATGACGAAGACGTGCTCATCCTTGAGATCGCGGAAGCACATGTAGACTCCGGCGGGGAAGAGCCAAATGAGGAAGTTCAAGTCAAAGAAGAAAGCTGGCCAAGCAGTCGGCTGGTGCTCCGACACCGATGCAATGATAGGGATATGGATTTTGGCGTAGCCAGTATCCCACAGGGAGTAAAAGCGACCGCTCCACGGGGCAATTACTCCGGACACGGTCAAAAGAACAAGTCCAGCAAAGGCAACACCGAAGACGATGATAACCATGGCAGTGAGAAGTCTCTGGAACTGTTTACCGGGGATGAAGCCGCGAACAAAGTCAGCAAATGCCACGAGTTGAATCAGACCAAATACGCCTAGGTAGTCGTTAGTATGTCTCCTGTTAACTAATCGAGAACGCGCTTACCCAAGGCAGACATATGGTCACTGTTCCGAATGGGGAGGAAGCCGACGAATGGAATCTGCATGCTTGCCAAAGTTCCCAGCGCATACCAGGTGGTGTAACTGATGTACAGACGGGAGCTATATCTTCCCATACAGAGAAGCACAAAGACATGCAGGGGAATCAGATTGGTGATGAAGACATAACCACCCCAAGCCGACACCATGTAACCGTAGAAGAGAGCGGTCAGCGCTCCCCACATGATCGAACCATTTTTGACAGCCTTGATCCACAAGAAGAAGGTGAATACAAGAAGGAAGATTGCAATGGCTTCGTTATCATAGCTACCCGCAACAGATCGAGAGATGTATCCCGGGGTAATACCCATGAAGGCGGCAGCAAGGAGACCAGCGGAAGGTGAGATGGACATCTCGCAGGTGAGCAGATACATTGCAAATGCCGTGAGACCAGAAAATGCCGGTGCGAGCAAGACACAAATGTTGCGAATGTCGACGGGAATGGTCAGGAATCGGAGGATGTGGTAAATCACGCCGCTGGTCACCATGAGACCTGGGTATAACGTGCCACCAGTGACACGTCCCAGAGGGTGCCATGTTCCTGTATAAAATAAGCCAGTTAGTACCATAACAAGATGATTATCACCCCTTGGCTGTTCGATATAGTTGGGATCGCCTGTCGAATAATCACTTACGGTCATCAAACCAGTCCCAGAAGCTTTCGAAGCCATGTTGTACCAAGTATTTTGTTGCGCGAAAATTAAACCAAGGATCGACTGTAGGGTATGAAGTCAGTGGATGCCGGAGCTCTTAACGAAGAGAGACAATAGTATTGTATATTGATCGAAGTCGGGGGCCGTGGGCAACTTGTCGGAGTATAGGTTGGCTGGTGCTGAACGTACATTCATGGATAATGCTTTCAAAACCTAGCGCATAACAAGTCAGTGCCAATTGACTCAATGAGTAATTACAAGTAGATTATCTGCCGAATGACATACGAATCACACTGAACAGTCGACTCGACACTGCAGCAGCGGCGATTGTAACTAGAATGATAATGCGCAGCAGGCCGCGCGTATTCCTGCCGGTGTTGCCTTTCAACAAGGCATCAACAGGTGTTTCGGCCATAACGGCCAGAGAAGAATGTAAAAAGAAAAATCAATGGGGAAAGCAAAAGAGAGTTGGCCCTCGTCCTGCCCTGGAGCTGAAGAGAGGAGTAGTTGGATGTTTCGTTGATCGAATGGAGACAGCTTCGCAAGGTGGTCACTTCCGAGGCTTGGCACCAGGCACGTTTATACTTTACATACATACAATACCGTCACATTGAACTCTCCGCGCCCCCACACCGCACCGCCTTTGATATCAATCAACCGTCACTATCGATACTACTGAGATTAGCTTCAGCGTGCTGCCCTTGGTCTTTGCCTACGTCTTTCTCTTGTCTTACCGTCTCTGCGAATAATCCTCTTTCATTTATACATTTCTTAACTAAGATGGATTTACCTCCACTCTCTAAGGAACAACTTTCCGCAGTGCTCAAATCTAGTCGTTCACCAACAGAGCTCTATAATACTTTGGTGGAGTACGAGGGCGAGGCTTATTTAATGTCAACATCTGATAGCAATGTATCGGAGCTCCTCAGTCTATTCTACTCGACCTTTTTCTTTGCGCATCTTCTGACAGATCAAATGTGAGTCCTACCCTGCAGAGAAGGCTGCTGGTTATACAACCAATGGTAATATCCTGGCGTTGAACAGATATGAAGCTCGCGCGATGACTCAACGAATGCCACAAGAGCTGTCTCAAAATGATCCGTCGCTCCAGAATTGCCTGACTCTCCTACGGGCTGTTTGGCAGAGGAACTATGAGTCAATCTACAAAATCTTAAGAGAGCTACCCTGGCCAGAGTTCCTGCGTCCGGCGGTAGAAAGCTACGAGAGTAAGAGAAATACTTCGCCTTTGTTTCTGTCGCTGTGACTTGCTGACTAGTTCCCCAGCATATTTTCAAGAGAAAACATTGAAAGAAGTCAGCCATGCCTACGAAGCGATACGGCCTGCAACAGCTGCAAACTATCTCGGTCTCGATACTGCTGCAGCAGAACAGGGCGACCCCGCAGTGATACAGAAATTCACTGCAGTTGGGTGGGTATGGGATGAAAGCACAAGACTATTACACCCTAAACCAATCCCCACGGCACCAGAAAAGGACACTCGGTTATACGATGAAGTGAGTCAAATTATGGCGTTGATTGGGAAGCACGGGGGTTAGAGGTGGGCAATTCGGACACAACATCGCATTAGAAACCGGGAAGATCCGACTGGTTGAACGAAGAGCTGAGATGGCTACGCAACAATAGACCTCCAGGTCCGTTGAATGGCGGAAACGTCCATGAGAAATGATAAGAGTATCACCCCACCCAAGGGCGCACACAGTACAAGGGATCAGCAATGACACCAAAGCGAACAACAGAATCTCTTGCCCTTCTGGTCCAACTGTAGTGTACAGACGCACGACAGCCCAGAATATGTACAATGACTCGGAGAGGATCTCTAGTAACGTAAAAGAAAAATCATTCCTTTCGCTCGCAATGACACGACTCTGGGAAATTAGACCAAACAATAATACATAATCGGGGGTTACCCGAACAACCTTTCTTGCACCCTAGGGGGCACGACCGTTGTACCAGAACAGCTGTCACTCATCCTTCCGCTTTGTACCTCCCAATTCCTCTAGTTCTCTCCGGCCTTCATCTTCAGGTAGGCCTCAAGGTCGAACCGGCTGTCCTCGGGATCCGTGATGACTGCAGGCAACCGTTAGCGCCGGATCAAGTATAGCATTCCCTTCGTGGAATAAATCGAAGGGGTCGTATCTCATTCAAGGCTTAGAAAGCTGGCAACATACTTCCGCTGTTCTGTGTGTCCTTGGGTGCTGTCTTCTTCTTCCATTCGGCCTTGGCCTGCTGGATCAGGCGTTCCTGGCGGGCGTATTCACGGTCGGCTTCGGCACGCTTCGCGCTGGCGGTGATCGAGGATTGGTGGTAGGCACCGTAGAAGAGGCCGGCTACGAGAGCCGAGTAGCGAAGGACCTGTAATGCGGGTACGATGCTGTCAGTTGCCCAGGGTCCATTATCAGAACGGGGCCCTTGCGGACACTCACGTTGACACCTTGTGCGGTAGCCATCTTTAAGATCCTGGTCTCCGGAGCGAAATTCAAGAAAGGACAAATAAACGCAGGGTAACAAGGCCGGATTCCGAGCGACCGTTTGGAGGGTATCAATTGGCAATGGCTGGCAATCGGACAGGATACTCAGAAGCTTGTTCAAGGCGAAGTTCCTGTCGCGAGTTTTTCCGGACCGTCGGGGGCCTGTGCTTATGTCATCCACCGACCCGGACTCTGGGCGCGGGACGGGGAAGTCCAACTAACGCGCATAACATACCTTGAGACGGGAGTAAATAATCATAAACTTATAGTACCCGAACTGGTTTGGTTTGGATGGTACGTCAGCCCATTGGCTGTCTCATTTCACCATGTCATCAGCTATGCAACAGCGAAAGGCAGAGATTCTCGCCAAAAGAGCGAAACTTGCCGAACTAAAACGACAAAGAGAGTTGCGCCAGCAGGAGTTCTCGCAAAGTCGGGCCAACAGCGGTGATGCTTCCGAGGTAGGGGACATTCTTCAACACCACCAATATTTTACAGGAGAGCCATGTCTTTTTAACTCCCCCACCCATTATAGGTTGTGTCCCCAGTTCCTAGCCGTGCCGATAGCAGAGCGGAGCTCGATGACCTGATCTCACGTCTGGTGGACCGACCCGGGTCGGCGTCCATCAGCCACGCAGATGGCCCCTCACGCAAAGGGAGCAGACCAAATTCAGTGATTAGCGCTAGCCAAGTGAGCGGAGACCATACCGAGGCTTTTATCCCTGTTGCGCGACCAGTTTCGCACTCGATCGCCGTCCAAACTGTCGGTGCAGAGCCGTATCCTACAGCACCACCCCCTGAACCAAAACCCGAAATTGTTACATACAGCAAAGGAGTCCAGACGGATGATTCCAAACAACCACAAGATATTTCATCGGTCGAATCTGAAGACGAAGATGGGCAGGATCCTACAGGCACAGGTAAACGCCTAAGCAAGAAGGAGCGCGAGCGCGACGAAGAGATCCGGAAGAAGCTCCGCGCAGAAATCGAGGAGGAATTGCTAGCTACCCAGCAGAAGCCAGAACATGACGCCGAGGATGACTCTTCAAAACTGCGGTATCCATTGCGCACACTGGATGATGATGAACTGAAGGCTGTGACTTCTTCCGAGGATTTCCTGGACTTCGTCGAACGTTCCGCAAAGGTTATTGAGCGTGCTCTTGATGAGGAATATGACGTACTAGCGGATTATGAGCTTGGTGGACTTGATGGCGACGTGGAGGAAGATGACGAACATGGAAAGAAAAGGAGAGGCATCAGAGAGGTTTGCCAGTTTTGGGACGAACGATGGAGCAAGAAGCGCATGATCAGCGACGTGAGCTTTTCTCCAAAGGTCTGTCGCCATCGAAATTATTCTTTTACCTTGCTATGCATCGCTGACTCGTCACATATAGTTCCCAGAGCTTGTTTTAGCTGCATACACCAAAAACCCATCTGCTCCCCATGAACCGGACGGCCTTGTTCAGATTTGGAACCAACACCTGCAATCCCGCCCCGAGTATGTGTTCCATTCTACATCCGATATCTTAACGGCCAAGTTCTCTCCATTCCACCCTAATCTTATCGTCGGCGGTTCGTATTCCGGGCAGGTTCTGCTTTGGGATACTCGGTCATCACGCGCAGGTGGTGGTGCACCGGTACAGAAGACGCCTCTGACTGGTTCTGGGCACACCCATCCAGTTTATAGCATCTCAATCATCGGCACACAAAATGCTCATAATATACTTACTGCGTCTACGGATGGCGTGGTTTGTGGCTGGACTGTTGATATGCTGTCTCAACCTCAAGAATATCTCGAACTTTCTACTCCCCCGCCATCCAAAACCGAAGACCTCGCCCCCACGACCATGTCATTCCCACAATCCGATCCGACATTCTTTATCGTTGGTACAGAAGAAGGCGGGATTTACCCCTGCCATCGCTACGACCGAGCCGGTGCTAAGGCCGGAACCGACCACCGTCTCGCGTATCGTGGCCATGCAGCCCCTATCATGTCTACTGCCTTCCACCCGGCACGGGGCCCCGTTGATCTGGGAGACCTGATGCTGAGTTCTAGTTTGGATTGGAGCGTGAAGCTATGGCGTGTTCGGCCACCAGCAACCACAGCACCGGCCACCTCGGCCATCGCCGCGACACAGGTTGTATCTCCGATTCTGGACATTAACCGTGAAGACGTTGTCTACGATGCCCGGTGGTCCCCCCACCGCCCTGGAGTTTTCTCCCTCGTCGACGGTGCTGGAAACCTCGAAATTTGGGACCTCTACACGGATACGGAAGTACCAGTTGTGCGGACCACGCCGTCCAAGGGCCGTGGTGGCATTTTGACGAGTAGTCTCAACAAGGTGGCCTGGGAGGAGCGCGAAGGAAGGCGGATTGCCACGGGTGGATTAGATGGGGTTGTCACCGTATTTGAGGTAGGAAAGGGTCTTAGTGGCACTCCTGAAGATGTGCCTGCCGAGGAATGGGCCGGAGTGAAGCGACTGGTGGGGGGACTCGAGCAAAAGGACCGGATCAACTGAAGTGATAATTGGGTCTGTGATTGGCATAGATCGCTTCGCTTTCTAAACTCCAGTGGACGGTCAATGTGGTTTGACTCCAGACTGTGCGGGGAGCGTTGATCCCCCGTTGCCTGAACGCCGCAAGATCTTCATGCGCAGGCTATTTTCCAGTTGCTACAGCATAGTAGCTCCCCACATGTCCCTTGCTCATTTTGTACCAAATTTCCTTACATGGCGTCTTTATTTAGTTTTTATCATATACCCCTCGGGCAGCTGTTGATGTATGTATGCATTTGTTGGACCAGGAAGGCGGGTTCTCTGGATTTATACTCGACCTGACTTAGAAGGGCATTAAAATGTAAATATTTTACTTTCGAGATATGTTGGGTATCTAGCAAGACAGGTAGGGGTATCCATGCCATGCGTGTCGCCATATTCCTGTATGTCTCAGTCGACATGAGCTGCCGTGTTGGACGGTATCAAAATGGCTCATAGTCCGCAAGGATTTCTCGGCACTACGGTTACCGATATGGTCCGCATGGACATATGATGGATTTGCCCATTTAGGATATGTTACGTGATAGGTAACACTTGGGCATCTCGTAGATGAGTACTATCGGACTACAACTGCTAGACGGGGGATGGAGTTGGTCACAAGCGACATGGACACTATTTTAGTAAAAGTCACTAATATAGTGAAGCATAATTTCAAAAGGCTGTCTGATCTCGTATCGTTTCTGCAATCTGCGCGCATGACGGAGAGGCCCCAGCCCCATGATGGTATTAGGGCCCTTAGACCATAAGTTCCATTTCGGGCCATTTAAAGAGGGGAAATTGTGTATGGCATGCATCCACGACTATATTGGATGGAATATACGGAGTACTTTGCAATGACTGATCGCTCACCGCTAATCTTCTGGTCCTTTACGGCATATGCGGTTTCAGTGCTTAGTCCTGACGCTTAAGCTCCACAAGTATTTGGAAAAAAGTCAACACCTGAGGGGGTCAAATGATAAAGTTTCCTTCGATAGCCAGCAAATTTTCCTAGCGACGGGAAACTGAATGTAACCAGCCGAGTAAAAAGGAACCAGGGGTACAGCACAAGAGCAATGTTCCGGTTCATCACATATCTGTCCGAGGTCTGCAAAAATGACGCACGGATTGCAGACGTGTCGGAGGATATCCAGGACTCCAATCCGACCGTTCCCAAGCGAGGTCATTCATTCCGATCACAGACTCAAAAAGTTGGAGAGTTTGATTGTTTTCAGGGGATCGACACGGGAACCTGATGCCTTGCATGGCACATGCCTGAGAGGAATCAATAATTGGAACGTTGGCGGATTAGGGCTTGCAAGTCTGTTGACTCTAGACCGAATGAGAGGGGAAGAGTTAAGCCCCTTGCGGTATGGAGTTGCCGTGATGCTGAGTCTTTCCCCAGCCAATCCACTGACCTCATCCAACCATGAGACCGCATGCCGACCACCAATGGAGCCTTTGGGCCTTAGGCTTGCCCCACCTGCAAAGGGTCCTTATCGATTGTCGACCCCACGGCAAGTAATGTCGAACTAACGATCAAACTACACCTACTAACTACTGTGTGATACAAACTCACATTCAACCCTCGTCGACTTCTGCAAGGAAGCTAACTGATAGCATCACTGCATTCCATCATGCAATGGCAACCACCTTCGGCCCCACGTGGCCCATCAAAGCCCGAATTGCAGCCGATCCTCAGGCCTGATCGGGTCATACAGGAGGATGAGCTTGCTCATATAAAGGCGGCGACCTGGTCACCAGAAACACCACGTCGTCCCTGGGTGCGCACGACTCTCATCACGGTGCTGCTGTCCATCATGAGCATCATTTCGTTGCTCGCGTTCTTCGCCCTGGCTCTGGGTATCAACGGCCTTCCTCATGCCCGTTCCTCAAGCCCTTCATACGGCAAGCCGGTAAACCCTATCAAGGACACTCCGATTAAGAACGTGGTATGTTTCGCTTGCTGTCATTTACTGAATGGTTAGCCTTCCCGACCTTCAGTACTAAGTAACACTATAGGTGGTATTGGTCGAGGAGAACCTGAGTTTTGACGTGTTTGCTGGTGGCTTGACATACAACACCAAAATCGATGGGTTGGTTAACCGCGAGTACTGCAACCCGTCAAACGCTTCAGATCCATTCTCAGAGAAGGTTTGCGCCAAACCGATTGCGAAGAATGTGGCTCCTGATGATCCGGACCACAGCATTACCGGTGGTAACCAGCAGGTGTATAGCACCTACCACCCCACTGCGAAGAATGACATGCCTGGCATGCAAGGCTTCGTAACAGAGCAAATTGTCTCTTACGGGCTCGGCTCCGATTTGAGTCGCGCTGCCGAGGTCATTAACTACTACACGCCGGACCACGTGCCGGTTTTCAATGCCATGGCCGAGAACTTTGTGCTCTTTGACCGCTGGTTCGCAGCGGTTCCGGGGCCGACCAACCCCAACCGTGCATATCTGACTTCGGGCACCTCGCACGGTCACGGTCAAAATGACCACGACTTCGATATCTCCAACTTGCCTCAGGTGTCTATCTTCGAACAGCTCTCGGCCGCCGGCATTAGCTGGATCAACTATTCCAACACCACTGGTTTTCTTCCAGATTCTTTGTTCTACCAGTGGACTGCCAAGAGCGGCAAGGGTACCACCAACGTGAAGTCTATTGACCAGTTCTTCAATGATGCGAAGGCCGGTACGCTGCCTCAGTTTACCTGGATCAACCCAGAATGCTGCTCGTATATGTCCTTCCACCCGCCCTCTCCAATCAACATGGGCGAGGGCTTCATTAAGAGCATCTACGAGGCGTTGCGCTCTTCCCCGCAGTGGAACGAGACGCTGTTCATCCTGACATTTGATGAGCACGGTGGTTTTGCCGACCATGTGTCTCCTCCTGAGAATGTACCGGCTGGAGATAACCTGACGTATACTGAAACGGCCAAGGACGGCCAAGAGGCTACCTTCCATTTTGACCGTTTGGGTATCAGAGTGCCTACCGTTCTGATGTCTCCATGGGTGGGCAAAGGCGTGGTTCAGAATAGCCCGGCTGACCAGCCTAACGAATTCACCCACACCTCTATTCTCAAGTATGTGGCTGAGCTCTGGAACCTGGACATCCTCACTCCTCGCGTCGACTGGTCTCCCAGCTTCCGGGGTCTGATCACCAACACTTTCCGTGAGACGCCGGAGAAGCTACCTGAGCCGGCTGATTTTTAAAGAAATGAACCTGTACAGTCTAGACTCGATGCCTAGAGGCGCATATGACCATGATGACGATATAATTATGACAATAACCGTTTCAATTAAATGAGTCCAGGCAACCATGAAGGTTTTGCCTTTGTAAAACTCTCTATGCCCATCTAGGAAGCATTACCTCAGTATAACTTGTAAAATTGGCTCAGCCTCCACTACCTTGAGGTCTAGTCAGGGGGAGTCGGGTATATACTCTTCCGTAACTCTGAATATAATGTTTGGTACTCGTCAGTTGTCCCTATCGTTCGTTGTTTAATGTCGAACGACCTTCGTTAACAGTCCATAATCGGTTGCCCTGTTCTGTAAACGTATTTCGGAGCCGCTCAGCATTTTCCGCCTTGATATAGGTCTTCTTGTTGTAGGTATAAGATGCTACGATGTTGAGGCTGATGGTACCTGATGCTCGGAGATAAAAAATTAAACGCAACACGTTAGGTAACGTTTGATGTAATTTGCCCCTGATCAACAATTGGAACTGGAGGTGATTGGAGACCAGATTCTTCAGCATCTTATCTTTGATCGTTAACTCCGAGGGCTCGGGAATAGTTACCCGTTTCCTCTTAGCGGATGCAATAGAGCAAGAAAACGTGCCAAAAATACTCAAGAAGACCGCGTCAGACAAGACGAGTGCCAAGAGAGAGCCAAATCTCAGTCAGTTTATCTCCCTTGAATGTTGCTGACATGGTGGCTCGATCATGGATAGCTTTGCACGCGCAGGGATTAAGGCTGCAGGGAGAGATCAGATAAGGCCGGAGCTCAGCCGAACCGGAACATCAGATAACAGAAAAATTCATCGTCGGACGACCGGAGACTACTAGTATCAACTCGGCCGGTCGAGCCTCGAGGAAGACCTTTTGACTTGGCATCTGGCCACGCAACCCGGTGACGACGGCCTGAATAAAATTAAGGATGGCAAAGCGTTGATCTGCCGCTTGGTCCACAAGCTTGTTACGAATCCCGAACCTTATGATGCCGAAGACGGTGGTCTCTCAGCCCTAGCCTTGCGATAAATAGGACGATAGTTTCCCTATGGATACTCCTAGATACGACCTCATCCTTCGTTTATCCCTTTCGCATCCTTTGAACACTCGTTGACCTCTGCCATTGTTTTGGTTCGAAAGATGCGCCAACACTCGCGCATGGCCGTTGCTGCTTTGGCAGCAGGAGCGAACGCAGCTTCTTTCACCGATGTGTGCACCGTGTCCAACGTGAAGGCTGCATTGCCTGCCAACGGAACTCTGCTCGGAATCAGCATGCTTCCGTCCGCCGTCACGGCCAGTCCTCTCTACAACCAGTCGGCTGGCATGGGTAGCACCACGACCTATGACTACTGCAATGTGACTGTCGCCTACACGCATACCGGCAAGGGTGATAAAGTGGTCATCAAGTATGCATTCCCCAAGCCCTCCGACTACGAGAACCGTTTCTACGTTGCTGGTGGTGGTGGCTTCTCCCTCTCCAGCGATGCTACCGGAGGTCTCGCCTATGGCGCTGTGGGAGGTGCCACCGATGCTGGATACGACGCATTCGATAACAGCTACGACGAGGTAGTCCTCTATGGAAACGGAACCATCAACTGGGACGCCACGTACATGTTCGCATACCAGGCGCTGGGAGAGATGACCCAGATCGGAAAGTACATCACCAGGGGCTTTTATGGCCAGTCCAGCGACAGCAAGGTCTACACCTACTACGAGGGTTGCTCCGATGGAGGACGTGAGGGTATGAGTCAAGTCCAGCGCTGGGGTGAGGAGTATGACGGTGCGATTACTGGTGCCCCGGCTTTCCGTTTCGCTCAGCAACAGGTTCACCATGTGTTCCCGTCCGAAGTGGAGCAAACCCTGGACTACTACCCGCCTCCATGTGAGCTGAAGAAGATCGTGAACGCCACCATTGCTGCTTGCGACCCGCTTGATGGAAGAACCGACGGTGTTGTGTCCCGGACAGATCTCTGCAAGCTCCACTTTAATTTGACTTCCATCATTGGTGAGCCTTACTACTGTGATGCGGAGACCAGCACTTCGCTTGGTTTCGGCTTCAGCAATGGCAAGCGCAGCAATGTCAAGCGTCAGGCTGAGGGCAGCACCACCAGCTACCAGCCCGCCCAGAACGGCACGGTCACCGCACGCGGTGTAGCTGTCGCCCAGGCCGTCTACGATGGTCTCCACAACAGCAAGGGCGAGCGCGCGTACCTCTCCTGGCAGATTGCCTCCGAGCTGAGCGATGCTGAGACCGAGTACAACTCTGACACTGGCAAGTGGGAGCTTAACATCCCGTCGACCGGTGGTGAATACGTCACCAAGTTCATTCAACTCCTGGACCTCGACAACCTTTCGGATCTGAACAACGTCACCTACGACACCCTGGTGGACTGGATGAACACTGGTATGGTGCGCTACATGGACAGCCTTCAGACCACTCTTCCCGACCTGACTCCCTTCCAATCGTCCGGCGGAAAGCTGCTGCACTACCACGGTGAATCTGACCCCAGTATCCCCGCTGCCTCCTCGGTCCACTACTGGCAGGCGGTTCGTTCCGTCATGTACGGCGACAAGACGGAAGAGGAGGCCCTGGAGGCTCTCGAGGACTGGTACCAGTTCTACCTAATCCCCGGTGCCGCCCACTGCGGAACCAACTCTCTCCAGCCCGGACCTTACCCTGAGAACAACATGGAGATCATGATCGACTGGGTCGAGAACGGCAACAAGCCGTCCCGTCTCAATGCCACTGTTTCTTCGGGTACCTACGCCGGCGAGACCCAAATGCTTTGCCAGTGGCCCAAGCGTCCTCTCTGGCGCGGCAACTCCACCTTCGACTGTGTCAACGACGAGAAGTCGATTGACAGCTGGACCTACGAGTTCCCAGCCTTCAAGGTCCCTGTATACTAGTGTGCTTGTATCATTCCTACTTGCCACCATCTCCTATACTGAGTGACGAGATTTGAGAATCCCACAGCTTCTAAGTGAAGTTAATATTCCCGACTTTTATTCTTCATTTCATGCTTCCTGAGCAACTGGCTCTTTTGTCTATACATTTTAAGTATTAAACCCTGGTTGAGTATACATACGCAAACCAAGGTCAACCGAGACAAACTTATTTTTCTTCTTTCCACCAAACAATTTACCGAGCTTGTACATAGATCATCGCATAAGACCAATATCACCGTGAACAGTAGTTCACCATAGCTACTCGCAAAAGCCCATCAACAGACAGTAACCGCTTGATCTTAAATATTGATTACCTATATCTAAACATTACATACTAATCAACCCCTCAAGCCCGCATCAAAGCCCCAAAAACCCCCTCTTCCTCCCCTTAGCAGACCGAGACCTAGACCGTCTCGAGATGGCCGAATTCCTCGTATTAACACGATCGATATCATACGGATTAGCCTCATAACCCGCAGTCCCCTCATGCACAGTCGACAGCGAGCTCCTACCCCCAGACTCCAACCTCTCCAAATCCTGTCCCTCATCAGCACTTCCCCTCCCCTCAGCCTGAGCCCTAGCCTCCTCATCAACAACCTTCTCCTCCTCCTCAGGAGAGACCGTCTTCTCCGCCAACCTCCTCATAAATTCATCCGCCTCGGCGGCATATTTACACTTCCTCCGTATAACAGCCCCATACTTGTAAAAAACAAAGGGAAAAGGCACACAAGCAAGAGCCAAGAAAGCCGGAATACAGGAAGCCCAATGGACGCCCAGATTGCGATACATGTAGGTCGTGAAGAGGGGGAATCCGGCACCGAAACAGGATCTGATAATTGAGTTTGCGGCCAGCACACTAGCAGCGTAGATAGTATATGCATCGATAAGATAGGACATGATATTGAGGAAGACGAGAACCATACCGAAGCCGAAGGGGGCGGCGGCGATGATACTCACGATCCAGTGGACGGGAGGCGCGTTAGTCCAGGCGAACCAGAAGAGGCCGATAGGGATGGCGATGCTACCGAGCATGGTGGGGGGGAGACGGGCTTCGGGGGGCGCGAAGCCGTGGTGGGCTTTGTGGATTGCGACGTAGCGTTTGTTGTCGTACATATTTAGGGCGACGGCGAGCATCATGCCTATCATGACGCCGAGGAAGGGGAGGGAGCCGACGCCTTCGGACCAGCCGCGGAGCTGCTGGAAGACGATTGGGAAGGCGTCGAAGAGCATGTAGAGGGTGCCGTAGATGATGGCCATGTAGGTTGAGAGGAGGAGGACGATGGGTTCGGCGAAGAGGAGGATCCAGGGGCGGAGAAGGGCGGCGCCGAAAGCGCTTGTCATAGTTACTTTGCCGCGTTCGAGCTCGAGCTTGCTTCGGTGGACTTTACCGGTGAGGACTGTGAGGCGGGCAGCGCGTTTGCGGAGGAGTAGTGGTGCGTAGGTTTCGGGCACGAGGAGCGACTCTACGATCCAGATTAGACCGGTGAAGGTTGCGAGGAAGCCTTGTACCCAACGCCAGCCGGCGTTTTCGCCGAGGAAGCCGCCGATTACGGGGCCTAGGGTTGGACCTTTTTGTTTCTTGTTGTTAGTTGGGGTTGAAGATGGTGTGTGGTGGTGTACGTACCGAGGAACGGCGCGCCGGCGAATAAACTTGTTGCTAGACCGCGTTCTTCTGCTGGGAAGATATCGGCGATGACGCCTCCGGCGTTTGTTAGCGGTGATGATCCGAACGAGCCAGCGAAGAAGCGCAGGATGATCAACGTCCAGCTATTTTGTGCACCGGCGGCGCCGGCACAGAAAAACGCAAGAGCGCCATATGAGATGAAGAAAACGATCTGGCGACCGATCAGTTCACTCAGAGGCGCCCATACTAACGGGCCAACTGCGAAGCCCAGGACAAACAGTGACACGCCTAGAGTGGCCACTTCCTCGCCGATGCCGAAGTGTTTGATGACTTCTTGGATGCCGCCTGCATAAGCGGAGGAGGAAAGCGAAACGCCGAACGTGGCGAATGCAACGGTGATAGTGTAAGCCCATTTCAGGGACTTGTTAAGCAACATCGGGTTGCGGGGATCATTAGGGATCCATTCCACGATGTAGGGGTCATCATCTGTGCCGGAACCCTTGTAAGGGTAGTCGATTATTTCGGGGGTGACGGCGCCTTGGTCGGTGAGGAGGCGCCAATACGGGATTCCCTGGGGCTGGGAGCCTTCATGGATATAGTCTTCGGAAGCCATTCCAAGGGGCCTGTGTGGATATAGCTTTGCTATTGCGCATACTGTGTGGTGAAAAAAAATAAGAGAAATAGACAAGGATCGAAAATGAAAGGATTATATACGCAATATCGCTGGCTGACAGCATGAGATCAAAATCTGTGAGATGATAACATCTACAGGCCATATAATAAAAGAGAAGATGACGAATTGCAACACCATTGGCTTAAAGAGCTGTATACATCGGGTGGTCGCTCCACTTGGGTGATCCTGCAGCCCGCTTTGGTCCACTCTCCGTCGACTCGGCTTATACTTCGGCAAGCCGAATTGCATGATCCCGTTCAAGTCGGTACCGAGGCTCGGCTACGGGATTAGACGCAGTAACCATGTTCCTGAACAGTTGACTGTGGTTCTAGAACGATTACGGGGCAGGATATTGGCATATAGTTGAAATAAGGTTAAATCAAGCTCAACGGTTAGTAGAGATCTGTAAGCCCGTAGGGAAGCTGAACCGCTTAACTATGGCATTCAATGTGGATCATTTTTCGTTCTAAGTGCTCACCTATATATAATCACTGACCAGACAGGGCAAGGCACACTCGGACTTGTACATCTTTTGGAGACCGGGAAAAAAATGAAATGGGCGTGTCTTGAAAAAAGGATATGTTCCATGCTCTCAAGTCGAGGATATAGTTTATGGCGTGCCTGTAGGCCAATGGACAATAGGTTCTGGCTATACTTGCAAGCAAGTTACACACGGTGCGCGCAAAAGTGTATGGAAATAGTGGAAAAAGGTTAAAAAAAAATACATGGTCCCAGGGAGGCTCGAACTCTCGACTTCTGAGTTATTAGCTCAGCACTCTAACCAACTGAGTTATGGGACCACTTGTTGAAAAAAGGAGTCCACAATTAGTTCCTAGTTCCAATTATAATATGTTCAGTTTAATTCCTGCAGTTCGCCCACGATACGTACTTAGGATCCCTCCCGGAATGAAAGTAATTCATCAGACAGCCGAGACAAGATTTCGCAACTAAGGAATGTCATAGCTGAGTGCGTCATCTCACTGTGTCGTGCTGGTTATTCTTCTCTACCCTAGAGCTCATTAGGCGTTAGATGATGAATAGAACTGTTATTCTCATATTTATATATCTCTATACTTAACGGATCTAGCATTGGCGGGAGCATAAAGCATCCACCTATTCTACATCGCTACGCGAGACCCGTGCCATATATGTAAGAGCCATACGATAAGAATGATACTACATCTAGCAGATGCACCATTGCTTACTCTTGGACCACTTTAGCCCATTCCCGAAGTCACATGAGGTCTCTTGCAGAACACCGACTAATCCTCGTTGATGTACTGATATGACCACCCTGTGCCAGTCGAAAAGCACCACAATAGTCGTGCGATCCTCCAGAACTCAGGGTCGATGTCGAAGCATGGCAACCATTACATACTTGACTAAAAAACCTTCAAAATAGAGCAGAAGGCTCCATTGCCTCAGCCTTCGCCTCCCTATCCAATCGGTCCATTGACCTATCACCACAATTTCTTCATCTGAAACAAGATATATCTCGAGGAAACGGGGATGCTATCTTAGATGGATGGGACCGGCTGCTAGACCGCGTAGCAGCTGACAAACTGGCGCATTGGAATTCTCATATGATCCCCGAAAGATCACTATTAGTATCATAGGGTTATAATGTCTAGAATAGAGACAGACGAATGATTCGTATTATAGCATTCACACATGTATGAAAGAGTGACTTATCATTAGTACGTACATGGAACGGTGTCCACATTGCAATACACAGTGAACATCCGCCAAATAATAGATAAAAATGGGAGATAGACAGTTTTTGCTTTTGCTTTTGAACAAAATCCAGACAGAGAATTAATACTTTTGATGTGACGGTCCCAAGATTAGTCCTTAGATGCTTGCTGTTCAGTTCTTTTGGCAGCAGCCCCAGCAGCCCTAACGATGACTTGTTAATATAGTTATCCTTACCTAGAACAAGTGAAAATACATACCTCAGAGCCAGTTGGGTGCTAGAGTAAAAGTCAGTCATTTAGTGCTACCATGAAAAGGAAAATATAGAATAACTTACTTCGTCACTGGCACAAGTAGGCTTCTCTTGCAAACACATGGAGAGACACATCTCCTTCTTGACAGGGACGACTGGCTCGACTTTCTGGCAGCAGCCCCAGCAGCCCTAAGCGAACACCGTTAATATAGTTACACTTGCTCATGTCAAATGAAAGAGACATACCTCAGAGCCAGCGGGTTTCTAAACAAGGTCAGTTAGTGATGCTATTCTAGAAAGATAACATATAACGACTCACCTCATCGCTAGCACAATTAGGCTTCTCCTGTAGACACATGGAGAGACATGACTCGCGCTGGACAGGTGCAGTTACTGCTTCGATTTTCTGGCAGCAACCCCAGCAGCCCTAGACACTCATTGTTATTGATACTCTTATCTATGATTGAAAGAGATATACCTCAGAGCCAGTTGGATGCTAGAACGGGGTCAGCAATAGCACAACGAGAAAAGAGACAGAAGAACTTACTTCATCACTAGCACAAGCAGGTTTCTCCTGCAGACACATGGAGAGACAAGCGTTGCTCTTCTCAGGAGCGGTAGGGGCAGCGGTAGCCATAAGGAGGCAGGCCATGAAGATAGCAGAGACACGAAGCATTTTGGCGGGTGTATAGAACGAAGAAATGTTTAGAAGAGAAACCAAGATGATAGTGCGAAGACTGTTTTCGTATTCAGATGAGAGAATGTTGTTGATGGATTATCCCTAAACACAAGAGAATTGTCCGAATACTTATACCCCAGAATTGACAATCGAACTGTGATGGTCAGACTATCCCTTGTTCTCCGGATCATATCCGGGTGGATCCAACCCGGAAGCTTTAGAAACAGTAACTCTGTACCCCTGACAAGAAGACCTGAACACACCAGGGATTGCTAGTGATCGTACCTGTGGCTTCGGGCCGTGCGTTATTTATGGCACCTAGTGGGGCCAAAACGTTTTTACTTTACCTGGATAATCCGATAGGTGTCTGTGATTACAGCATTGACCAATACTTAATCGATCATCAATGAAACCGAGAAACATACCAACCATCGGGAATACGAAGTCAGCATATTCTGTCAGAGCTGGTGGCGATAAACGATATCGCTGCTGTGGCAGATTCCTCCATCAGCATGGTATGCAAGGGGCCTAGAATTACTTGGCGAGAATGGAAATGCAATGGCATGTTGCTTTGCATCGCATCTAATGCCTCATTCAAATTGAGAGTAGTATAGCTTTACGAGATGGAATGTTGGATATGTGGTTTGCCACAAGCAATTAGATTGTTATGCATGGGGTGATTTGGAAGCTCGGGTGACAATTACATAAATTCTAACGGCGATGCTGTTGGGAATCAATGAGACCGAAGCGTCAGCGAACGTGCTTAGAGACTGTCATACCCAAGGGTCTCAGTGCGTTGATTCTTGCATGTTGACCCTGGTTCAGGGAGTACAGAGCACTATAACAGAGTTTTCTCTACAAGTGACGTCGTTCTAGGCTTTACCTTATGGCTTGAATAAATGGTTATGATTTGCATTATTCCTTGGCAGGAGTCTAGTACCAACTGAGAAAAGCACAAAACGGCTTGTCTGTGGGCGATTCATACATACCTCTTATGTTATGATATCACAGTAGCACTGCAGGTGGCGGATGCATATCCTTGTCTGTACCATGATCCTTTTGGAAATGGTGTATGTAGGTACCCTGATCCTTGAAGAGGTCTCGAATTGCGGGTAGAACCGGCTAAGGCATTTTTTGTTTGTTTTTATATTAACTTTTCGAGGTACAAGGGTCAGAAGCTCTACAAATTATACGATTATTGATATTAGGTAACCGTGGGATACATTGGAGCTAATGAAATGGTCATAAAATTGGATCCTCAATATATGGTTATCGAAAGAGAGTGAACATACCAAGACGTGCATGGCAGAAAATAGAGTTTTCAGATGCATGTCATTTCTGTTGATCAAGGGTTCACAGTCTAGAACGAACAGAGGAGTAGAAAAGTCTAGAAGTTCATAAGAACCCCGATGGCAACCGGGCCGTTTGTAAATCAGGTGGAGACTAAGCAAGGTATCGTTTCACTCCTGTTGATCTATAGGGCTTATATTGGCTTAAGCCCCGGCTTCCCGCTTTTGGTACTTTGTCAATATGACTCGAGATTGATTGATGTCGGAGCCGCGGAAATCCTCGGCATGGGGCCGTATGCACATCGGACGGCCTCGATCACTTCATTTTAGTTTCGAGTTGAGCTCTCCTACATTGAAGCAAAGATTTCTTGGTGCGATAATGTACGTAAGCGTACAGAGCTTTTTCCAGAACTTCCGCTTGGGTATCATTGGTGGAAATGGCTGGACTCTCACGAAGAAGTAGCCTCTCTGCTTTGGATGGTTGATGATTGCTTGAGTCATTAGAAGTTGTGAACTATAGGTCATCTGAAGTACTGTGCTTGGGGACGGACGGCTATGACCCTAGAGTTTGCTCCAGATACTGCACAGTCACTTCTAACTTGGTCATATTGTTGCAAGAAAATTGAAAAATGAATCATCAATGAATTGATTGCCATTAAGCCATAAGAATTTTGCCCGACACATACTTTTCTTTAGTGAAAGCCTAGAGAAACCAACTCAGGCTGGCATATAACAACATGTTTAGTACAACTACTTAGATACAGAGAACACATATATATAGGAACTTAAAGGTCTGTGGACTATGGAGACAACAAGACCACCCACATACGTGTTATCCGTAATGCAGTATCCTAACGCTGGAAAAAGGTAGTTTCAGAAGCTCTAAACCTTCACGAGATGAAGCACTAGTTGACTGCTTGTTCCGCTTAGCGTCAAGGAGAGCTTTAAGGTCTTCGCGTTTAAACATGATTTCGAGAAGTTGGCCGTCGCCATTTTTCTAACTTCTTGAAGTGGGCGTGTTGGTTCATTAGAAAGAGTAAACCCGTTGACAAAACAATGATCTTTGCGATCGTAGCCGTAGTATCAGACACGACACATGTAAGGGTTGAACACCCCCCGCTCTGGCTTGATTGCGGTAATAGCATATTTTCACCGAGTGACATAAGATACTTGATGAACAGACTGGACGGTAAGCTTTAAGTTTGCTTCCCTAGGATACTGGGATTAAGGTGGTCTTCACCCTCACTGGCACTGGGCAACCAAGTGTGATGTCCCGAACCGGTAAGCCTATCGCAGCACAGTTGTCTGACGTATGATTGGTTGAAACTAGGTCGCTTACCACTAGCTCCGCACGGACCACCAGGGCAGTCCTTTAAATACAGCGTCGACCCCCCGCTCTTTAGAATTTTTTTTCTTTTCTTTTCCAGCTCTCTTTGCCTTTTGGCTTAGATCAAGTGTAGTATCTGTTCTTTTCAGTTTAATCTCTGAAAGTGTTCCATAGGAACACAACATTGATTATTCTTATTTTTGGTCTCCGTGGCAGGGCCCCTGTGCTTGCGCATGCCTTGCCACACTGTGTCATCAGGCTTACACTACCCCTGATAGACGCGAACACCCTTTTTCATCAATCTGGTCGGTATACCGACTGCTTGGAGAAGAAGAATGTGTAGTATGGAATTTGTAGTTTAGCCTATTGACTTCATAGGCCATAATTCTGTGATAGTGGTTCGTTCACCTTGACAAGGACAAGACGACCAGATGTATCACTCAAATCATGACTTAAGTCGACACCAAGACTTAAAAAGATGATCTCTGTTCCTGCTATATACTTGCCACGTTCACCTTGAAGTGATAGAGCATTACCTACTGCGACCTCTAACATGCCTTCCAAACCGCTTTGAAGGTAATATCTTTTTATCTCGCCTCCTCAGCTAGCGTTGCTTTGCCAACAATTTCACTCGACAGAAATTGAAAATGGACCTTGCAATATTGTACCGCTACAAACTGTCGTTGTAAGTCTTCCGCGCGCCCACTAGACCCGGCCAGTCTAGGGTCAGCTAGTTCGCCAAGTGGCACAACAACTCCTGATGCCGCCAATGCACTCGAAAGTGGACATGGCTTTAAAAAAAGAATCCGTTTGCATAGTGTATCAACTTAATTCAACAGTTCAAGAAGCGCGCAGAAGATGACGTAAGCTCCCTGGGAATACAGACTACCCGCGATATTGCTGACCACCACATCGTGTTCAAATATGCGCGGAGACTCAAGTTGAAAGGAGGGTAGCTGACGTGGTGTTGTTTGATTGGACTTCTCACGGGTTGTCCCCCCGGGCCAGCAGCACACAGCATGCAACAGGCTCGCGAGCTTGAAAGTCGCATATGACAATGTCCTGGCTGAGCGCCCTGAGAACGTACCAGTTTGCGCGCTAACTAATGTTGAGTCTGGGCATGAACTGCTAAGCCTCAAACACTGTTGATTATACCTCTCAAGGTAGACTCTTTTGATTCTCTTCTTTTGAAGTCTGCGTAGACGAGTGGACTCAGAAGACAATATATTGCCATTTCAAAAAGCTTCGCTAGAACACTCAGATAATTGGAACAATACATCTCATAAAAACTTCTCGAAAGACCCTCTGGGATTGTTACACACGAGCACGAATTGGAGACGCTACCAGCATGTCTACCTTCCAAAGCACGCCCGATGAAGCCGATTCTACAAGCTGGTTAAAAGACCTGGAAACCAAACTTATACCTCAAGAGAAGGACAGGCTGGATGAAGACCTTCCAAGCGAGGATTCGTGCTCCTTGCGGGACAGTTCACGTCACTGCTGGTGATTTGTCTGACTTTATACGGGCTCAAGCCAACGCTGGAGATGAGATGATAAGTCGATACGAACAAATTGGACCGATGGAAGACTTGGAAGAGGCCATTGAGGCATCCCGCGGGGCAGTTTACATCACCCCTGAAGACCATCCTTATCGTGCAGCGATGTTGAACAACTACGGAAATATGCTTGAGCGTCGATACGAGAGGATCCCAGACGAGGACTGTCTCAGAGAAGCAATTTGTGTATCTTACCAAGTTGTTCAGGTTGTTCCTAAGAGCCATCCTTTTCGTTTAGCGATAATGGATACCTACGGAACGAAGCTAGAACTTCGATACAAGCGGACTCAACAGATCGAAGACCTTGAAGAAGTGATCTGGGCATCTTGTCAAGCTATTCAGGCCACTCCCACAGGTCACCCTTTTCGTGCGAGGTGGTTGAATATCATTGGACGAATGCTCGGAGACCGATACGAACATACAGGACAGATAGAGGACCTAGGACTGACGATCAAGGCATTGCGTAGTGTGGCTCAGGTTACCTATGATACATGTCCTGATCTGGTGACATACTTAACCGATCTTGGCTATGGACTCACAATTCGATATGAAAGAACATGGGAAATGAAAGATCTAGCCGAGGTAATTGAGGTATTCCGCAAGGTGGTCCAGGCAACCCCTGATACAAGTCCCGATCTTGCAAGGTAGTGTCATCTTTGGTATTATTATGGATGATCGGAGTAATACGTCTAAACTAAAAGCAACCGATCCTACTCTATATGCTCTATACGAAGAGCTTCGCCTTGAAGTCAATGATCTTGCCGAGAGCAGCCAATCCCAATATGTAGATAAAGCTGTTTCAACTAGACGGCTGAAAGCTCTCAAAAAACTCGAAAAATGTCTGCATGATATACGGCAACTTCCAGGCTTCGACTCCTTCCAACAAGACCTAAATGAGGAGCAGATGAAAGATGCGTCTATTAACGGTAGTATCATTGTGGTGAACATTACTAGACTAAGAAGTGATGCTATTGTTGTCTCCCAAGCCGGATTTAGCTTGGTTCCTCTTCCTGGACTCGGTGCCGTGCAAGCTCAGAGATGGATTGACCAGGAAATGACTTCAGCTTCATCAAGTCAGCGCAGTGAGAAGAACAAAAAATTTCGTGATTTTTTAGGCTGGCTTTGGTATGAATGTGTCGAACCTATTCTTACTGAGCTTGGATATAATGTTCAATCCTCACCAGAAAACCTTCCAAGAACTTGGTGGATTGGGACGGGACTTGCTAGCTCCTTTCCATTCCATGCTGCGCGCGGTCTCCGTGCTGACGAAAACGATAATACATCTAGTCGTGTCTTGTCTTCCTATACCACTACGATAAAGGCACTCTTACATGCTAGAGAGCGCGTTCCTGCCTCCTTCTCGCCAAACAAACAACTTCTAAACTTACTCATGGTTACCATGGCCCACACGCCTGGCGAGGATGACTTACCTGGGGTCGAATGTGAAAGGTCTATAGTCCTTGATTTACTTGGAAGTTCTGTTCATGTAAACAAACTGGACCAACCGGACTCCGCTAGTGTTATGCACCAGATTGGCGATTGCCATATTGCCCATTTTGCATGCCATGGAATGTCGGACTTGGCTGATCCTTTTCAAGTGGTCTTTTACTGCAGACCAACACTACGATTCCAGAAAAGGAAATTCTGAGCGTTCGCAAGCTCTGCAAACAAAGTATTACGCATGGGGAAATAGTATATCTCTCTGCATGTTCAACTGCGGAGAATCGGGCAAAGCAATTATTGGATGAGGTGGTCCATGTTGTTAATGGTTTCCAGGTGGCCGGATTCAGACATGTTATTGGGACATTATGGCCGTCTGATGACCGTGTGTGCGTGAAGGTCGCGAAATTGTTCTACACTGAGATCTGTCGGAATGGTGTACTTGAATATGACACCAATTCCCGGAAGTACTGGACTGTACAAGTGGCGGTTGTTTATCTACTACTTTTTAATATTCTAAACACTTCTCTAAATCGTACAGAACCTCAATGGAAATAGCAGCCGGATCAGCTTAACTTCTTCTATTGATTGGATAGAAAGAGTGTGACCAATATGAAGATATTGACCACAAAATTACATCCACTCGAGTCAAAGATAGGAGAGAGAATAACCAAGGAAGACTTAATTGTCGATATCAAGCAACCAAAGGGTTCACCTGCTGATAAAATACTTTAGGGCTGAGTAGTCTACCCGTTGTTGTATTTCTGCACATCAAAAAATGCCATACAACCACCCTCAAGTGCTCGCCGCAACCAAGAGAGATCATAATCCATTTCCACACCAAGGCCGTTATTATAATATCACGTCTCACTCGTGTTATCAACGATTCTACTGGAGTTAAATGCTATCCGCCCAATTCGTCCTTTGCCAGATGAAGATAAGGATTCGCCAGTCAAGTGCCAGTCTTTCGACTACGCTCAATCAGAAACAAACGATAAAAGGCATCTTTATGAGGCATTTTCTTTTGCGTATGGCCGTGGTGGTGTAGAGTCTCAGTCGGTTATCCCGAGAAATTGTACTATTCCTGTTTCAGAGAACCTCCATGCAGCTCTGTGGGATCTTCGAGACGAATCACTCGAAAGAATATATTGAGTTGATGCAATCTGTACCCATCAGTGTGATAAGTCCGTCATAGTCCGTCATAGTCCGACTCGAAGTAGCTGCAGACAAGAGTGACGAAACACTCAAAAGCTTGCGTTACCTTGCACAAGGCAAGGCTGACGATTGTGGTTATAGCAAGGTCTAGTCTGGTGTTATCCTCAATAATAGTTACTGTGCCAAGCCCACACATACTGGCACTCTAGTTGTAGTAGGAGCTATATGGCCAAGTTATTCGTAATCTCTTGGTTGACTAAATGGTGTTGTGTCAGGCAGCATTCCGAAAATGATCTCCCATAACCGCCATTGGGATACTCTCGTCAGCATGCCAGGAGCTTCGAACGCTATGACGTCGGTCTACCTTCTGCTCTACTTCCTCACATTGATGAGGTTGTTTCAATTACAAATATTAATTCAAGTATGTATCAGGCAGAGATTATATCCTGTGTACATGTCTATGACAGGGACGGCCACGCGTTCTGCTGCCCATAAGGTGCCTTTGACGTAGTTCAAGACCCCAACTGTTCCCATATCTCCAGGCCTGCAGTACCTTTCCCCACCTAAAATTAGCAGGTAGGAATTCCGAGGCAAGGTTTACCAAAGATCAACAAGGGCAAGCTCAACGCGTGACACCCTCAACTCACCACTTATTCCACATGTAGCCTGGATTCCCTTGGCGCTAAGAGCCCAGGTGGAAGCAAGCGTATGTTGCCTTACGACATATGGAACAATAAGCTATGGAAATATGATTCTGTCACACGAGCTTGTACGTATAGCATCTTATGCTGGAAATTTTGACTTTCCAAAATAGGTAAAAAGCATTCCTCGGACATTAGAATCGCAATGATCGACAACTTTGCTACTTACTTGGTAAATAATTGTCCGTCCTGCATACCAACGCATCTATAGGATTACCTATCCCCAAGGGATAAACCTGTTTGTCTCTTTTTCACAGCTCAGCCTATATTCAGAAGTGAATTCGCATGGGAGAGAACTCATCATGGAGAATACTCTTATTTGTACAACAATACCCCGTGTTGGTTCTATCTTTCAGCCCACCTGAGGCGACCCCTGATTCTGCTTTTCCATCGGTAGTATCACAAAATGGAGGGCAAGGATACTGAAAAGACGCCGCAGGCTCTCTGCAAAGAAACGAGTATTCCATCCCCGACGGAGTCCTCCCAGACTCTTGACTTAGAGTGCGAATACCACGACCCCAAGTTACCTCCAGTAGATGGAGGAATCCACGCATGGCTTTTCCTAGCGGCATGCTTTGTGGTGGAAGGCACCGTATGGGGTGAGTTAGCCGTGTCTGACATGGTACGGTAGCATCTGACGATCAGCACCTTAGGGTTCGCCGCTTGTTTCGGTGTATTTCAGAACTACTATCGAAATGACCCGGCATTTCAAGGATCCCATGCTATAGCGGCGATAGGGACCTGCGCAATGGTCAGTAAGAGTATCCCATTCCATAGGCACATGTCGACCGGCTAACAGCAATAGGGCATGGCGTACCTGCTATCGCCCATCGTGATGGCTATCTTGATAGCCCTCCCTAGAATGCAAAGATGGGCATCCTCGATAGCATTCGTAGTCCTATCGCTTTCTCTGGCCCTGAGCTCATTCTCCACAAGCGTCACGCACCTGATCCTGTCACAAGGCATCGCATACGGCACAGCAGGCTGCTTCGCCTACGCCCCATCGATCCTCTTCATGCCAGACTGGTTCGTCAAAAAGAAAAGCCTCGCCTTCGGCATTGTTTGGGTAAAATATACACTTGACCCCCCTCCCTTTTATTCAAAAATTCCAATACTAACACCTAAACAACCAAACAGAGTGGCTCAGGCCTAACGGGAATAATCTTCCCCCTAATCCTCCAATCCCTCCTAGACACCTACGGCTGGCAGACGACCCTCCGAATCTGCTCCGTAGCAATCTTCCTTCTCGCGGCGCCCTTCATGCTCTTCCACAAACCACGCACTCCCCGGAAAACCACCAACCTACACCAACTCGACCTCAGCTTCCACCGCAACCGTACCTACCTAATCTACCAAGCCGGCAACATAATCCAATCGCTCGGCTTCTTCCTCCCCCAGATCTTCCTCCCCAGTTACGCGGAACTCCTCGGCGCAAAAGGCCTCCACGCCTCATCCACAATAACAGTCTTCAACATCTCCAACATGTTCGGCTGCATTTTCATCGGATGGCTGGCAGATCGATACCACGTCACGAAATGCATCCTCATTTCCACGGTAGGGGGGATATTCTCGACGTTCCTGCTGTGGGGATTGAGTGTGCATCTCGCGCCGCTTTATCTGTTTAGTATTGTGTATGGGTGTACGGGGGGAAGCTTCTCGTCGTCGTGGGCTGCCACTTCATCGGAGGTGGGGAAGAGTCATCCTTCTGCGGATTTGAGCATGGTGTTCGCGTTTATGGAGACTGGACGCGGGATTGGGAATGTGATTAGTGGGCCGTTGAGTGAGGCGTTGTTGAAGACGAGGTTGTGGGAGGGTCAGGCTTGGGGCGCGTATGGGACGGAGTATGGGATTTTGGTGGTGCTTACTGGTGTTACTGGTCTTCTTGGTGGGGTGTCGGTTGTGGCTAGGGCTTTGAGGTGGATTTGAATTGATTCTTTTTCCTAACTGTGGTTTTTTGGGTTGGTTTGTGTTAGATGGTTGTTGTATGGGTGGATGGGGATTGTATGTAGATTAGTATCTGTGGTGGGTGTGGATAAAAAGGTGACATGGGCGTTGTAGCGAGCATGCTTTCTCTCTTGAAACTGATGAATTTATGCACAATGCTTGTTGTATGATTAATCAATAACTATCTCCTGTCTATCAATATACATGGATAAAAGAACACTATACACATGATCACATGATCACATACCAATCATCAAATATATGCACCCAAACACCCGAAACTCCACTGTTGCTATATGTAAATGGGGAATGTAAAGACGCTTCCACGGATATCTGTACCTCCGAGCAGGCCCGGAGTGCAGCTTTTCTCTATGCACGCACAGCTGCCATGCCAGCCCCTTGCTGTGAATTACACCGTGAACCACGGGTATTATGATAGCTTATAGACTCTCACGGAGCCTCTCCTGCCACGTCTTCGGTCTGGCCGTTTCCCAGGAGTAATTCTGGAGACGGCCCGATTGCAAGTCTGCCTCGAGCGGGTGCACGAAGTGGGTGCGGTAGAGGATCTTGTGGCCGAGATACAGGACCACGAAGATGATCACACAGACGTACGCGACAAAGAAATCGGAGACGTTGAAGGTGGGGATCCAGGCGGTGAATCCTTGGGTCAGGATGATCAGGACGCTGAAGAAAAGGCCGTACCAGGTCAGATAGGGTTGGAGGGCGGCCTTGTAGGGCAAGGTATCACGAGAGATGTCGCGCGCCTTAAGGGCACGCATGAAAGCCAAGTGACTCAGACTGATGGATGTCCAGCAGATGAATCCAGCCACACTGGAGATATTGACCAGCCAGTTGAAGACCTTTCCACCGGACTCGGAGACGTTCATGAACCCGAGAAGACCGAAGGCGGCCGTGAAGGCAACGCTAATATAGGGCACACCGCGGTGAGTGACCCAGCCGAAGATCGGGGGCGCGAACTTCTCCTGAGCCAGACCGAGGAGCACACGACTGCCACTGTAGACGTTGGAGTTGGCAGCCGAGAGGACGACGGTCAGGAGGACGGCGTTGATCAGACTGGGAAGGACCTTCACGCCGGCGAGCTTCGCGGCGATGACCATAGGGGAGGCAGAGGCGTCGTTGGAGTCGGTGATCAGGTTGGGGTTGTCATAGGGGACCAGCAAGCCCATGAAGAAGATGGTCAGGACGAAAAAGATAAGAATACGGATAAAGGTCTTGCGGATGGCCGAGGGGACGGTCTTCTCAGGATTCTCTGTCTCACCAGCCGCGACACCAACCAGCTCGGTACCTTGATAGGAGAAACCAGCCTGCACAAGCACGGCCCAGAAACCGACGAACTTGGAAACCGGATTCGACGCGTCGATCAGATAGGGAGCAAATGCTCCGGGATCCTTCCACGTGTGGAATCCAAGGTAACCCTGCTTTCCAACACCAGCGTCAATGCAGATAGCGAAAATCATGAATCCCACGACCGTGAGCACTTTGATCATCGAAAACCAGAACTCGATTTCTCCATAGAATCCAACCGGAAGGAAATTGAGTAGTGTGATCACGACCCAGAAGATGGCGATGAAGATGGCTACCGACAGTTTATCGTCCCAATACTGAACAATCAGACCGGTGGCAGTCAGTTCCACCGCGTATGTCGAAGCCCAATTAAACCAATAAATCCAGCCCATCGCGCAACCCAGACTGGGATCGACGAGTCGTGCGGTGTAGGAGGTGAAAGAACCGGAGATCGGAAGATACGTTGCGACCTCACCTGCAATGGATTAGTACCCCGCACGTATCTCATCTCCAGACAGAAAATTTACCTAGTGAGGACATGACGGAGAACACAATAGTACCAACGAAGATATAGGCGATAAGGGCACCTGCCGGACCGGAGTGTGCGATGGCTGTTCCACTACTGATGAACAAACCCGTTCCAATTGTACCACCTGCGTCATGGTTAAACCCAGCTCCGAACACCTTGTATATCAGATCCTAACTGACCGATAGCAATCATCTGCAAATGTCTGCTCTTCAGCTTGCGCTGTAAGTCCTGCGGCGGCGTATCTCCTCCAATTCCATCCTTCTCCACATCTTCATTTCCGTTACCATCCTTCTTCCTGCCAAACTTCTTCAGAGGGTTCGCGCCCGTCTTGGTGGTAATCTTGTCACCGTCGTTTCCAGCAGCGGTTTCCGTCACCTGTGGCGCAGGGGTGACCTCGTCGATGGCCATCCCGGCCGTATATGATGCCGTATATTGGACAGGAAAAAGTGACTTGTCACAGAGAAGGAGGGAGTGAGGGATTGGGACGCGGTTACGTGCATGCACGAATTTCGACGATCTGAGTCAAAGAAAGAAAAAGCTTTCCGAACAGATACTACGTAGTCATACGGTTGGGATTTATTATTTCATTTTTCCATTTTTTTTCCATTTTTTTTTTTTCTTTTCCGGCAGCAACTAGAAAAATTCCTAGAGTCAAACTGGAATAAGACTCCGCAAAGAGATCCACTCGCAGACTTTTCACTGGCCAGAAGGCGCCGAGCCATTATGTAAAATCGAACGGCCAGCCGATGAGAGCGGAAAGTGGCCTTCGTCAGTGGTGTCATTGCAACACGACCGGCGAGCTTAGCGGAAGCCAATGCCGATATCTTCACCTTCATGGCATGGACAGAAGCCTTCTTTAGTATGCTCTCCAAGAATCTTCGATGCAATTGCGATCAGAACTTTAATCACCACCGTGAGGCCGTCGCGTGCCCGGTGGGTCTCAACCGTATCTCTCAGTGCCAAGACCTCGGACCACTCGAGTTTAGATAAAAATTGAGTTGTAACACTTATGCAGGGCTTCCAACTGTTAACAAGGCAAACACCAACAGGACGTCTTGGGTGGCGACAGAGGAGAACTCATCGCGGCCTTTTGCCCCCCTTTTCAGCTTCAGTCCGTCACTTAGGGCAAAAACTAGTCACTGGAGATTTTTTTTGCAATTTTGCCCCTCCTTTGGATGGCAAAAACTGATCGAAAAAAAAGACTGTTTGCGCTTAGTGTCGGTTGGTTTCCGACCCTAGTCCTCATGCGGCATGGCTGCTCCAAGAGCAGGATCTCTTATCAGTCACATGCTGATAAGCCATGTGACTAGTATTGAGGTATTCTTTGTTGGCCTGAATCTGACATCCAACAAGTCATGCATACGAGCGATGTCAAAGAAATAACATTCATGACTGGCACCTCATATCTAGTTTCCGATGGGTCATATATGAACCGGCATCCTGGTTCCTGTTCCCCGTCCTCGCGAATTAACTTCCGTCCTATCCAAATTCAAATAAAGGACTCGTGCACCGATCCCCTACCCCGTATATCTGATCCCCGGAATTTGTCAAAAGACTATTCCAGGAATAGCTTCTATCTCGCTTAATGTTATCGTAACTATAGTACATATTCTTCTTTCAAAAACGCAACGCTCACAAAGACCGCCCAGCAAACCACCCAAAGCACACTAAGATAGTAAACCGATAATGCAAACTCAATCAGCCATGTCGAGACCCATCCCTCCGGATTTCATACATCGTGGTAACCTGGATGCCTCCCATTGGATGCCTTCCCGCCTCCTCATCTGACAGGCTCTCGGACCGCCCTGTCTGCCCATCATTGACAAATGTACGAGTTCCCCCGCCATGTAGGATGAACTCATCGCTGGATCGCCCGCCCATCTTCGTACTCTTCGTCGACTCCAGATGACTAGGCTTCGACTTCCCGAAAACCGACAGACTGTAACTACCCTTCTTTCGCGAGGATGAGTACGGGTCCTCCGAGGACCCGAGCCAGGTTGAGGTGCTGAAGAGCGGTTTGATGCAGGGGGCGTTGACGGCGATGATGCCGACGAACTGACTACCCATTAGCGGGACCAATGTCCTTCTCAAGTAATATAGCAAAGATGTGGGAATTTACAACGTACCGTTTCGCGAATGGCCCAGATGGTACTGGTGTTGATGCTGTTGATACTCTGGAGCGAGAGAATACAGCGGAGGAGCGTTGCGATCATGACGAAAACGCCGCCGCATAGAAGGACTCCGATGATCAGCTTTCTATGTAATATCTGGTTAGAACTGGCCCATGGTGTCTGCATTGGTATGCTTACCGGCGCAATGCGAGTCGCACTTTAGCTAGTAAAGGGATGGGAATGCACACGAGGATTGCGTCTGTTCTGTGATATATTAGCATGTATTCTGGTGTTAGGTAAGGGGTCACGAACAAGACATTGGTCACCGCGATTACGATATAGTTCACATAGTCAGCGGTGCAGTTGACTGTAACAGGGAAGTTAGAATAGATGTTTTGTTTAAAGAAGACTGCCAGGGTTCTTACGACCAGGATCCGGGTAAACCTGCCAGTTCTTCTTCAGTGGACGACAGTGGAGAAAGATAGTGAGAATGACGGCTATGTATGTGCCTGCGCAAAGCACGGCGTTGAATTTGACGAGCTTTTGTTGGACGAGGCCCAGCCTAGAGATACGGTCAGTTGAATAGCTGACTCGCTGGGGTTCGTGGAGCGTTTACGTGAGGCGGTTGTAGAAAAACAGCATGCAGGCTTTCAGCGACCAAATCAGGGTCACATAGCAGGTCCAGCCGGCGAGAAGACATTTGGAACCACTAACAAGGATCTCGGTTTGCTCGGGGGTCAACGAGGCCCTTTGAGCATCATCGAGACCGATGTTGGTGCCATATTGGCCTGTGGGGAATTGTTAGTAATCTTTTAAGACTCGAGAAGATGGAAGAGCCTACCGATCAGTTCCAACATGGTTAATTCAGCCTGGCGTCTGTTAGAGTGTTATGCTGTGAGGCCCGGGGGAGAGGAAGATTCACAGTCCAAAAGGCAAGAACTACAAACACGAAGTAGTCATCTCCTTGCCAGTTTTTGACCCCAACCACTCTGAAACGTGCGACAATACGAAGTAATAGGATGATTACGCCTATGCCGTATTCCGTCCATGCTTCTTTCTGGAAGGGGGTGGAATGACCCATCGTGGAGGGATCGTGTGGCGGAGTGAAACTGGGCTGTGGATGGTTATTCAGAGTCTCTCAAATTTCCACACCAGATTCATGCATGGAAGGAAGCATGGTGCAGATAAAGGTCAATAGTTAAAGCCATGGGGAGTTTACGGGGATATTGTTTCTAGGAACGGATCATCTTGTTCTGCGGATATGTCTGAATAGGAGTTAAAGTTTTATTTTATTTCCTCCAGGATTTAGTCAGGAAAGCCAACCGATGCTTAGCGAGGAGCAACAGTGGAAGTATCGAAAAACGAAATGTGACCCAGAGAAAGTTGATCGGCCAGCTTATTCCTCGTGTACGGGGAACGCAGGCAGCACCTTGGACAAGATCTTCGTACTGGAACCCAACTGTCAGGGTATGGAACCTGATAGGGGGTCTGCCTTGTGGATATCGAGTGGGCTCTTCTACCGTGTCAACTTTGTCTGGACATCGGGATCTGCTTGGGATTTGAGGGTCATAGCGAATCTACCAGGATTCACGACGATCTTAACTCACATACACTAAGCATGTACCATAATGCTGGGTTTTATTAGACCATTCGGGATGAGGTGGCGAGCGCCCCTGACAAGGATACGTACGCCAGAATCGATAGTTAGGGTTTAAGGGTGCTTCAACGGCCTGTATGACAGCGAATACGACCATTTGCCTTCAGACTAGAACAACTCTAAAGCTTCGCAAGAGCCATTCGGTGTCCGGCTGAGATACATGGTTGGGGAATCTATTCTTCTGGAGACCAATTATCACTCTGTACCGAGAAATAGTAGTTCGCAGAGCTTTACCCCATACGCCAAGGACCTGGAGTAATGATAGGGTGCCAGAAAAAGGCTAGTATTACTAACGCAGTTCATTAGGAGTGTGATAGGTAACAAACTTGAGCCAAGATGATGCGGGAGTATAGGAACTCTCACATCCTGACCCACATTTTTGGGGTAATAGGTTTGATTCGCTCTCAGGACTTTTTCCGCATTTAGTATTGAGGTAATTTCTCAGCTACCAGCCGTGCGCGCGCTCTGCTAGTGGAAGGAAAGCGGGTAAAAGTGGAGGAAGACATCGTGTCCGTGGTTGGGGCTGAAAAGGGAGCCATTTTGGAGCCCGCAGACCCGTTTTCCTAGTGCTGATCGCTTTATATCTGGTCTACAGTGTCAGAGATCAAACCTCTCCCCGAAACTGGGGGATTTGGAGTTATGCACGTACGTATTCGAGTAAGGAACATCTCGGTACGCCACACGGATTGGCTTGCATGAATTACGCACTGCTGGTAGGGATTGCCTTCAGATCATCCATGGTGCGGGCTTAGTGGCGTCTTGGCCCCCCCTCTCACTTGTGGATTTATCCACGATACGACCAGACTGTAACGTTACTTAATAAGTCTTTCCCACAGCGAATCACAATGGCTTTGTTTTCTGGCCTAGGCTTTGGACCATGGCGATGCACTCCCTTAAATGGCTGTGGAGTCGCACTGCACGGATCATGTCTAGCAATATTCGAATATCATTGCTCAATGGTCTGTAGACTAACTCTTCTTTCAGCGATCGGTCTTTATCAATAGCTGTATTACCTGGCCATCTTGCTCCCCTCTTTTTTTAGGCTGACCGCATTCATCGGAATGTACTCCGCAGGACTCGTCTATGCCCGCAAAGTGGGGGAATGCCCATGATGATCAATTTTGCTCACTCCACTGACATGAGAGAGCTACACCCGTGCGTATAAAAGGGCAGTATGCCAATCTGACAGGCAAGCAGCCTTAGAGAAACTTCAAATTCACCCCACAAATTTCTACCGCCGTCATCTGTCCTCCCTTGCATATTATCAGGTTGTCATCATGGGCAGCACTTCGGAAGATGTTTACGACTACATTATTTGCGGGTAAGTGCGGGGTGTCAAAGTTGAAGTAGTAGTTGGATGTGAGCGGGATCTGATAGATCAACCGGACAGAGGCGGTACAGCAGGATGCGTTGTCGCTGGTCGTCTCGCCGAAAATCCTGATGTCAAGGTGCTAGTCCTTGAGGCTGGTCAACATAACAAAGATCTGGAGAACGTACATATGACGGGAGGGTATGAACGCCGAACCTACGTCCGTTCGTCCCACTCACTAAGTGTCGCAGATGGTCAAATAATTTTGACTCGGAAACCGATTGGAATATAGTCACAACGCCTATGAAAGGAGTGGATAACCGACAGGTGAAACTGAGCCGAGGTCGCTTTTTGGGAGGCTGCAGCGGATGTAATGGTACCCTTTGTGTGCGAGGTAGCAAGCAGGATTATGACGATTGGGAGCTGGAAGGATGGAGTGGAGAGGAATTCTTTGCCGCAATGAGAAAGGTATATTCTTCCAGAGTATATGGAACCTCATATCATGCCTAACAGTATGCTATAATAGTCGGAAACTTTTCATCCCAAAGACTGGTTCCAAGCCGACCCCCGGAGTCATGGCTACAATGGCCCTCTACACATCGAGCCTCATGATCTCGCCCCAATCTCGAATCTTCTCATAGACTCTCTTGTTTCGCAAGGAATGCCTTTACATCATGATATGTTTAGCACCGGCGACGTTGCCCACGGATGCGGCCATGCACCTCGTACCGTGCATAAGGGTATCCGTGCTACGGCCGCAGACTTTATAACCAAGGATTACAACCGCTGCAACGTTACTATTCAAACCGATACCACAGTCGACCGCATAGTGTTGGAAGAGGGTGCAGCTGGGCTCCGGGCGACAGGTGTTGTGACTAGATTGGCCGATGGTACCAGGCGCACTTTGCACGCGAGAAAGGAGGTCGTCATTTCTAGTGGTGCTTATTGCAGCCCTGCCGTGCTTATGCGATCTGGAATCGGGGCACGGGAGGAATTGGAAAAGTTCGACATTCCTTGCAAGGTTGACCTGCCTGGCGTGGGTAAAAACCTGATGGATCATTTGGTGAGCCCAATATCTCGCAAAGGGTCCGGAGGACTACTAACCCAACCAGATCGTATTCATGTTCTACGAAACCGAAAAGGAAGGCCTGACAACCGACTGGCATGTATATCACGACGATAACATGGAAAGGACATACACGCAATGGAAAGAACACAAGACCGGCTTTCTATCGACTTTCCCCTTCGGCGCATTCGCCTTCGCCCGCCTGGACGAGCGCCTCAAGGACGAACCATTGTGGCGAGATGCGCCCCGCGAACCTGGCCGTGACCCAATGGGCCTAACACCTCAACAGCCTAACATCGAGTTCTTCACCACCGAGTGTTACGGTGGACCCAAACAGTACGACCAGTTCCCGGTCGACCACAAGCACGCATTCTCGATGATTGCAGAGCTTTTTGCCCCGAAATCTCGTGGCACCGTTACCTTAAAATCCAAGGATCCTCTGGAAAACCCCATCGTTGACTGCAACTACCTGGCTGATCCAATGGATCTCCTGGTGCTGACAGAGGCATGTCGCTTTGGCAACGAGATTGTAATGAAAGGGGCTGGAACTAAAGATATCGTCAAGGGGTCCTGGCCTCCCAACCTCACCCATCATACCTATACGACTCGGGAGGAGTGGATTCCATATGTCAAAGAACATGCCACCACCTGTAAGTTTGCCTGTTGCCATCTTTCTAATGATATGCTAACATAAACAGGCTACCATGCCTCCGGAACCTGTGCGATGGGCAAGGACGATAACCCCCTTGCTGTCCTAGATAACAAGCTAAGGGTCAAGGGAGTTGCTGGACTGCGCGTTGCGGACTGTAGTGTGATGCCCACTTTGCACGGTGGACATACCCAGATGCCAGCATATGGGATTGGGGAACGGTGTGCCGATTTTATCAAGGAGACTTGGTCTGGCCAACCGGTCGCACGTCTCTAATGTCGTATGTAACTGTGGCGATTGCGGCTTTCTGGTTTGAAATTATTGAGCCTTTCATTGAGACATCAAGGTGCGCCATCTTGAATGCATGTCGCACTACCTAACGAATCTTACAAGATAATTTTGGACCAACTGGTACTAGTTTATCAGACTTTGCTTGCCTCCAGCTTTATTAACGATACTACGTATACTTTGAGATAGAAAACAATTTTCAACAAGCATAAGCATAATGCGACCCAACTTATACATAGAAACCACACAAACACTCACCATCTATGACTCGATAGATATCTACAAGGCATCCCGCTGCAATCTCAAAAACTCCTCCTCATCCTCAAAGCTAGTAGTATACACAGCCGAATCCTCCACCTCAGCTTTCTCATCCGAGTCCCTAACATAATCCTCCGGCGTAGTAGGACCTCCCCGAAAAACATATCCAAACCAATACCGACCACCCGTCGAGCCAACATTATTCGCTAAGCAAAAATAAGTCATCCTCAATCGTAACTCAGACACATACTAGGTGTATATGAACTCTTACCACTGAACGATACGGTCGAGGTACACACGTGGAACTTCTCGCATTTCTGGTTAATATACTCATGCCAGCCTTTGGCGTTGTGTTCGTCGAGGTTGGCATGGTAGCCGGCAATAACATTTCCGGGGAATAGGCGTGGACCTGCGACCCAGTTGTCTGGGGGAGAGAGAGGTAGACGAACGAGGTGTTTTTGTTGGAATTGGATGGGGTAGGTTGTCCCAGTTATGGGGAGGAGAATGGTGAGTATGTTTGATAACTTCATTTTGATCTGTGTGGAGGATTTATGCTCAAGTGCAGCCTGATGTGGTTGATTGGTTTGTTTTGGTCGGACTGGATGTTGTTCTTCAGTATTTATACTCGGGCTAGTAGTATACAACGTAAGGATTACATATTTGGCGTTGCGCCATTGTCGTATCTGATGAACCATAGGTCGAGTAGTGGCTTTGCTAGGTAAACGGGAATGAAACATCTCGCACGTAGTCTCAGAGCTTTGTCTGGTGAAACGACGTAGGTGTAAAATCGGTCGGTCGATTGTGACGATGATGGTCCCCAACAGAGCAACTCTTCCAATGGTCATTGACTAAGCCTATATAGTTTAACTACGAGATATATCCATAGATGATCCTCGTATAAGATAGAGTTTATGTACGTCCATACTTTCTCCATAGAGATTACAATCCAACATATCATAGATTATCAGACCTTCTGCAACCACGGAACATCGATAACTGAATATTCTCTAAGCTTATTCCTCTAATACCAGAAAAAAAATAAGATCTAAATTTCAGATTGTTGTTTCAGAAGCAGAGCTGTTATCAACACAATATCTGAATGATCTAATAAATGAGCCATGAGCGAGTAGATATGAAGACGAAGCTGATCACCCGCATCATAGCAATAGATATTGCCCTAGTTCGTCTAGACACACTGAGAGTACCAAGGGTTCCAGTCGCGGCAGGTAGTGCCGGCCTCACACGACCCTGATCCAGTCCAACCCTGGCCACCACATTGGTAGTATTTCTTGATAGTGCCATTCGATGGAGCGGGCAAGGTCGGGGCAGCGGTGGATGTTGCCGCAGGGGTACTGGAAGTCTTGGAGAGGGTCACAAGAGTCGTCGGGGTCACGGAGGAAGCAGCGGCGGCGTTATTGACGGGAGGGGCGGAAATAGAAGAAGAGGAACCGGAGGAGGCACCACCAGACCAGACAGACGGGCCGGGAAGATCGTAGGAAGTTGGGACCGGGTAGTAGATGTCGAAGTGGATGTTGGGATCCTCAGGCTTGTACATACCGGGAATCTTGACCAAGGGACCCGGAACGCCCGATCCAGAACCGGTAACCTCGATTTGAGCGCAGGTGAAGTAGAACTCGGAATTGCCACTGAAGCCGCGATGGAGGCCAATGTGCTCAACACGGACAAGATATTGACCGGGCGGAGTATCCTTGGGGATCTTGAAGGACGCAGTATCCTTACCCCAAGTGCACCAGTCGGTGTCCTTCAAGCCATCGGAAATGTCCTCGCAGACACCCTCCTGGTATACCTTGAACCAATCCCCTGATCCGTCGTAGGTCTTGACATCTCCGGGTGCCTTGGACATGTAGATTTGCAGAGGCCCAGGGTGCTTCATCGAAGCACCATAAGCGAGCTGGAAACCGATCTCTGCACCCGGAGCAACGGTGTAGACCTTTGTCTTGGCCGCAGAATCCATGGAACCTTTGTTGCAGCGGAAGTCGTTGCTCACGATTTCAGAGGCCAGTGTTGGTTGGTACCCATTGCTATTCTCGCGGATGTATTCGAAATCCTTGGTTGTCTCTCCGTCGACAATCAACTTCGAAAACACATAATGACCCGAAACCAGCGGGGCGATACTCGCGAGAAAGGAAAGAGAGGCAAGGTTGAGCTTCATCTTGACAAAAGACAAATAAAAAATAACGAAAGGAAAACAAACGTCTAGTTTGTCGGTTAAGAAAGAAAGGAGTGAATAATACTAAAAAAAGGAAGAACAGGAAGAATGAACGAATTGATATTGAAAGGTCAGCATGATCTTGTCGATAACCACAGCTTAAATAGTTCTCCCAGCTCGACGAGTAATTAAAGGAACGAAATTGAAGTAAAACCTTCAGTTTCATATTGATGTAGCCCCATGTTACTCATAAATCCTATACAAAGTGCGCAGTGGCCTTACCCCTAGGTGATAAGAGCCGAGCCTTCCTTGTAGCTCAGGACCCCTAGACCAAAACCCTGGACCCATACAGCATGATGTCTAGACTCTAGACTCATGACCTACGTGCGAGGCGCTCTGCCAATAAGCAATTACGGTTCGTAACGACATGGTAAATCCACTACTATGTAGCTATTGCCCCACATGTGGAGGGTAACGACCTTCCTTTCAAGGCACAGAGTTGTCTTTAGCGAGATAGCTACACACGGTTAAAGTCGGCCTGCTGTACAATAAACGTGAATGTTGCATGTGCAGGGGAGTAGGTCACCAACTATTCTAGTCGTTATGATATATCCGCAAGTCAGCTCGCACTGGCTGTATAAGACGAGATCCACTTGGAGAGCAATCACGGGTAGATTATGATTAGGCTAAAGCAGGTGGTCCTCCTGTTCAAGTATGAACGCCGAGGTGGCAAACCGATTACCCGCTTAAACCAGCAAAGCAGGGAATAAAAGTACTTGAGAACTCTACCATGGTCATGAAGAGACCGTTAGGATAAAGATGAAGTCCGAATGAGTGCAGTTGCCAATCTAGCAGGTCTACCAAGGTTAGGCCGGCACTAGGCACGTACATAGGCAGAAACACAAAGGTATTTTTTTCAGTCTTCAATGGACAAATGAAGAAGAAGCGTGTCATTTCCACATTCGAGTCTTGTTCGAGGAAGCGCCTTAGCCCCTTCCCTTGATCTGAGCGGGAAGTTAAAGTTAGAAACGGATTTATGTAGGGCTAGTGGGGTTTCCGATTCGGGTCTAGGTAGACGGAGCGAAGAAGATTAGTGATCTTGTCAGAAAACCTGAAACCGCCGTCTTATGGCCATCGGATAGTTCTTAATCTGCCAACTGCCGAGTCATAACCGGAAGTCTGCTCAGTGAGTCGATTCGTATTGTGGATTTTCTCCTAAGACCATGGATTCCATTGGACTTCCTTCGCTACGATGTGGCTCAGGAGCACAGGCATAGCTGCAATCCTAACGTGCAATTTGACACATTTGTGTATCGCTAGCAGCAGTAATCAGCATTCCTGTACGTACGGATGGTTCTGAACCAGAGAAGGCCCTATAGCCACCCTCTTTAAAACGATCCGGACGAAATAATACAACCACCGCTTATGACATGTCACTGCGTTTAGCCGTAGGATATAATACAGAATGGCTTTTATCCTATTGGCCAGACCAAGTGTACCTCGAGCTATGGCACGATTTAGGCTCTGTCCGAGCGGGAAATGGCTCTGTACCCGGCATCTAAACGGAGAGTCGGAGATAGCCTTGAGATCCTGGAATCCCATAGTATGACTAATGGCTTGCCTGAGTCTAACCAGATTTAATATCCGGTCTATCTATGATACAAAGGCCTGTCCATGGCTGACTCCTACCAGATGCACGGGTGTCCCTTCGACACATGAGCTCCTCTTGGCTCTTGATTGCCTCGGTAGTCATAGACTCATGAACAATGTAGTTACGGAGTATTGGTGTCTTTGATGGTTGACTAGTCAATAGACTCAGGCTGGTCCCACTTGATCAGGGTCTCTAAGCACCGTGAGCTCTAAATGTTTCGAACGTGTGGGCCCAGTAACCGAGCGATTTCCTTTTCTAGTAATTGCGCGTTGAGTGAAACGACTGAATCTACCAATAATAGAGCTGCAAGTATAAAACAAGAGACAGTCACTTATCATAGGAAGAATAAGCGAGTTCGAGCGCTCAATGTGGAAAGGTTTGTACTAAGGTAGCTTCTTCGTTATCTAATCCCTGAACTACGGCAGTAAGTGGAGTCGGGGCAGGTTGTATGCCGACACTGAGCTGAAGTCTTGACTTGCTAGGTATATCCACAGCACAGCCCGCTGACAGACTTCTTTTAGTTAGTCGGTCCGATAAATGCCCGTTAACAGGCAGAGTTGGCCTGGGTGAGGAGCCCAAGTTTCCACGGCATGGCATTATAATCGCCACTCGCGTTTGGATCCACGCCCTGGTAAAGATAGCGTAGATTACAGGGGTTAATGGTCATGGTCTGGTCAACATTTGTGCGCACCATCTCCCCATGGCTGATACTCTTAGTTCCAGGCCTCAGCGCTAAACTTGATATTGTTGGACCGTGCAAAGGGGTTCGCCTCCGTGTCGGCAAGACTGGCCCAGGTACCAGAGAGACTCGTGGAAGTCCAGGAACGGAAGTATCTCGCACCGTCACTGCCGATGGCCTTAACGAGAAGAAGGTACTCACCATCGCCGGCGCTGTATACGTTGGATGCCTCAAATAAGGCATATGCATTCGTGTCCTGCAGCGCGATAACGGTATTCCCCATACCGTTCGGAAAGTTCCCGAGAGAGCTCTGAGAGCGGTAGAGATGACCATTATCATCCGATGAAAAAAGATAGCAGTCGGACGAATCGCAAATAGTCCACATGTCAACCCAATTTCCGTTACCTATGTTCTCCGAGATGATACTGGGCATGCTGTCGAAGGAATTCTCGGGCGCACTCCACCCGCCAGGATTGCTGATGTTGGAGTTGGTGGAGTACGCAGCGTTACCATTTTGGTAGACAAGGTACCACACCACAGCTTGTGTGGCTCAAAGTAGAAGACCCGAGGAGCGGCGCGATAGCCTGTCCCGATGGGGCCTTGATCAAGGTAGTGGAATGTTGCCGAGTTGGCCTCATTGAAATCGGTAAAGCTGAGGTAAACTAGATTATAACCGGCTTCCTTGGCTGTGCTAGCAAAAACGTGGTAAACGCCATCGACTTCGATGATGGACGGGTCTTTGATTCCAGCAAGGTCGTAGCTATCTTTTTTGGGCTAATAAGAGGACCACTCGAACTCCATTCGAAGCTCTTGGGCAGACTGGCCTTCGTCACGGAGTCTTTCCAAATACTAGCCGAAAGCACGTTGCCAGCTGCGAGGCAGACTGAAATGACGGAAAGTCGAGATGACAGCATTGTTTCACTTAGAAAGGTCTTAGAGAACAAGAGGTACAAGTGAGATAGCAGGTGACCATTCAGTTTAGAATTCTTCTTTTAGTAGTGGCTTACGGTAAACGTGTATATTCTCCATCAATAACAGTCCTCAAGGAAACGGAGTTCTGCAGCAAAGAACGAGGATATCAGGCTGAATCACGAAATCCGCGGTCGCTTCCGTCTGAGTTTAAGCAATTAGGGCGACTCTCTTCATGCATTAGAGTGTGAAGGACGCCCAATGAAGTACGCTCTCAAGCAGTCGGTTAGTTGGACAATGTATCATTTCTATCACACTTGCTTTACTCGCCTGAACTTTCCTTTCCAAAGTCCCCCGACGCATGACAATTGCATAGACTAGCAGCCTGATGTTCAGCTGGGTACATACGCCATTTAACATCATTGTATGAGAAGGACGGGGACTACGAATACCCTCTAGCAGCTATAATATACAATACAGCAACATCTCCCACTGTACGAAACGATGCAAGTATGGTACCGTTGTATTTCTCTGAGAAAGGAGAGAAAATAATCTAGGATGCCCAAAGCAAAAGCGTAAAGGCTGTGGGATTGGTGGTCCCGCGAGTCTAAATCTTCTCCTGACCTTGTACGGCTTTGATTGGAATCCCGGTACCCACTGCTAGAGTGTGACTATTCTTGACATATCGATCAGGGGTAGCCCTATCACGTATATGCCTGAGTACATGCTGTGAAACTCCGCTGCGAGAGTTGTGCTAGCCAGACAAATGGACTTTTTCCACTTCAGGGGTAAAGCAGGAATGAATGCCATGCCACTAGAGCTGGTACTTCAATAATCATCTCCATCGAGAGATGCATGCCAACCGGAGCTGGAACCGGCCAAGGAAGAAAGCACCTGTAAGCTATTAGTCAAAGTTTCCACAGTACCTATAACACGAAACTCTATCAGTCAAGGTAAAGTTTTAATACAACATACTCGACAATACCTGCTTTATCCCGGACCCCTTTCTTCGTCCGGTTGACGCTCTCTACCGGCCGATCCCGCACCATCTGTATAGGTATCCGGCTGATTTCTTTCAATAATCTCTTCAGCAAGATCATACCTTCTCATCACATCTTCCAGTAGAGAGTCAACCTCATCCCTCGAGAACCTCCTGTTCCTGTACTGCAACATGGTCCTCTTCTGCTCAATATATTCCCGAACCCTCCTGAGCTCTAGCATATTTTTCCGGGGTCGCTGAGGAAGGCCCCTACCTTTGAGAAGAGCTATAAACCCAGCAATTACAGTGTTAACGGCGCCTAACACGGTTATTGCAATCAAATGTTGGCCCCCAAACGGTCCAAGAGCAGTTATGGTTGCTCCGACCATGACTTGCACGATCGCAAGTACGTTGAAGAACGTGCTAACGAAACGGTACTGCCACCATTCGCGGGATTCCTCCTGGACCAGCTTTTTGTACAGTTTATCTGTTGCATCTGTGAATGTTTGGTAATTTGGTGCTTCCTCTGTGGATGGGCCTGCGTGTGTCGGCTGTGAACTAGGTGTATTATTTGCAATCGACATATTGTGCTTCACTGATACCAATGATCGCCTGATGAAAGCAGGATGGTATTTTTGTGCAGAAGGCTCGAGAGTCTCAGCGTCAAATCTTAAGCTCCTACGAGTGGAGACAGCTACGTGATCTTCATGACCTAGCTTCGTATCGATAATCCCTCAGAAACAGGGGCTGCGAATGGCGATCAACTGACATATGCTACATGGCTTTACTATCTTCATACGATAAGAGAAACTTAGGACCGGATTGGCTTAGCGAACTTCCAGACCTAACAAGACCCTCCTGGGCTTGGGGTACCCATGGTACGCCGAAGTCAATCCACAATAAGGTTATTTCATATCATACTTTCATCTTCAAGCCCCGCAGTGATCGGGGATCCTAGGTAGCTTGCTGATGCCCACCGTCTAGGCTCATATGATACATAAAACGGATGCTGCGAACTCTTGTACTGTTGAAATTGCTGCAAAGCCCTCCTTCTGCTCTCTTCTCTTCTCTTCTCCTTCTTCCGTCATCTCTTTTTTGAGTGAGAAAAATGAAAGGGGTGCCATAACATTTGCGGAGCTTATCTGTGAAAAGCCTAGGATCGAAGACATCGAACGATCTACCAGGTCAAGTTCGATTTAGGCCATACACAATATGTTGTTTCGCCGGACGACTGTCGACATAATTGCATCGGGATACGACTTCATGCGAGGTGTCACCCGCAGCAGACCGAGTAAAATTTCGGTTCAGTCTAACTCTAAGCCAAGCGCATCATACAGCCTAGATTCACACTTATATGAGCTCGTATAAGGACCGCCCCTTCGTATCAATTGACGTTCTACAGAATACTCAGCAGACTGATATTTAAAGATCAAAAGTAACATACAAAACGTAAGATGTTCTCAGAACATTGCCCTACTGTGGTATATACTCACGCCATTATAAATCCCATCTTGGGTATCCAATAAACGCCAATACTGAAATCAAATCTAAGAGGCATTATCCCCATTTACAGTAACTTTTGTACTTCCTCCCATTAACGCGGACTCATCCCCAAATCGCTTATTATCCCACTCCCTGTCACTTCTACCACCCGATTCATTCTTCACAGCACTGGATATTCTATGCATCCTATAGTTTGCCGGTGGACCATCGGAATGATCCGTACTCCATGAGAATGAACAGCATAGTGTCCGTAGCAGGGGTCGAAGGGTCGGTAAACAGGCGCAGATGATTCCGACACAGGGCTCGACGAAGGTCCAGGTTGCGGCTTCCATTACGGAGTCTATGTTAACCAAAATATTAGCTGAGTACGATTGGGTTCGAGAAGGAATAAAGGAAACATACATGACGTATCCATAGTTTCGAAAATATCGAGAGTAACGACTCGCATAATGCTCGCGACACAGACACTGGATTCATTAGCTTTCATCCCTCACAGATATGATATATTAAAAGACGTACAATCCACCGAGAAGGAATATCCCCAGAATAGTCAGCTTCTGCGACAGCCGTAGTTGAAGTTGTAGAACCATCGGAATCGGTAAAGCGAGAATAACCACATCAATGAGCAGGTTGGATATCGCATTGCCGAAGAAAAATTGTTTCGGGTCGATGCAAGTTCCGTTTAAGGTCTTGTTCCAGTTCAGGGCAATCGGGCGACATTGAAGAAGGACGGTAATAAAGACAGCGAGACACCATGATATGACTAGACTGCCGGTGATAAGGCTCGCGATTCTGAAATTGCGAACGGTGAAGATTCGGCGATAGAGCAGGAGGATTGAGATTTTGATCGAGGGGATGAGGAGGGTGTATGAGATTTCGTTGGCGAAGAAACACTGCAATTGTTGTTAGACTTAGATCACAATTGAACGCCCGGTGATACCCACCTTTTGAAAGACGATCTTCTCCTGGATACTTAGTTCGTCCATGTGTTTTCCTAGCCCGCCATCTCGAGCCCCTATACACGATCAGCCATGTACAATCTCGTCGCAATATGGGAAACACACAAACAACAGCCTCCCCAAGCATGCTATAAGCAAGAATAATCGATACACAGATGACATAGTCATCCATTCCCAAAGTAGTTCTCATCCATCGCGCAACGATCCGAAAACCCACCACAATCGTGGACAGCGCGACGAGCACAGCACTGACAGTAATGTAGGTTTTCCCACGGTCGTTAGCACCCATAATGCGACGAAAAGGCTTCTGCCAGAGGATGAATGCGTTGTTGTCGTCGATGTATATACATAACCCTAGTCGCCGGTCAAACAACGGCAAAATTTCGCAACCTCGTCGGACGTGAGCCAAGGTTTGCTTGATTGCTTGACGTACTATTTAAACCCACGTGGACCCCGTACTCTGCTATCAATTGCATGTGGATAACATTTTAAGATAAGATTGAGTGTGAATTAGCTGTTCTTGAAGATCGAATGGTTTCACTTAACGTTTTGTGTCGATATTATCCAGGGAGCTCGCGCCACCAGGTTTGTGTGCATCTGAACAGGAATTCGTATCAAAATGTCTTATTAGGGACTGTTAGCTACCAGGGGTTCTGGTCAACGATTACTTTTAATGCCTAAAGAATTACATGTGTGTGCGAATGCCCAAATCCGAGAACTTGTCTCCGGCAGACCCGCCCGCAAGGATCTTCATCCTGGTGGCTCGATGTGCGCATACTCCGTACCATTAAGGTGGGATTCGTGCATTAGAGTAGTGGTATTCCTCTGACGCTAGAGTCCTAGGCTTGGTAGATTGTGCGTGATTATTTATTAATGATCAATCTCCAATTCCGCGGCAGCGGTTCATCCATCTCAAGCCGAGAGATCTACAGGGGACGCAACGCTCCTAACATATAAGCTACTAGAAGATAGAAATACTATCGGTGAGTACTGTGAGATTGAGACACAAGACCCGTCTCCCTGACACACAATGGCATATGCTAGCAATAGAAAATAGAACAGATTATTGAATCAAATGCTTCATGAGAAAGGAAGAAAGCAGTACACAGTAAATAGACTACCCCCAAAGTCTGGAACCGGTCAAACCAAACACGCAAGATTAATCAAATAAACTTCGATCCTGGCTCTGCAGGATCGGACGGAGTGGGTCGGGCACAGAACGAAATTGAAGCCTTCCCGATGCCGATTGGCCTGGGATGCCGTTGGTTACATCGGACCCGTTCCTCAGCTCCAAGCCGTTGTATCAGCCCACAAAATGTCTCAAACTAAGCAGGATCTATTCGAACCTTGCGGAATAGATCCCGCCAAACCTTTCGCATACCGCGTTCCATGCGGTTAGGCTACCTCATAGTTCATTGGGATGCAATCTTTAGCACCAGCTTGGCAGTCTCATCCGGCATGCTGAGGAACGGACTGTGGCTCGCTGGTAGCCTCTCAACGTCTATATCCACTCCCGCCTTCCGCACGTTTTCGATCATCATTTCCTGAACCATGGGAATGAGAGCGGCATCCTGTTCGCACACAATGTATGTGGCCGGGATGCTGCGATACGCCTCGTCTGAAATTGGGTCAAACTGGGCGGATTTCGGGTGGACCACCAGCTTCTTGGCCCATGTCGCAGCTTCCTCAGAGGGGAGGTCGTTGAAAAAGCAAGGTGCCGGATCGGGGACAGTCAGCATCTCCTTCTCATCCTAGAAACATTTATTAGTGGGTGCATGGAACTCCAGGTAAGTGACTGCATACATCGATTGTTATGAAAGGAGGCAATTGGCCGCCAAACATACCCGCGAGGCTGTTGCCACTAGGGGGTATAAAAGCAGTCATGTAGATCAGACGTTTGATCGCCAGTCCGTGTAGGGCATCAGTGCCAACAATCCCGCCATAGGAGTGCATCACCGCGACAACAGACTTCCCATCGTCAATGAGCGACTGTGCCGTCTGACGGATGAGCGCCACATCATCTGCCAGCGTCTTCGTCGGGGGTACATCATTGTTGCAGGTTAGGAGGCGAGGACAGACTGCTTCGTAGCCCAAGTCTTTAAACGCCTTGCAGAACGGGGCATAAAATTCAGGATGATGCCATGCCCCGTGAATGACAAGGATGGTAGGGCGAGTAGTCGTTGTAACAGTCATATTGGTCTGCAAAGTTTGTCTCAAACGTGGGACAGAGATGGAAAGGTCCTGCAAGGAAGTGTTATTCGGGGCCTTGAAGACTATTTTATCTCGGACAAATTGGTTCGTAACACCTGGTGGGGCAGCAACCCCCTCGACGATCGCATGCCTGGAAGCAGCCAGATGAGACATCAGTGTAGTCCACTTTACCGGTATTAGCTAGTCGCCTGTTAACTTAATGTCCCTAATTGAAAGCCCCTCCTGCAGTGCTACGCTACTACTAAACATCATGCTATTGTCTTTACTAAGCTACTACTAAGTTCACCTGGTGCTATCTAGGACTCCATGTCATAGAAGAATTTATGGATTTATAACTCAGAACGCTGGGTTATGAGTACTAGATGTCCGATCGGCACGGACCTTTGTAACAGTACTATATATGTTGTGCTTGAGATATATTTCTTTACTACTAATAGTATATATAACGTACAGTCGCCTATAAACCCATGTCAAAACCAGGTTATACCTCGCTTAACTATACAAGTAGTGCCGATCGAGTGTCAGAGCACAGATCAGTTGGTCAATAAGTCACCGAGTAGAAGTCGATATGAGGAGATGCATATTGCTCTACTGCGTATATGTCCACACTATGGATTGAATTGTACTATCGTCCGTTTCATTCTACAATCTAATGTCTTTTACTAGGTCTTATGTAGCCTATGCTAAGAGTCAATCAAAAGCAATGAGCTTCTTGAAATCATAAAATGTATCGAATGAGATCGCTGGCGGACAAATCAGCACAGACTGCCACTCAGAAAGTGTAGGTTTAGCATAACTAGAGGGAGTGATCATAAAAAAGGTACTCGTCTCACACCTCGATCAAACTCAAGGATTGTGGGGATTGAGCTGACTGACAGTTTGTTCTCCACTAGACTGTTTTGCAAGCACCGGTTTGGCGATATCGGGATTTTCTCTCTATAAATGGTAGCATGCGGTCGTATGAATAATACCCAGTCCTATCACTACTTCCCATGGCGACGTGCCTGGAAATCCAGGAGAAAAACAAATAGATTAATAATAGGCGATCTTATAGCTAAAGGATTCTCCGCAAATTTCGAAATCACAATAACTAATACCGACAATCCCAAAATGAAAGCCACGAAATTAAATCCAAATAAAATTAATGAATGAATATACAACTCGCCAGTCCCGCGAAGAGCCTATACAAGCGGGAACAAGCAGACAACCTCCACACAAAACCTAAGCAACAACAACAGTCTGATTGAGCAGGTCCAAGTATGGCCACGCGCTCGCCTGTAAAGCGACCAAGTCAGCTCCTTAATCTCATCGATGCGATCGCGGGAGGTTAGCACTTACCCCGACAATTGCCACATGGGCGACGTTGATCTGTGCGTCTCCCTTGGCTATGGAGTCCGGAATCGTCACGGTGAAGTTCTGATAAGGAGGCGAGCTATCGTGGTAGTCGGGCTTGAAGGGCCCGTTATAAAGGAGAGTGCCCAGTGAGTCCTTCGGAGCCATACAGGGTCTTGAGGGGCAGGATGCCACTCCAATTGCGACACCCATCTCCTCGGAGCCAGTTAAGGAGTTCTAATACGGTAGTTAGTCTCGGCTATAGCTCTGGGATGTTGGTCCGAGCTTACCGGGCGCTGAACCTGAACAACTAGATCTTCTCCTGCAGTTATCTCCTGGTCTTTCGTGGGAAGTCCGATGAAAGCGTTCTGCGCCGAGACGGCGGCGGCAAGAAAAGCGATAAAGTAAGGGGCCTTCATGTTGATATTGACTCAATGATAAAGAGTTATATTGAAATTGAAGTGGTATTGAGCTGATGCTTGCGATTCTAATCTGGACCTTACTTTTTGATGTTGGTTGAAGTCGAGGCAGAGGGGGTTTTTATGCTGTTGAGAAATGGGATACAGGTCAATGTTAGGGGCACAACCACTGGACGACGGTGATTCGTTAAGTCTCTGCAAGTCTCAGAGCGGCGAGCGAAGCCACGATTGTGGTTGGCCTGGAGGACTCAGAATCCGAGGTAACCGAAGGTTGAAAATCCCCGACACTGCCGAGATCGCCTGTTCTCGCCCCATGTTTGGTCAACCCCATGAAAAACATGCATATTGTCTGTAGGGCCTGATGCTAATAATACCATCTCCTTTTGAAGGAGCTCTCCTCTTTTCCTTCTACGTAAACTGGCGGTCAGACCCATTTCGCCTGTTGAGGTTTGAAATTATCTTTTGTAGATTCCAAACCACACGACAGAGTATACGACGACTATAAATAGGTATCAAGAATGACAGGTCAGAAGAGATGTTCTGAGTTTGTTGGACAAGAGAAGGGACAGGTCTTTGTTTAGAACTAAGGAAACGGCAGGGTGCCTGAACTAGCCCTAACAAGTCACCCCACGACAGACTGGAAAAGGTGATCAATGGTCATGTCAGAGATAACCCGCCATTATATTCTCCAAGCGTGTCATGTTGCTTAGTTACGAGCTTAAAATAACAGTGTGGTCTCCATGGAGCGGGTATCAACGAGATATGACGTCATACGTCTATGTTACTCTAGAATCTACTCAGCAAATCAGCTCTTGACAGCGCAATGCACGAAGGATTACGCTAGAGGGATAGTCGAACGCTACAGGACTAAATATAAAGATCAAGACGTAGAGTAGGATTGTGAAGCACCGAGTCATTACTTCTATAACACCATGTCGCTCTCGTAAAATTACCTAGAAGCACTCTCCACTATCTAATCAGCAACACGTCAGTTGTGATGTCTAGCATGATCATTTTGTTCATGTAATAAAAACCTGATGAAGTGCTCTCTATCAGGCAACTCATGCCCGGAGGATTCTCAATGTTAAAATAATGACTCGCTGCCTACGAATGCCGGATCGAGCAGTTCGCCTCTACGTTCAACTGTATTCAGTGTCTTAGTATCTGACTATCATCCACATACTGGCGATGCGCTCGCCCCATGAGACACTCGTTATTTATAGCGATCAAAGACACAGCAAAACCGTAGCATCTCAAATTTAATTCCAGCCCGGATTAAATGCTGCCTAGACAAGTAGCTAGATGTGTGACAGCGGTAACCACCCAGTGCATGGTACAAGGGAAGAACCCAATCACACCGCGGATGAAATGGGCGGTTCCAGCCCCTCTGAATGCTACTTGTACATATTATATATACGCGACCGGCCTGAGGATTGTACAATTTTCAAGGAGGAAGGCGGCAGGGTCCGTAAAATCGAGGTCGTTAAATGCAGTGTAACAGCTGCAGAGCTTACATACTCCGGAATCAGTGCACACTGCCGACCCACGAGCTTGTTCGTATTAGTATCTAACTGAAGGTTTGTGGCTGTGCATAACAGGGCTAGCAGTCGTTTCATACCCTACCACAGTAGCCACATAGTAGAGTAATCTCAGACGATGTCCGAGTAGATCTAAGTACCGATGACCCACCTAGCCATCGTAGCCAACCATAGTCAATAGCTCTTTCATATACACGCTAATTTTCGAGTCACCAACCTCGTTAAGTATAGCGTTGTAGCGCCCTATTGCACATTGCTTGGGATTACAATAAGCTCAGTCAATCAAGCCTTGGTGGGTTCCATGCTCCCAGGAACATCTAGAACGCATCAGTGGTAGAATTTGCGGGTCTAACTAAGGGGATGAACGCTAAGCTGCGAGACACTTACCAAAAGTGACAATTAATTAGAGCACCCTGGAAAATTGGTACTGTCTAGCACAGGCCTTTCTTTGCAGTGTCCAGTAGACAGAAGTAGAGGCTTAGAAAAGGAAGTCCTATATAACCACGGATCCTGCATTTTGCCATTGATCAAATCTCTGTTTCTTGCTGCTCCATCATCATTGAATTGTATTCGAAGAAAGCCGACTACCACACAATGCATCTGACCGGGAGAGATGGCATATCAATTCTGCAACTTATCGTCTATGTCCCTTCCCTGGTGATCATATCCATCGCCTGTATGAGGCACGGTTTTCGCCGTTCTGCAAGCTGGGTTCTTATTCTGATATTTTGCCTCCTTTGCATTGCTAGGTCTGTCTGTGAATTATACGCACGCAGCCATCCATCGAAAGATCTTATAATAGCGGCCATTGTTCTTGACTCCATTGGCATATCACCCCTGATCCTTGCCGCTTTAGGATTGCTATCAAAACTGTAAGAGATCGACAGGCCTTTCTTGCTTGCCCCTCGCTCTGTGAAGAAAAACTGAAAACGGGGAAAGACTAACACTGACATACGCGTGACGCATGTGCTTGATTCGAAAGGAATTAGAAGTTACCAATCAGTCAATCAATATTTATTAACCTGTTAGAGCCTAACTATTGAACGTCTAGCTATGCAGGTGCTTCACTGGCGGAGCAGAATTCTAGCTCAGAACGCCTGAATCACACACAAAAGAACGATAATGAACGAAAGGCTTTGAATTACAACTAAAACGCCTGCAACAGCGTTGAAATCTCTCCCGTTTGTAAACCATCCTTGTGTTCTGGCCATTATCTTCCCCCTCCATGTCTTGTTTATAATCTGTTATGCGTCTATTGCGCAGAACTACACTCTCCCCGACTGGGAATCGAACACCAGGTCTCCCGCGCTTGTTCTCTTCTGAGACGACAAGATGATATCATCCATTAGACCATCGAGGGATAGAGCCAAAGAAAGGACCTTCCCCCCGAGCTGGAATAGCCAGCGATCTGCTGATAATAGTGGTATATTCCCATTGCGGTCAGACGTCATATCCAATTAGGCCACCAGGGGTTTGGAGTTGAAATACAAGTTACCCTCGAGCCGAACCTTTCGCGTCTAGCTCACATCGTCGTAAGCGCCTCCTCGTCCGATCCTAACCACTCAAGATTCAGGTCCCGTGTTGTGATTTACTTTAGCTCAGTGAAGGTTTAAGATGCATTCTTAGGCTACCGGGTCCCTACTACTAGGTCATCTACGACCGTCCATGTTGAGGTGACTCGCTCGAATAAAACATAGTCAGGGGATACTCTACTCGATGAGGACGAAGAATACCCACAAAAAATATATTCGAGACACTGCGCGTTCGTCATGGCGATCATGCCCTGTGGCCTTCAGTAGTGCCTGTAGATAGGTACATGTGGTCCCAACACTAACAGCCACCCAGATCGTAGTCGGGAGCACTTGCAGCATCCGAAACAATAATGGGACACCAGCATGTCAATATCTCCTTTCCTAGGGACTATGGTATTGAGCCACACAAAAGTGGCTCTTCTTGAATACCAAGGAAAATGTTATGGACAAAATTGAGCACTTTGAGCTCTTGGTTACTTTATGTATAGCGCCAAACGACCCACGCCCCATTTAAACTGCTCTTCCAGAAAAGAACGCGTTGGGATGATAAATAACCGCACATGTTTAACAGGGCAATAAATATCACCTGATTTTCAACGGTTTTCTCAAAACCTTCGCAGAAGCTTCTAACGCGGAGTTCCGAATGTTCGAAAGTGCTGAGCAAAGGAGGTGATCGCAGTCAATAGTTCCAACGAAGACGCCGATCTATCCCCTAAATTTGGGTCTTAGATCGCGTTTTTGAGTCGTATTATCAGCAATACCCTTTCCCTGAGCGATTCCTTGGATCTTGACGGAGGCAATGGCGTGATGGATTATATCATGGTGATTATACAGTCGGCTACTCAATCACGACCGAAATTGATCATACACCGTCGAATTGGTACTAAATTAGCCACCTGGGTTTTGTGGCGATGAGGCGGGAGTTACCTTCTCCGTGAGACGTCTGTGGGGCAAATCATCGGGGTTGTGAGACTAGCTCATTGACTAGTGAGATGGGGAAGCTTAGAATGAGGAAAAGCCGTGCCGATCATCGCGTAACTTTCTAACCGACATGGGGCTGCTCCAGAGTCCAAGGGTCTCCAGCATACTCCGGAAGTAATGTGAGGGAAGAGTTGATATCATCTTAGATCCAACGGGGCTGTGATTGTTCCTTCTACAAGACATTGGACTTCCACTAGCCCAACTCAAGTTCGCAACATTGTACCCTAAGATTAGCTTATTTATGCGAGTACCATGCAACATTCGGCTAATAGAAACGCAGTAGTTATCCGAGATCCGACTCTAAGAATAACGATGTGAGACATTCTCCACACCATCCGCCAAAGCGATTGCATCAGGGATTGATGCACCAATATCCTCCCCAATAGCGCCACGCTACAGCCTCACGAGCTCGTAAACAGCATCCGAGCATCTCATTGCGACATTTATTTGTTTTTGAATATAAAAACCTGCGAACCCCCCCGGGTGCGAGGAAAATCATCAACCACAAGCTCAACCCATCAATCAAGACATCAACCCACAACACAAACAAACCACTCGCAAACCGTCACCATGAAGTTCACTCTCGCCGCCGCTTCCACCTTCATCACCGCTGCCCTCGCAGCCACTCTCCCCAAGTCTTTCACTCTTGTCGCTGACGGCGGCAACACCGTCCTCACTGACAACAGTATGTACCCCTTACCTCAACCCTTCAGTAGAATCGTGACTAACCTCAACAGCCAACGCGATCGTGGACGCTTCCCAGGCCAGCACACTAGAGATCCTCCGCCGTATGTCCCACGCACCCAATATAAGACTACACGAACCAAACTAACAATAAACAGTCAAAAGCGAAGACGGCAAAACCATCACCTTCACCCAACAAAAAGCCGTGAACCCCAATTCCTGGCAGAGCCTCTATGCCATCGCAGGCAAGTCTGAGCCTCTTGGCTTGACCATCCCTCACTCTGGTGCCACACCCGACGGCGCTGTGCTCAATGGCTGGGGCATCACCGACGACGGCTACCTCACCTTCAACGGCCTGAACAACTTCGGTCTTTCCGAGGACAAGCACCAGATCTACTTCCTTGGAGAGGGCGCCACTGTCCCCAAGGTTACTCTCTGGGTTAAGGAACTCAAATAGGCTGGTGCGTTCTGTGATTTAGGTGCTCGGTGACTTGAGGTCATCATTGCATGTGGACATAGTCTAGGCTGGTATTGGACATATGGATAATAGTAGATAATTCAACCATTGTTACTACATCATGCTTCTTCGCGTGTTTTGTATATCAATAGGCATTTGCCAATGGGGCGAGATGCCGAAGACGGTAATGTATTTGAAGAATCGAGAGTCGTGCTCAAGATAGGTGAATGTTACCTGGTCACGCACTGAAAGGTTGTGGTGGGTGTTTGGCGCTCCTAAATTATGCAAGTCCAGATGTGTCGATAGGTATCATCCATTGCGTGGAATGACGTTTCGCATTTATGTTGCAAAGGTATTCAGAGTTAAATACTACCCTGATCTGGGTAGACTATCTAGAATTTAGACGTGGCGTATCCGAACTATAACTCCTCATCTTCTGGTGACGACCGAGTTCACCACAAAGAGCAGGTCATAGCTAGGTACCTCATTCCGTCTCGAATGACTTCTCATCCCATCCATATTTCCTCTTCAGGCGACTCGCAAAGTAAAGAAGTCTCCAACCTTCGATACGGGACTGATGCGGTCGGTGGAGCGTGATAGGCTTTTGCACAGTGAAGCCTTCAGGTGGAGAAAAGGTATAGATCGACCCAGTCTTTGGCACAACAGAGAATTTCATGTGCGCCATAGCTGCTTGGAACGCAGCCCAGGTGATTGAGCTCCGTGGTCTCGGGTTGGAGAATAGGGTCGAGAATACCTCTAAGGAGGATGGCTTTACTTTGAATGCTTGGGGTGGCGCTGCAGGTTCTGGTTCCGTTGCGGGAGCTGCTGTTGGAGCGATACTGTACACGGATGAATGCGGCGGGCGTGTTTTGGTCTTCTCCTTGCGCTGTTCAATTTGGATTGCCCGGTTGGGCACTTCAGGAATTGACGAAGCAAGCTCAGCCTGTGCTATCTGCCCGTTCTTCTCCTTCTGCTGTTGAGCTTGGTTCTGCAGGTTTGATAAACATTCTTCGTTTAGATCCTGATAGAGGAAGCCAATATCTGCCCCTGCTTTGTTGGAAATGAATTCATCAAGTGTGGTCAGCGCGCCTTGGGCCATTCCCGGCTCCATAAGATTATCGATGGGCACTGCAAATGCCGACAAGTCAACCTCGGACTTTAGCGGGTCAAGCTCGGACCCCAGTTCCTTTAGTCGAGAAATATAAGTTTGCCCCTTCTTTGGGTTCATCGGCGGCATGGGAAGAGACGTCGAGAGACACTGGACGAAATTGGTTGTCACAGCAAGATCGCCGAAAGCGTCAAATTCGCTCTCCGCCATCTTATCTTGCTCGGCGGGATGTGTTTGATGGAGGTCGTCTAACTTTCTAACCCATTCGACTGCCCGGGAGGCATTCGTGTCGGTTTGGCAAAGGCGAAGTATATAATTGAGTTGCGGATCGGTCCTGGTAAGTGTGTCCGGCTTGGTTTTCATCGTTACCCGCGCGGTGCCACTATCATATACACCAGAGACGCGCTTGAAATGTTTATCGCCAGACCCCATTTGGATGAAGCGCTTGAAAAGTCGCTGAACTCGTTGGTACTCGAAATGACAGACGTTTGCAAGCTCCTGGAGAAAGGAACTTTTGTAAGTCCGGCCGTTTGGTCCTGTTAGAAGAGCTTGGAGCAGTTGATGGATATACCCCCAGACTGCAGCACCCACCACGGCATTGTGGATCATCTCGAAAAATGCGATGTTAATATATTTGTCTGTGATCAAGGGCAATCTTCGGCCTCTCTCATCTGCGACCAGCTCGGGTCGACTGAAAAACCAAGCATTAACAGCGTGAGCAAGGAATTCGGGCTCAGTCCGACATAGAAGTACATAGTCCTCCAGAGCTGACTTCTGGTCAAGAGAAAGAGCAGCCAGGTCTTCCAAGGAAAGCTTTCCTGGCTTCTGGTCTATTGTAAGCTTGGACATAGCCTCACGAGCCGCCTTCTCTGACTTTTTGGAGCGTCCTTTGGCCTCAACGGTGGAACCCGCTTCAAGAATGTCCTGGATCACGATATTCATGGACGTGAATAGAATAGACTGTCTGTCCAAGATAAGTTCACCCGTCGACTGAGGAACAATCAATCCAGCATCCACCCCAACTTTCATCATAGCCATTGTTTCTTTATACTTCTCCCGGTCAGAGACTGTAAAAGATTGACCATATCGTTCTTCGTCCATGAACAACGTAAAGCTATAGCGAAAGGGCTCAACATGTTTAAGACCATGAACCTGCATGCTCCTCAATATGACCGCCGCGTCACCAGGGCCACCGTTGACACCTTCGATGTACTGTTCACACAAGGACTTCGTCGCGCGATGTTTCAGGCAATCCAATAAATAGTCTGAATCCGGATCGGCGATATCTCGTAAATTCCAATCGGGGATGAACTTGTAAATATCGCCTAAAGATCTATCGGTAGGGGACTTCAACATCTGTCCTTCGGCAGCACCGGCTCTCATGACCTTCTCCCGTTGTGCCTTGCCCAGGGAACGCCATATTCCCTCGATCTTCGGTCCATGAAGCTTATATTTTCGCGCAAGATCGCGCTGCTGCTCTTTGATCAAATCAGGTTTCTCCATTTCTTTTCCAATGAGCGGTGATCACCTGTGCGGGGTGAATTGAATTTATGAATTAAATTTCAGGTGGGGCTGGTGGATATCTTGAGTCACGGGACTGGATTGATTTCTCTGGTACGAATGCCTCCATTATAGCAGGCTATCAGCCCCTATTTATGCGTTTTCCTAGGATCCTTGTTAGGGGACAAGTGTAATGCATAACTCTTGCAATTATAGGGAGAGGCTATGTAACTGACAGCTAGAGCCCGTGTTAAACCGCCCTGATGATCACGGAGTGGTTGCAAGTTGAGGAGTGGGTTTCCGTGAGCTGGCTGATTTGCAATCAATCCGTGGCACAGACGTATAGCGGTGAGTTCATCAGTTGCAATTGAAATTTTTCAGGTTTTTGGCTTTGTTGAGGTGCATTGGCCTTTGAGGTCTTCAACGCCCGCGGCTAGGGCTCGCGATACTGCCATATCTAGGTGCCGTGCTTATAACCTGCTACCACTTGTAGAAATTATTCAGGGGATGAAACTGTGCTAGATTGGGTTAATGAATACTATATTCAGGATATGGGCCTTGATTAATATGGTTGTATTGCTCATAAAAGTATATCTAACCTCCAAATGTTAGGTGATCATTTGGGTTTTGAAAAGGCTTGTAGGATGTAAAATGACCGAATCTATACAGGATATATACATAACTACAAATATATATCTACAAAGTCAAAGCTCGGGGCCAAAATATTTCATAACTCATCACAATTCATATTCCAGAAGAACAATCTTCTGGTTCGAGCCATTACATCTAATAAATATACACAAACTCATCGTTCTCCCGATCCGTCAAATCCAGGAAAGCATTATTGCCCACCTGGTTGTCCGTCTCGGCAGCCTCAACCTCAGCATCCTCCTCGGAAACCTGGTAAGTATTATCCATAGACCGATCGACAATCTTGGCCGGCTTCCCGTTCGCCACACGCCGACGCTCTTGCATTTTGTTAAGCACAAACAGATTGGCCCATTGAATCAAGACAATAGCAGCCATGGCGATGAAGATACCCAGACAGGCCCGCAGTCCAGGTTGATACGCGGGCGCATCGTTCTCATTGAACAGGAGCGGCCCAACGATGTTTCCCGCCGAAGAAGCCGCATTGTATAAACTCATGACGATGGACTTCTTCGTTTGTCCTGCAGTGTTTGCCACGATCCACGAGACAATGAGCGGGTTACCGCCGAACAAGAATGAAAGCAGATAGTATCCGGCCATTAGCGCACCCTGGACGGAGTCATCCCGAGGGAGGGCGTACAAGATCGCAAGACCCGCCACGACAGGTAACATGAAGGAAGCGAGCACGACGGCCTTGAGGCGGGCTTTCTGTGCGAGATAGCTAGCAAGGAGAATGATGATGAATTGAAGGGCACCGAAGGGCATGTTGAGTAACGTTGTCTTAAACTTGTCAAAGCCGAGTCCTGACAGGATCAGAGGACCGAAGACATTCGTCACCGATGCGCCGACGTTGAGCAGGAATGCCATGCCAATCCATATGTATGTTTTCGGCTCCAGTCCGGCTTCCACAACGTGGCGCACCTTGAACTCTCGGCTTCCGGCTCCGGTTTGGTTGGCTCGAAGGCGCTCCATGGCCTGGAGCTTTTCTTGGTCGTTGAGGAATCGGGCTGAAGCAATATCGTTGTCGAGCTTCCAGTACAGGAATGGCGATGAGACGATGGTGATAAGACCGACGAAGAGGAAGATACTATCAGTGGAGAAGGTCAGTTAATATCTTGGGTCGGTGGCGTGGAAAGCCGAGATTTAAAACTAGGCAAAAAACTTACATCTGCCATTCTTTAAGCACACCAGACTGGATGTGTCCCAGCCCATAACTTAGGGCCGCGGCGATAATGGTCGCAAGACCATTAGTACTATACCAAGCTGCCACTCGCAGTGGCTGCTCCGCACGACGGTACCATTGAGCAGTGATAATACTGAACAGAGGCAGGCAGCCTGCCTCGAAGAGACCAAGAAAGAACCGGGTGGCCATTAGCCCACCGAAATTGTGGCAAGCGGCCATTGCCGCCTGTGCGACGCCCCATCCGGCGACCAGGACAGGAAGAAGAATCCTGTGTGGTACTTTGACAATCAAGAATGAGGAGAATGGCTGCCAGGCCAGCTGGGCGATTGGAGCGATAGAGCCGACCAAGGAATATTCATTTCCAGAGAGGTGGGCATCCTCCTTTAGGCCGAACGTGGCACCATATCCTAGAACCGTCTTGTCGAGAATTTGCAGGAAGTAACCCCACATCAGGATCACCAGAATGGTCCTGTCAGTCTTGTTTCGAATCCGCTTGCTATCCTCTTCGGTCAGGGGAACCCGCACGACGTTGATGTGGTCCATGTTCGCGGGTTTGACCGGATCTTCATGGTGAGTCCCTTGCGGCTTCGGATCCATGATGGCAATAAAGGGGCGGGTGGTAATATGATAAGATAGCCTTCGTAGCGGCCTTGGGTGACAGGTTGAAAGTTGGGGAAGGGTTTTTATATATATATGGCACGTTCCCCGCAAGAGGCCAGCGTTGAGCACCCCCACGCCCTTACCAAACCCCAGATTCGTTACAAGATAAGTTTAGCGTAATATGGAGAACTTGATTCTTGGGATCTTTTGCGTTATCCAACCAATTCCTCAAATGGGAAGCTTGAGTGGATCCGATACGATCCCCGCAAAAGCATAACCGCACATCGGACGAATGGCCCTCGGCTTCCCCCACGGAACTGCAACCCCCACGGTCTGTGGGGAGTCAAATGGTCCTGGACAAAGAAGGCCGCCATAGCAAATGACTGAGATTTATAACGATGGTATGCCCACGCAGCTAACTGCTTTGTTCCTAGAGGATGCAACTTGCCACTGGAGAATCGTGCCACCGCCTCAGATGCCGACAGTGCCCGACACATGGAAAACTTAACGGAAAGGCAGGATGGCCCAGACCTCCCACACCTTTATCCTAGGGTTATACTCAGTAATGATGACTCTTCACAAGATCTCGAAACGCACGGTGAACGGAGCCCGTTGCATGGTCGGGCACACCAAATGGAAGGCTTACGGCACAAGACAGGTTTCTTGTATCAAGCTTCCGAAGCCATACCAATGCTTGTCATATATGAACATTGGTTTACGAGTCACTTTATGGATAATAGACGTCACACAGGGCTACTTGCCTTATGAACATAGATAAACACTCATAACCATGTAGATAAGCCGGTATCAGTATGTATGAAAGGACAGGAAGGATCAAAGATTAGATAAGTAGACAAAACGACCAAATATTCATATCACCGAGTAGCTTCGGAGCACCTATAGGTGTATAAGAACTATAATCAGTGCATTTGCCATAGTGTGGTATTCATCATTGAAAAGCATCGATTCCTTCGTGGAATATACCTAATCCTGCTCGTCAATTGCTCTGAGAATATGCTGAGAGTGTTGTACCATCTGCACCAGTGCACTATTACACCCCACGTCAATAGATAGGGCAATGTACGGAGCAAGGAGATAAGAAATCAAGAAATATGCCAAGCTTTTCAAAGCTTATGGTATAGAATAGTGCCTTGGCAGGTGGAGTCTGACGTAGGTATATCCAGGGCACGCACGGCGTTGCACGTGCCAATGCAACAGTCACCTATGAAAAGAAATGGAATAACTAGCTAAATGAAACATAAAGCCTAGGTACTCTGTTAGCATCTTCTTGACCATTAGTAGCTTATTTAAGGGTACAATACTCTTTTTGGGTTGCAGACGGAGTATGCAAGCGAGTTTCAAGCCACGAGATATGAAATACATTTATACCCGCGCTATGAGATATTCTAGAAGACAGATAGAAGATATATCCATCCGTAAGCAAGTGTGAGCTATTAGATGTCGGACTATAGGATCCATTAACCATGATAGCAGTGGAATCAATTAAGCCAGTTGATGTTCAACTACTACCGGTTCGCTAGACATCGGCACAACTGGAAAGTTGGGAAGATGGAGAAGGATAAGAATTGGGCTGAAGTGGAGCCTAATCTATATTCCCTACTGAATGCCATTCGCCGTATCGTCTCCTAGCCGGGTTCTAGAGCGTAGCGCCACATTTGGCCCCCAAGTCCAGACAAGCCGGCAAAACACAGCTCATCTATCAATACATGTCCGGCGGTTGCTGCTTTAGTATAGACCAAGCCAAGCTGTCCAATTCCGATGCACATACTGTGTGATACAATGATAAGGCATGGGAAATTTACTTTTGTCTTCTTCCACCCATTCTTAGTGATGGTATGACAACAAATGTGTAAAGCCATTAAAATCGCAGGAGTTAGTGAGGTGGATGAGCCACCTCGTATACACACGTAGACTAGAAAGCGCTAGTGCTTACATGTTATCTTAAAATGAGTCCACCGAGAAGAAACCACCATAAGGCTGGTTAGCCGAAGTCAAGCCAATATGAAGCCTTTCCTATCAATGGACCTGTGCTGGATAATGTGGCCCGTACATTGGCTAGACAAAAACATCAATAAAACTCTCAATTTGGAGGCTTTGCCCATGTGGAGATTGCACAAACGTGTAGTCTTCATTCCTTTGTCTATACCTATAAATAAGCGTCAACTCCCGAGTTCAGTTCTTTTCTCACTCATATCTGAATAACACGGGACCTTCATTCAATATGTCTCGCCAAATTGACAGGTTGGCTCAACCAGTTGGCAAAACGAAGATGAAAGTCGTCATCGCCAGCTGCAGCAGGTGAGAAACGGTATAGCCAGTCTTTCTGTACTCCTGGTTTAAACTTAACCACGATGAAAGTACACGATGACTGACTAGCGATAGATCGGGCACTTTGGGGCTGCTCGCCGCCATGAGGATATTAGGCTTCAGTCCGTACCACATGACTGAGGCTTGTTTTAGTGGACCGGTACATATGAAAATTCTAGAGGAAGCCGTGATTGCACAGCATAATCGCTTCTCGGGAATCAAGCGATACGAAAGGGCTGAATTCGACAAGTGGTTGAGTGATTATGACGTACGTGGACTATCACTATATTGCTCAGATCTCAAGCTTTTGGATGATTTCATGAGATGGTAGCTAATCGGATAGCAGTGCTTCATTGAGCTTCCCAGCTATTTAGGCTCGCAGGCTCTCGAAGTATATGCCGAAGACCCGGATGTCAAGTTTATTCTGACACACCGTGACCCAGACAAATGGGTGACATCAATGGACAACACTATCGCCAATGTATTGAGAATGGCAACTTCGTTCCCGATGAATATCCTGAAACACTTCGATATCATCCTCAAATGCTTCTTCCGTCTTAACCAAGTCATGTTCTGGGCTATATCCGACGGGACAAACCCTGGGGATCCGAACAACGAGGCCGCGCTTCGTAGGAACTATGTTGAATAGTCAGTAATCTAACTTCACCCCTACTTTCTTCATCTATATGTGAGGAATCAGTTGTATGATCCATATAACCTGACATCTATAGTATCAAATTCGCGAAAAACACACTCCCGAGGGAGAGGCTTTTGTTGATTAAACTCGAGGAGGGTCTGGGCTGGGAGCAGATCTGTCCGTTCCTGGACCTACCAATCCCCGATGAGAAATATCCGCGGGGAAATGAGCCAGAAAAGTTTCAAAAGATGTTAGAGAGTCACCTGAAGCCCAGGGTCCAACTAGCTGTATTAAGGCTGGGAGCAGTGGCTGTGACTGCGCTTGGAATGATAGGCTATGCTGGGTGGCGTATGTCTAATTGAGGCTATAGTCGGAGAGGTTCAATTTTGTCCTGTAATTGCATACAAGCGTAAAACAACCTATGATGCTCTTGCCTCTTTAAGAAGATCTGCCACGGCTTTATGACCACCTTTGGCTGCTAAGTAGAACGCAGTGAAGCCCCTGCCGCATTTGGAATTTATATTGGCATTCCTCTCTAGCAGACGTCGCACCACCGTCTCATCGCCGCTCCAAGCGGCTAATGAGAGCGGGGTCAGGCCTTTCGAATCTCTTGCCTCTATATTGGGGTTCTTATTGAGCAACAGCGTTACCATTGCATCATCACGATTTTCAACGGCTATCAGCAACGGAGTTCTGTCAAGGTACCCCTTGATTTCAGTATTAGCACCCTTCTCCAGCAGGAGACTGGCAACCGCCTTATGCCCATTTTGAACAGCCAATAAAAGTGCAGTATAACCGGACTTGTTTCTTGCTTCAATTATAGCATCTCTGCCGAGTAGAGCTCGTACCACCGCCTCATGGCCTTCTTCAGCGGCCATAATAAGAGGCGTGTCACCCTTCCGAGTCTTTTCCTCGGTATCAGCACTCCATTCCAGTAAGAGCTTAACCACAGCTTCATGACCCCTTTTGGCTGCCCGGGACAGTGAAGTCATACCCCATGCATCTGCTGAGCTAACGTCTGCGCCATTTTCTAGAAGTAGCTTTACTGCTGCTTCGTGGCCCTGCATGGCAGCCCACAGTAGTGGAGTCATGTAGAGGGAATCTCTTGGATCCACATCATGTGATCCTTCTATCAGAATTGACATGGACTTTGATAGCCCCAGGCACGCTGTAAGGTGCATGCTTTCCATATCTACACTCCCAAGACCACGGCCAAGTTGGCCTTGTCGTATAAAATGACCGCAGACCAACAATTTGGACGTGTTATGGATGAAGTCTAAGACAAGCTTGTCTTCTTCCATATAGGCCTTTCTGGCATGGTATCCCCAATTTAATGCAGCATAATAATACAGAGGGTTTGACCATGTTCTCATGGCCATTTTCACTGGGGTTAAGAAGTGGTCACCATCGAAGTCTTTAAACGATAAGTAGGTGAGGCAAGCTTTTGTAATATCAATATGCCCCTGAAAAAACCATTCGTTGTAGGTACGTTCAAAATACTCTTGCGTTGTATAGTGGACAAGCCGAACTGCGTTACTTTTTTCGTCTACTATCACCAAGCCCGCACATACCGAGACGGCCTGTTCAATATCTGGCATATTGTCTTTGTCAAGCTCTGGTGTGTTGAACTCAACAGCAAGCCCGTGCTGTAGCTCTGATAATGTAAGGTTCCTTGTAGCACAGGCAATCCATGATAAGACTCGATTAGCAAGCTTTTGGTGCTCTGGCGCTTGGCCACGAATCCGCTCCATGGCTTGGTTATATGCGTGATCTAGAACCTTGGACTTCTGGCTGTTCTTTGATCTTTCCGCGGATGTAACCTCAAGCTCTGCAAGCACACACCTGATGGCCTTAGGTGTTGTTTTATAGATCAATGAGTCAACATAAAGCTTTGCGAGAAGAAACCTGGAGTATGTCAGCCAATGCGACGGAATAATTACCATCGAGTAGTACTGACATTCCCTCAACTGCCCGAGCAAGATTAGTCTTAATATCTGCCTGCAAAGCAGGGTTATGTAAAACGAAGGATGGAAAGCTTTGCAGTCGCTGTTCAATATATCGCTGCACGTCCATGTCGCTAGCCCTGATCTCCAACCGGATGCTTTGCCCAAATCTTTTTTCAATCTCATGAACAAAACGCGAAGTTACCAGAATATTCGCCTTGGTCCGCTCCTGAACACCAAAGACTATGCGGAGAAATCGTTCCCGATCTTCATTGGAGACTTGACATTCGTCCAGTGCATCGATGACGATAAAAAGTCTCGAGTAAGAGGCAGCAACACTATACAGAGTACTTAAGATTCCTTCGTGAGAAGGTCGGCTTCCTCTTCGCTTGCATTCGTCATGAAGTACCCTCACAGCATTGGGAATAAAAGGCTGCCCTTGGACTAGCTGCTTCAACAGGCTTAGAAGAAGGTCGGTGGACCGCTGTTCATGCTGCTGTCGGAAATCGCAATAGATATACGTGATGCTAGTTGTGGGCTTATTCTGGTATTCACGGTAAAGATGATCGATGATAGTTGCGGTGATCATTGTTTTACCTGCTCCGGGAATCCCAGGACAGAATAGGGTTTGTTTGCTTTGGCTAAGCCATTGTTTGAATTCAGTTGAATTCAGAAACCACTTCCCGGTTCCTTCCTGCCGCCGGGCAATGAAATCATTCTGTTGGAGAGCGTAGTTCACCGGCGTAAGCCAATCAACAACTGCTTGGTACTCTTGGTCATCACCGAGCTGGCGTAATCTTTTGACGCCGCGATCGATATCCTGGGTTGTTTCATGAATCGCTTTTACTAGGGGCTAATTAGTTTGACCAGTGTAAAGAGGATGATAAGCTTACCAGTAGAGAGAATTTCCATAATCTTCCTCTCTGCCTGCACATGTGGAGGAGAGATCCGGCACAGTAGGTCTTTCGTGTAGGCAGCCGCTGCCATTGCCGCATACCCTTGCCACGCCTTATTCTTATGGGAGTCAGAATAGTCACATATACCACGAATGACCAGACAGGGAAAGTGATTCATCAGCCCAGCTGCCTCCATTTCAAAACATAGAACGTCCTTTTCTATAGTCAGCTTATCCCGAATGCAAGCATCTTTCATCAACTGATTTGCGGAAGCGACCAGCCCATAATGAACCATCGGGTTGTCTTCATCTTCGGTACGAGGGTTCCGCAGCAGGAGGGTAGAGGGATCATCCCCGCAAGTTACTGTACAATCAGATTTGTTGTTTGGACGATGCACAATATGACTTTGGTACAGTCGATCACTGGCTGGATCCGGTCGTCCGTATTTCCTCCGCAATCTGGGGTTTCTTTCCAAAACTTGATCAATATCATCTGCTAAATGATGACCCTCGATTTCATATTGCGCCTGAAGCCCATTTACAGCTGCACGCAGCAGTGCGGGCGGCTGGTCTAGGTAGCCTGTTGGGAAAAACCTCTGCCCTTGGATGGTCTTGCCATAGTCGTACTGAAATACACCCCCATGGTTATTGGAGGGGGTGCTGACCACAATGTCCCCAAGCCGAATATCATGGTCCGCACTTGGCGCACCTCCACCGATGCCGACCATCAGGCCGATTCGCACGTTCGGAAAACTGTGCAGCATGGTTTCTGCCACCCGCGCTGCTGAGGAGGTGCCATATTCGCCGATTGGTAGTACAGCGATGACCACGTTATGGTTCGCGAGTCGGCCTAATGTGTAGTCATTCTTATTTTGTGGGGACAAATATGTTGGGGTTTCGTGCTTTTCGTCAAGGAATGCCTGGGCAGCGACGTATTCGGTAGTGATTGCACAGATCCAGCCGACAGTATACTCATTTGGGTCGACCATGTCGACGAATGGCTAGTGGAGAGTTCGCAGCAACTTGGATTATGCTAACAGTGCGGGGATCAGTTTAGGATTGCAAGGTAAAATCAGATAACAAGTTCCGGCCCAATGACTTTATGAAGAGGGTCCAAGAAGTGGAGCAGATAATCTGTCCCATGCTCAGCCTTGCGAATCAAATTGGCTCGAGCATTGGTGTATGGTAGTAATCAATACACATGTGTGCCACCTAATATAGTTTCCCTTTTGGAGCCAGGCCTCAGTATACACTTGAAAAAATGTTACTCATCCCATTTCGCGGGGCGATGGATAGTTAGGGCCACTATCTTTTTGTTTCAAGCTGCATATGTTCCGGATGTACACAGCATATGCCTGAAATCGGATAGAGTTAGTTACACTTGTGATAGAAAGCCATATATGTGACAGTGATAGCATGTTAAATGAACTTAGAACATCGCATGACACTTTGGGGTTACACGTTGGGCTAATGAACGATCACCACGTCGGCCGACTTGCAGTAGCACGATGCGATGGACGAATCCAAAGCTTCATCTCCCGCGGGGTAGATGCATAAACGTATCCATCCATCACCTGCACACCATTCCCGATAGTGGGACAGATGGGTAGATAAATAATTGTCATGTTGAAAAAAGAAAGAGGATGAATTCGTGTACACCTACTATATCAAAATCATACCTATTCACTATTCACTACGAGACGAGAGAGACGCCTTCGTACCAAAGACATCAAAATCATGTCTGTCAACAGTGTTTCCCTTTCGAGCTCTCATTCTGTCTCGAAGACTACTGTCCCCAGTATAACGCTCATTCCGAATCATGGTGTCAAGGGTGACGCCCATGCAGGACCAACTGTCCAGCACCGACCCCTACGAAATGCCAGGCCGTCCGACGTAAACCTGCGCCAGGTCCACCTGATGCATGCTGAGATCCTTCAGCAAGTGTCTAAAGACCCTGCGACCGGAGCGAAGGACATCGTCCTCAAACCTGGACAGTTGGGAGAGAACATTACCACCCAGGGCATTGATCTGCTCTCATTGCCCAAGGATACAAGGTTGCTGTTCGTGGAAGGAAAGACATCCAGGCAAGACGCACCAACCCTCAGACTGACTGGCTTGCGCAACCCCGGTCCCCAGCTTGACGCTATGAAGAAGGGACTGAAGGACCGCTTCTTGGTGAAGGATAGTCGTGGTGTAGTGATCGGATACATGGCTGGGGTCATGAGTGTTGTCGAGAAAGGAGGTGAGATTCGACCAGGAATGGATATTGTGGTCCAGAAGCCAGCAACAAACCTGGCTCTTAACTGTATTTAATGTGAGTTGCTGTGCATGATGCGACGTACTACTGGGCAAATCGTCCGTTGATCTAGTCCTGCATGTATGCTGAACATGTTCATTTACGACATAATTTAACACACTCATCAATCGCGCTATACTCAACTTTCAAAAAGAGTCTATGCTTGTTAGTGTTTAATTGGTGATCGGGAAACAATCAGTACTTATCGGATAGGTTGGTGAGTAGTGATATTCAGCGTTATAAGGGCCAAGAGCAGCGGTGAGTCATCCACTATCGCAGCGGAATTAATGCGTCAATCGGATTCGACTCGGATGTATAAGAAATACCTATCATCCAGGAAAGCCAATCGGCGTTCTGTGGACCGTGGAGAGGAAAAGAGAGGTGGAATTGAACGACGAGTCGCCGAGACCGTTGATCGGAAGTCCATTTCCTTGTTTTCCGCCAGCTCCTCATTTTCATGCGGAGATCTCTGGTATTTTATGCAAGTGATGTAGGCACATCCTACACATTCACTTGTATTTTCCTATCTTTATAAAGCCCCTCGCCGCAACATAGTCGGCCTACAGTAGGGTCTTGACAAGCTGCAATGTCGTTGATACAAGCTCTCCATTGCGAGATCCAGCCGGAAAAGCGGGTTTCTACGCCCGCCCTTCCCTCCCTGCCCAATTCCTATTCTGCAGATCTGGGACAACAGACAGAAAGTCGGCGAATTTCACTCAATGACGACCCGCCACCAGAAACTGGTCAACCAATCTTCGAGCGTGTGCATTCACATGGCACCACACAGGCCCGAAGGTTAACTGTCACTGTACTACTCATTCTGGCGAACCTTGTCCAGGTACGTCCTAATCCAACCCTGGTAGAGATGGAATAGAGTTAACGGCACCAGATGACAGTGAACTTTGCTGGAATAGCCGGTGGCAGCACATTAACTAATGCAATGGGTGTTGAGGGAACATATGCTTCCTGGATTGGAGCCAGCTACGCGTGAGCCTCATCCTGCTTCATCGAACAAAGCTAGTGGCTAATCGCGTATAGACTCACACAAGGCACCTTTGTTTTGATGAGCGGTCGCTTGGGAGATGTTTTTGGACACCGGAAATTGCTCCTGATCGGCGGAGCATGGCTTAGTCTGTGCGTTCTGGTAGGTGCCTTCTGCAATAATTTCTTCGCGTTTGTCACAATGCGTGCCCTTGCTGGTGTTGGAGGTGCTTTCATTATGCCAAACGCGGTAGCAATGATATCGTCCACGAACCCACCGGGTCGCCTCCGAAACTTGAGTTTGGGTTTCTTTGCAGCATCGGCACCATTAGGAGGCTACTGTGGGGCGATACTCTTGGGCGCCTTCCTAGAGAACACGGATTGGAAGTGGTTCTTCGTGTTCATGTACGTTGCACAATGGGAGATAGGAAAGGCTTGATGCTCACAGATTATAGAGCTTGTCTCAGCGCGGTGACCTTCGTCGCTCTATGGGCTCTAGCTCCATACGAACCGCCGGTCGACCGCTCCGGAAAGATAGATTGGATCGGCTCCGCTTTAGGCACCAGTTCCTTGATCCTCTTTAACTTTGTTTGGAAGTAGGCGAACCCCGAGCGAGGCAAGATGCGGATGGCGAGCTGATTTACTCTCACAGCCAGGCACCCAGTGTGGGGTGGTCAACTCCTTATGAAATCGCCCTCCTCCCAATATCATTGATACTCTTTGGCAGCTTTCTAGTCTGGGAAAAAAGATTCGCTGCGCAGCCAATCATGCCACTTGAGATTTTCAAGGCGCCATCCTTCCTGACCCTGCTCCTAGTCATCCTCCTGAATTATATGGCAGTGGGTACACTAATCTGGTACCAGGTGCTCTGGTTACAGGAAGTGTGGCATTGGTCGCCTCTGCATTTCGCCGTCGGGTGGACCCCTTTTGTCGTCTGTGCAACGGCCGCAGCATCCCTTGCTGCCTGGCTGATCCCTCGTCTCGCAGCGCAGTGGATCCTGGCAATTGGCACAATCACAATTCTAGTTTCCAATGCCTTGATGGCCACCGTTCCTCTGGAGCAATCATACTGGGCCCAGATCTTTCCATCTGTAGTTCTTTTCTCGTTCTGTCCTGACTTTGTCTACACAGCGGGGCAGATTATTGCGAGTAATTCCGTCCGAAGACACCAGCAGGGTATCGCTGGTTCTATTATTGGAACGCTGAATTTGTACGGCAACAGCCTGGGACTCGGATTTGCATCGACCATTGAGGTCCAAGTCGCTCGTCGTTTCCACAACCAGATCACGGGATATCGGGCAGCGCTGTACTTTGGAGTTGCCATTAGTGCGGTGGCGTTGATCCTAGATGTTTGTTTTGTAAGACTGGTTAAGGACGAGCGTGAGGGTTGGGAGGAAGAAGACCTCTTAGCCATCAATGAGATTGAGCTTCAAGGTCGTGCGGAGGCTACCGGGGCTCAATTACCGGCTGCACCCCTCCGGTCATAAGATTCTTGGTGCAACTTTGCTGAGACACAAGAGGCTCTAGTGTAGAAGGCTCGAGCGGGGAAGAAACACCCTGAGTTGTAAATTGCGGCGCACTGATTGCTCATTCATAGCTTGGGAAATCTTTTCTTTTGTGTGATTCCAATCCGTAGTCATGGAGTCAGGTGACTCGTTCTGTGTTTGTAGATGAAGACTATAAGCACTAACAAAAGTTATATGCGACTGATTCTTTTCAGAAAAGACTCCCTTCATAAATTGCATCGCTCATGTTTACGGTAAGCAGGTTATGCAGTTCTTATCAGCGGTACTCTATGAAATCCAATTTTTGACATTTACAATGAAGATAGAAAACATTGCCTTGAGTCTCATGTATCAACTTGGTAGACAAATCACAGAAGCTCATAACACTGCCAGACATAGATCGAAAAAGACCACGCATCTCTCTCCTCCCAATCATCAGCTTGCGGACGAGCAATTATCGCCAACTATGAACAACCCGACTAGGTTTACTAAATGCAGGTACACGACTTTCCAATGTCCTGAGAAGGACAATAACAGGCTCTAACAGGCCGAGTGCAGTGGCACCCATTCACACTGCATGTGCCTGAACATGGCTGAGTGAACATCCTTGTTAGTTGATACAGTGGGAACCGGCTATTCGTATTCTCTCTTACCCTTCTAACAGTCCCTACAATAGATTCCGGCTCTCTCTAGGTGTTGTCCACAGCTTCGTTGGGTTCCGGTATGGCAGTGGCAAGAAGGGGCGCCCAGCCAGGGCTGCAAAGAAGATAATGTTCGAGATGGGCTTCATACTCGGGGGTGAGAGGATGGTGTTTAGTCTGGGAGACTAAGCAGTTTAGGATTTAGTCAGATCAAAGAATGTGAGCTTTGAGGTTTCGGTTTAAAGAGGATGTAAGATCTTGAAGGGCGCGTCATCATCCTTATACCCCATTATGTGAGAATTGGATGCATTCTACACAAATATCCTGGCCGTACGTATGTCATGGCTGTGATGTGTATTCACTCCACAATATCGGTGCAACGATATTGCCTCCAGTGGCACTTTTCTGTCCCCGGGGTAGTATTATAAGTGGGGCTGGCGCATGAGCGTTCTGCATGTAGCATCCCGAAATATTGTTTAACTGATCGGGGCAAAAAATAACTGTAAGCATTTAGTCTGTCTTTCAGTATTCTAATATGCGTCATTGTTTTAGTTTCCTTCTTGTGATAGTTGCTAGGACTGGGTCTGCCATGAAACAATGATAGAATAGAATAGGGAGTAGAAAGTGGTGATCGAGTCGCACCAGCAAACCCGTTTTAATAAAGAAGGTATCACTATAACACCAGCGCATTGGATGTCCGTTTCATCACAACCCTAGAGTTCTAGTCGAAAGATTTTCTTTGTAGCTGAAATCTATAGAAACTCTTCCAATATGTACTGAGTATAACCTACCGCCTTTCTCACGTCCGTATGCTAAAGAAAGAATGTATATCCCAAAGCTTTGCACAAACAGCACCTTTATGCGTACTAACCTCCACTCAGTATAACAATAGAAAAATACCTCATCTGTAATACACTATACCGGCTGTGATTGGCTAATATAAAGTGTACAGGATTAGGCATCCAGCTTGGATTTTCTTTTATGTTCTCCAGCGACCATCACTGTGACCTCACTCACTACTGTCACCACCCCTCTACCCAAGCCTTACAACACCAGCCCTTCCCTTTTCATTATTACTACACAATCTCAGAGTATGGCCGAATGCCCCAGTGGAAACTGCAGCGTACAAGTTCTCACCCGCAAACAAAAGCGACAGGAGTTCACATACGACCCCGCAAATCCTCAGGAAGTCTGGCAAGACTTCAAATGGAGAATACTCAACTTCACTCAGGGATACATTGAACATACTTGGGACATTCCATTTGTCGAAGAGGGATTGCACGACCTATGGGACGAGCTTATCCACGTAGCAAAAAGACACCCTGCTGACAGCGCCGAACATGACCGACTTGTTACACTGATTGTGGAAGCTCGAGAGTGGGGGCCCGTCACGCGGAAGAAAAAAGACGCCTCTGCCGATGAGGAACCGGAACAGATCTTATTGCCCAATGGACAGCGTCTATGGGTTGATCTCCCCTACCTTGTTCAGGAGTTCCAGGATGCTTGGATAAAGGAGTCCATGGGATATACGGCAGCGCAGCGGGAGGGCCTGGCAGCGCTCACAGCTAGACTGTGTGCTGTTGGAGTTTACCCTTCTGAGCTTGGTCGTTGCGCGCTGTGGTTGTTCAAGGAGACGTTCGAGACAGAGAGACCCTTGACGAGGGTAGAGGGGGATGCTACCAATGCTTGTGTCCCCGTTGTTGAGCTTCTCCCCGCATGTCATGCGTGGCTGAAGTACAACAGCTTCAAGCTTGCGATGTTCACAGCGACAAACCATGACTATCCGCCTCCGTCTACGGGTGATAGCGCCCAAGCTTCAACCGCACCAGGAGACCTCAGTCCCAAATCCGAGTTTCCGTGCAGCGGCTTCAGCATTCCCAGATGGGTGTTCTGGAGGAGACGCTACAAATACTTCTATCATTGTGGAAACGAACAGGTCGCCAAGCTGGCCCGGGCTTGCTTTGAAGAGGCCATGTTCAAAGGGACGAGGATGGGTATTGAGCTCCCTGGCGAGAAAATATTCCTAACTAGGATCTTTGAAGCTCTTGATGCGGAGATGATCGCACGAGGAATGCACAGTGTGGAACCTCAGGACATTGAGATCGACATGGATTGGGCTGAGGAACATTAAGTTGCGAGCGCCTTTCCATGACTTCTTTCTATATTCGCGTGATCTATGCAAACGCTGATTACTGATGCTACTGATTGTCATTTCCGTTATTGATGTTCTACTGTCTCTCTATCGTAGTGTCATGTGTCCACTGTTTTACTTCCCTGGGCGTTTCCCTCTCATCACTTCCTTTTCTTACTACTTCTTGATATAGGCTCATGGCTCATGCTCTTGAGTCGTTCCCCAACTGCTTTGTACGGCTATACCACTCAAATTGTCCAAGTTAGACGAGATAGTTAACAGTTATCTATATTTAAGAACTGCTTCCTCTCGGTCAAGTAGTATCTCTTAAGGAAGTCCTCTGCATACATTCCACGATGCTACATGAGCGGCATATATATCCCTTGGCTCAGTGGATACCTGGCTTGGCGTGACACAGAGCCAGAGATTCAATAGCAGCCCCATTGCTTGTCTGATACTGACGTAGACTCCATTGGTGCCCGGCTTTGGCCATCGGGTTCGAGCCCGTGCTAGAGGTTTAGCAGGACCACTTGCACGTGGCAAAGTGCCCGGTTCAATTGTTAAAGAATATCCCAGCATTGTGAGTAAGGGATTGCCCGGCCAGTGCTCAGCGGTTCCAATGACGCCACAAAAAAGACAAGGTATAGAGTATATCTCTTGCGAGTTTCAACATCGGGAATTCGGACATTTGCCGGGTGATCAGCATATTATATTATTACCGCTACATCCTCAACTCTGATCTATGACCAACTGGACAGTCCTGAGGGAACGTCATTTGCCTCGCATTTAGGTTTCGGAAATACCTCTTACGAAGCCAGGGCTATTTACAATAAACCTTAAGGTACATTGGCGAAGCTGTGCGCTGTAGATCGCATTCTCAGGTTGGGAGCATTGCATGCGTCTGGCGCATCTGATTGGTTTTATAATGTCATCAGCATGAGAACACATACCGACCGACATCAGCGATGCCTTGCATTCATTCACCTCGGGACAAGTTTTGGGACATATGTCCTGTTCTGCACATGATTCTACTATATTTTCAAAGTGAAACACGAATACAACAACATTAATGATTGAATGTCCCGTGAGCGGAATTGGGGATCGGTTCCACCCGATTGGTCCCCAGCATGGGTGGCTTGACAGGTACGTGATGTATCAGTCTTGGACCAATACAAGACGACAACTATTGATAGTCTGATATTCATTACTTTATATACGACTACGTATCTTCCCAGGACCTCTCCCTGACCAACGCACTATTGGCGGGGATTAATTCCCTCGTTTATATGTCTTACACGGACAGTCTCACGCTCCGACTGAATTGGGGGTGTCGCACCAGGCATGAACCCTGCACTACCAAATATATTAATAGATGTGGATAGTGAGATCCTGGTCATTAGCGCCGTGGTACCCGAAAAGGAAAGTCCTGCGCCATGGATAGGGATGGATGGCATGTGCGCTTTCGCCTAGAACACTGTCAGTTGACTCCAGCCACACCCATGAAACGAATGGACTACAGTAGTGCAAGTTATGTTAATGACGGTGTGTTCATACATAACGGGGGGAAGAGAAAGCGAATGAAACTGTCATTAGGCAACACCATTCTGATCCAATCATGATTCAGGGGCAGTGGAGATCAGTTGGGTCGTTGCTGACAATGATTGGGGCTTGGCAGCGGAGTCCCAGCCTTAAGGGGCTGCCCGGGTCGTTCTAGTGGTCAATAAGTAGCGCTTGGCAATCTTCATGGTATGTTGAGGATGTAAGTACTGTATGTAAGTAGTATGTACGGAGTAAATAGTAATGCCCATCTCAGCCACACCAGGGCCTCACCGATGAACAAGAAGTCGATGCGTTGTTGCCCATGGTTCGCGGTCCACATTGCAAGTGCAACGGCTAGGCGCCAGCATTCCCTGACAAGATGATACTGAACGTACTGAGTAACAAAGGGTCAGAGCCAAGACTCTGTCGTACAAGGGGGACTGCCAACCCGCCCAATAATTTAGTTGTCAATGAAAATTCCATCGCCAGACCCAATCGTGCTGGCGGAGGTGGACCCCAGGCGTCAATTGCAGGGCCAAGAGAACCGATGCGTCTACCAGCAGGGCTGAAATCACCGCTATTAGTTCTGCCTGTTTGTCTGCTCCCCGGCCTTATAAGTAAACTGTTACTTAAGACTTAAAACCTCCTGACCCGTTGCTTTTCCCCATACTCTCTTTTTTTCATTTACGTTGGTTTGACCTCCGTTTCCTCCCTCTCCCGACGTGATACCACCGTCGTTCCCTCCCTAGATACAATATGTCCTACCAGCAGCCTTACCAGCAGCCTCCTCCTCCCCAGGGATAGTAAGTATCTGGTTTTTCTATCTTTCTCATTGCCGTTTCGTCTGTTTTTGTTATTTGGTGACACCGCTAACACATTGCATAGCTACCCTCCCCCGGGCGGCCAATATCCTCCTCCCCAGCCTATGCAGTACCAGCAACCCCCACCCCAGGAGGAGAAGAAGGACCGTGGCTGTCTGACCGCCTGGTAAGGATGATCCACCGGTATCCGTGAAATTAAAGAACCAAGAGCTGACGGCAACAGTTTAATGGCCATGTGCTGTTGTTTCCTGTGTGAGGAGACCTGCGAATGCTGTATTGAGTGTGTCGAGTGCTTGTGTTGTGGGTGTTAGCGATGGAATAGGGTTTTTAATTGTCATTCTGTTGTTTTCTTACGCGAATATCTTCGACGTGATGGCTTGATGTTTACCTTCTTAATGCTCTGCAGCTTCCTTTATTTACCTATACATTTCCATGTTACCAATACATTGATCATGTGACTTTCGACTGGGTCCCTTTTCTCTCGCATGACTAATCGCAGATCCCTTCCGGTCACCACATTTCGCGCTCCTTTCGAAATCCTGTCTTGGCCATTGCAACTGCCTTCTTCATCCTTGTCTCAGCCGATCTCAATCTCGACCAGAATCTGGTACCGATGGGCGCGCTATGTATTACAAGAGGTTTTTTTTTTAAGGGAATGGGCCACGGCGACGGGTCAAATGCGGGATAGTGTTGAATGCAGACGAATCCAGCGCGCCTCTCGGTCAAACATCGGTTACAGATTCTCAGCGATGCAACTCAGCAGGTTCTCATCGGTATCGCTGCACTCGGTCGAGAGGACACGCAACTCGCTCCGTTTGAAGCGTATGATGCTTGGTCGATAGTCAGCCCGTCGCGCCTTTGTTTATCCATGTTGGAAGCTGGTTTCGGCTGTCGCATTCTGCTTCTCCCTCATATCGGGGTATTTTCCATGGTATTGTGGATTCGCACCATGGACTCGGCCAAGAGCAGGATGAATCGACTCGTCAATTTCTATCTCATTGCGCGATGCGTTGCTCTTCACTATCATGATGATGCTTTGTGATTGTGCAAACCGATGAAGTGCTACATTCACCACCTTCCTGTCGATCATCACCGTTGAGCTATTATCCCCGATGTGTGGTAAGCGCTGTGATGAACACGGCTTATATTCAAGCGCGCCGTAGACAATTTGTAGTATGACATTACTAGGTCTCGCATATGGTTTACATAACGTGAATATAGTGCATCTACTCCAGTTATCTACTGTCATCTTGCTTCTAGCTGCGATTCCTGTATGTATAACCCGAAACATACCAAGTAATATAAACATAGCTGATACAAAGTTATCCAAGTATCTCAAATCTTCGCCTGGCCCAACTTCTTCTCCTGCGTCTGGTAAATCTTCACAAGCTGTCTCACAGACAAGTCCAGCAGAACATCCTCCGAACCACCCGGGATCCTGGAGACAGGGACATCCCTCATAATAGCTATACAAGTCAGTCGATCGCCCTCAACCAACCCCTAGCCATGCTAAAACAAAGAGAAAGACATACCTTCAACAATCTCCCCCTGCCCGCTCTGCGTCAAGCCAGCACCACCAAACAACAAAACCGCACACTGCGCACACTCATTCAACACCATGGCCGCCTTCGCCTTCGCCAACGCCGTCACGCCACCCAGCAACCGATCCGCCTCCACCTTCTCCAACTTACAAAGCTGATACAGAATCTGTTCAATCCACGCCGACACCGTCTCCAACTCTGCCCCTGCCTTCGCCAGCCGATGTCTGACAACCGGCTGATCCATGAGGGTCTTCCCAAACGCCTCCCTCTTCAAGCAGTACCCGAAGGCCGAGGACAGCGCCACACGGGCTTGTCGCGTGCATTGGACAGAGATGGTCAGACGCTCGTGGTTGAAGTTCGTCATAATGGTACGCATGCCGTCGCCTTCGCGGCCGATGAGGTTTCCAACAGGTACCTTGACGTCGTCAAGCTCGATGTAGGTTGTTCCGGCGGTCTTTGTGCCGGAGACGTGGATTCGGCGCATTGTCACGCCTGGGTGGCCCTTCAATGGCACGACCATCACAGACAGGCCTGAGGCGCCGGGTCCGCCGGTGCGCACCGCCATCGTGGTGTAGTCGGACCAGATTCCGTTTGTAATCCTATTTCTCAATCAATCCCTATTTCCAAACTACAAACCGCGAAAGACACTGAAAAGAATCATACCACTTCTTGGCTCCGTTGATAATATAAAACTTCCCATCAGCAGACTTAGTCGCCGTGGTCGTAATATTAGCCACGTCACTACCCGCCTCGGGCTCGGTGATGGCTATACAGGTGCGTTTCCGGCCGGTGAGCATGTCAGGCAGTACGCGCTCTTGCAGTTCCCGACTCGCGTACTTGAGAACGGGGGGGATTCCGAACGCGAAGCCGGCGCTTAGACTGGTTCCGGGGCCTGCGAGGCCGGAGCGGGCCATCTATTTTCTTGTCAGTATTTGTTTTATTTATAGAATGGGTAATGTAGAGTTCTTTGTAGCGGAAGAAAACATATCCTAAGTAGCATAAAAGCCATCACGGAGAGAGCAAGATAGAGAGAGAGAGAGAGACAGAACAAACCTCATCACAATAAATGCCCGTATAAAGATAATCCCAATCCTCCACCCTAACACCCAAAATATCATGAATCCCCAATCTCTTCAACCAATCGACCGGCAGCGGCGCTGGCAGATTCGGCAGCAACATATTATGCTTGCAGAAAGTCTCGAAAACATGTTCGGGGACATGTCCTTCCTTCTCCCATTCTGCGGCGTGCGAGATGAGGTTCTCCCACAGAAATGCGCGACAGGCTTTTTGGAACCGTAGATGGCCTTCTGTGTAGTAGGGGCTTGGGAGGTTGCGGAGGTAGGGGGGTTCGGAGAAGGGGATGGGATTGGGGGAGTTGGTTGGGGACATTTTTCCTTTTCCTTCCCTTTCTCTTTTTCTCTATTTGGATGTTCTGTTTATAGGGAGTTGAGTGTGAGATGGTTTAGATCGAGTTCAGTTAGAAGTGGAATTGGTTTTGATATAATAATGGCACTCTATATATCCCCGTTCGGATCGAGGTCCCCGCATGATACTGCTTAATGCCGAGGCGAGGGGCCGTGTTGGCCAATCACATGTTGTGGATCGGAGAGCTACCCCGGTCCGAACGAAGATTGAAGATATTTCCATGGTTGTAGATTTGGTTCTATTTTGGACTTGTGGATTTTTACTTATCTAATGTTATTTCATGTTAGAGATGCATTGTGCATAGGAACTATGTATTGGATACTTATGTATGGGAAGTGAGCTGGTTTGGTTTAGTTTGTATATATTTGATGAAGGTTGCCCTCGTTTAGATTAATGTGTAATTTGATATTATGATTTATTTTGCCTCGATATTAAATACTGGGATTGTGTAGTAAGTACTATTACTAATAGAATTGAGCATAGAGAAGAAAAGGAAAAAGAGATATATATATATATCTAAATAAATCTAAAGAGAGAGAGATTAAGTCGGCGTTAAAGCTAAAGTACAGTACGGACTATGTAGTTATGAAGAAGCAAAGTCTGGACAATAAGTGAGATGATAGTCCACCAGTACAATATTCCCCGACCCATACGGAGCCTATTTTTAAATAAACACTGCAAACAAATAGTCGTGACAGAGTGAACATGCGGATGTCACAGCCGAGGCTGTTGTACCCCTCAGGTGGGGTGATCGAGAGGAGCGAGTAGTTCTTCTCACATTGGACTCCCAACTTCCACCACCACATCTGCCATCCCACACAGCAAACCACAAAATGTCCACCATGCAGGCTGTAGTCTTCCAAGGTCCTCTCAAGGTCACTCTAGAGCAGCGACCCGTCCCGCAAATCGAAGAACCTACCGACGTCATCGTCAAAGTACGCTATACCGCGCTATGCGGCAGGTAAGCTAACCTTGTCCTTATCTAGTGGATCAAAGTTTACGATAACAACAAGTGAACTCCATGTCTTCCGCGGCCACCAGCCATCCGGCACGGGCTTCGTAATGGGTCATGAATTCACCGGCGAAATTGTCGAAGTCGGCTCCGCGGTCCGCGGCTTCAAAGTCGGTGATCTTGTCGTCTCCCCGTTCACAGTCAACTGCGGTGAATGTTTCTACTGTGCCCGGAAATGCTCTTCACGCTGCGCAAAAGGCAAGCTGTACGGCTCCGTGATGTTGGACGGCGGACAGGCTGATTACGCGCGCGTGCCGTCAGCGGATTCAACCCTCGTTGCGGCTCCCGCGGCCGTAGATGAGAAGAAACTCGTCCTGATGGCGGATATCCTGCCGACGGGTTTCTTCGCGGCCAGGAATGCTTTCAAGGGTATGGATCAGGCGGCGATTGAAGAAAGCACGGTCTTGTTGTTTGGTTGTGGGCCTGTCGGGCTTTGTGCGTTGATCAGTGCACTGGATTATCGGCCAAGGCATTTGATAGCTGTTGATAGTGTTCCGTCACGGTTGGAGTTGGCGAAGAGTTTGGGGGCTGAGCCGTGGAATTTCCAGACTGATGCTGAGGGTCTGAAGCAGCGCGTGAAGGATCTTACTGAGGGTCGTGGAGCGGATGTGGCGATTGAAGTCGTTGGGCATAGTGATGCTTTGCGTATGGCGTTTGACAACTTGAGGCCGTGGGGCCGCATTTCGAGTATTGGTGTGCATAATGGGGAGATTCCTTGGACTGGTAATGAGGCGTACGGCAAGAATTTGCAGATTCAGATGGGACGGTGTCCTGTTCGCAGTATGTATATGCGTTTTGGATGTGGGGTTTGTGTTAACTGGTGATCAGGTATCTTTGAAGATGCTTTGGAGTTTCTGATTCGGAAGCAGGACTCTTTGGGGTAGGATCTTTCCTTCGCTTAAATGGTGATATGGCTAACGTTCTTGTAGCTTCATGGTTGGCGATATTCGGCCTTTGTCGCAGGCGATTCAGGCGTAGGTCTCAGATCCATGGTAGGAGAGGTTTTACTAACATATTCTAGGTATGATGATTTCAACCAGATGAAATCGCAGAAGATTATATTTGAAGCGGGCAAGTAGATCCTAGAAAGTCAAGCCCTAGACGGTTATGGGCAACGTTGTTCGGCTGAATGGCCAATATGCGAAGGAAGATATTTATGTTTACGCAATGATTGCAATATTAATCCAATGAACTTGATAATTGGCCGAGACTTCTGTGTAGTAAAATGGCTAGCGTAATAGATAAAATCGATGGTAGACTTTTTCAAGTAATGAAGGCGGTTGTAAATAGTGGTGGTTATATGGAAAACGAGGAAGCTGAGGGGAAATGACTGGGTGAGATTTGAAATCTGTTTTTGTTTTATTGACTGACAGTCATGGAAACTACTAGTATTACTTCCATAGTAAAAAACAGCACCAGCTTATATCATCTCTATTCCCCTCCCTCGAATAACAATCTCCATGTCTATTATTTGTATCAACCTTTCCCCCTTCCCAGTATTCTGGGCACGATGGTTAACATTCTCCACAAACAGTAAGGCGCCAACGGAACACGTTCCGATTCGTACATACCAGTAGCTGTGTATGCAGCTATAAAAGCCCCGATACCACTTCTCTAGTGGAAATTCTGACGGACACTTTCTTACTGATCTTTCTCAAGATCCTGTTCATTCAATCAACTCTTACTTCTGACAGCCTATCTCGTATCTAACCGAAACAACATCCCACAAAACAATCCTTCAAAATGATCGACTTCGAGTTATCTGACGCGCAGACCAGAGCCCGGGAACATGCGCGCTCCTTCGCTACAAAACATCTCGCAACTGCCCACATCCTGTACGAGAATCTTCCTACTCCTCAAACGAGGTTCTCTGCCATCAGACCCCTCTACGAAGAAGCCGTCAAGGCGGGGTTAATTCAAGCACAAGTGCCGAGCGAATACAATGGTCTGGGATACGGCCTCGTCGACATGGCACTATTAACCGAGGAACTGTATACAGCTGACGTCAGCGTGGCGTTGACTATCCTCGCGACCGGACTTGGTTTATCCCCGCTGCTTATTGGAGGTTCAGATGCACAGAAGAAAGATTATCTGAGTCCATTTACTGACAGAAAGGGGGTACCGTTGGCAAGTTTGGTACATTCTGAGCCGGGCGGGACGGCTAACTATGGTACGACGGGGTTGAAGACTACAGCTAGGAAGGTCGAGCATGGGTGGATTATTAACGGGGAGAAGGTAACGCGATGAAGCAAGGGGTGTCTTTTTGGAAGCGTTTGCTAATACCGATGAACAGTTATGGGCAACCAATTGCGCTGGGTGGGACGATCGCGGTGCTGACATCCAGTGCATTACGTGTCGGTGTGAAGATGCTCCATACGCTACGGCAGATGCCAAAGGGCAAACGATGATTATCCTAGTGACGAGAGAAGATGTTGCAGCTAATCCCCCTCATGCGTATACCGTTCTGTCTCACCCCGAAACGATCGGTCACCGCGCTGTGTCAGGGCCCCATATCCGATTCCAGAATTTCGTGGCCAAAGAGGTCATCGCCATGCCCGGCGCCGGAGTAGAAGTCATTGAAGCGGCTTTCACTGCTTCTGCAGGATTAGTTGGTGCAATGGCCGTCGCATTGATGAGACGTTGCTTTGAGATGACACTTCGGTTTGCCAAGTCGGACACAAGGAACGGCACAGAGCCTACCATCAATAAGCAAAGTGTTGCTGATTTGTTGATTACGATGAAAATGCGCTGTGAAGCTGGTAGAGCATTGACTTGGAAGGCTTGTTCTTCCTTGGGGAAACTGCCTGAGGCGGCCGAAACTGCGCACCTAGCTAAGATATTTTGCTCCGAAAACGCGGTGCAGTGTGTGATTGAGGGCATGAATGCTGTTGGTATTCAAGCATACCAAGCGAAATCTCAATATGGGGTGCTACTAAATGATGCTGTGTGTCTGCCTATATTTGATGGGGGCAATGTAGGTGTCAGGAGAAGACAGGTCGAGGCTGTCTTCAAATCTATAGGATACAACCCATTGGCCTCCACGTTTGGCTCCAAGCTTTGAGCTGGTTATGACATTTGCCGTAAAGGTGAAGGACCATCTGAACGTTTTTGCTGTCCGTCTCCGAATGTCCGCGGACCAACAGTATTATACTATTTTTGCTTAGGCATCATTCGCCGAAATTAGTATCGCTATCATAAAACTGTGAAGTTGTGCATATTTCGCACAGAATAGTTGATGATATAAAAAATTGACAAATTCACAGAGACGAGATATCAGAGTTCCTAACACAGGACCACATGATTTGAAATCTTTTTCCGGCAAGTGGAACGCATTGAGTCGTAAGGCTGTGCCTGCAACTGTACATCGTATAGGTACTAGTTGATTGGAGATAACAAGGTTACATGCATAATCATGGCGGGTAATGAGAAATACGACTCCACTCGGCCTTGAACAACGCAATATTGTGGCAATTGAGCGACACTTACCCCGCACCGAGGAAGCTGTTAAATAGACACCAGCTACATATGCACTAACTTCAACAACGCGTTAGCACATATACAGCATAAGTCAATTCCTGCGATGAATTCTAGACAACTGGCCAAGGCGGCCATACCCGCCTATACCTGTCCGGAGGGAACAAAAATGCACCTTTTAGATTTAGGGTCACTCAGCTGTGAGGAGGGATGGTAAGAACACACAAATCCCTCCGGGACTGAACGGAGGCTAATGATAGAATCAGGCTGTTCACGGCAGGGGGCTCGGCCACTGCCAGCAATCCCCAACGGCCTCGGAAATGGCGAGATTTGATGGTTCTTGCGGGTCTAATTGATCATCCGGAAATGGGCTTGATCCTGTTCGAGACGGGATGTGCGGAAGATATTGAGATTGTATGCACATTTCGCGACAGGTTTTGGAAAGCTGCTAAGGATTAAAATTAGAAATGGAATCCTGCGAGTGCCGACGTCTTCCCTCGCACGCGTTATGAGCCCCAACATCGTCTTCCAGCTGCCATCAAAGCAGCCGGGTACGATATTAAAGACGTCAAAGCAGTAATCATGGGACATTTACATCTCGACCACGCCGGCGGTCTGGAACACTTTCTGAACACCGATGTCCCGATTTACGTACACGAGGAAGAGTTCAAGCATGCATGCTGGGGAGCAGGAACGAAGGCAGAAGAAGGGTCCTACCTGTATGTTATTCCGCCATTATATTACTTTCCTAATACACCTCAATATATTGACGGCTCCCAGGCCGGACTATCTCCCTCTAGACGGGTCCCTAAATTGGCAAACTTTCAACGACTCACAGTTAGATCTGTGCACGGGGATAACTCTGCATCTCTGCCCGGGGCATACGCCAGGCCTGTGTATCATGCAGGTCAACTTACCCCAGGACGGAACGTTCATCTGGACCACGGACCAGTTCCATGTGCGGGAGAATTACGAGAAGAATCATGCACAGGGGTGGCTGTTACGTGACCACAAGAGCTGGATGGATAGTACGAATTTTATTCGGCGGTTGCAGAGACTATACTCAGCTACTATTATCTTTGGTCATGATCTTGAAGTCGGAACCGCGTTGATTCAGCAGAAGCCATTTTACCAGTAATGGTGTCTGTGTTTGGCACTTGAACAATATGAAGGGTTGTTAGTGTATAGCATCCGTGGCCCGTTAAGACATGCATTATGGTGTGATTCTGCAGCATCTTTTGTTTCTCTTACATATACAGTATTGGTTATGTTGTCTGTAGAGAGATTTAGCAACAATATTCGGATAGACTTTGGTCAATATATATACCTCTTTAAAAGGTCGTGTCAAGGCTTTCTCTCAGGCATGAGAATATATCTATTTATACTGGGGACAATGAATCTTCCCATGAATAAGCAAGCGGATATAAGTAGCTATCAGTGAGAACATACAAACAAAGAGTACTGATTAATCTGTGTTCTGTGTCTATAGGTACTGTTAAGTATTGTCCTCGCATAAGCCTAACGCCTTCCTATAGCGAATTCTTGTTAACCATGTTGACCGTGCAGATCATCTCCATGGACCATAGCAAATCTCGCTTAGGAGCTGCTTTGTTTATGTACTCCGCAGAGTTACCAGGATTTGTGATTTTTTTTTTTTTTATTATTATTATTTTTATTTAATATCTCTTTTAAGATACCCCTTAGCCTTGAAATATTCATATCATTATTTACTTTGCAACATGGAGCCACCATACGAAGAGAAACCACTTATTGTATATGCGGGCCATATTCATCTACTTGTCCAGGAGGCCCTCAGCGCCAGCGTTATACCTTACTACTTGTAGTACTGTGAGGGACTAACAGAGTAAATTATCCAATCAGTGTGCATATGTTGAGCACTACCAATTATCATGGCCAACTTGAGTTAGCTATGAAGGTTACCTGGTGAAAGGGCCTAAATAACGATCAACATGGACCGTGAGAATAGAAAAGAGCAGACATGTTCCGATCTCGCAATAGAAAGTTCCCACACCAATCGCGGAATCTCATGGGTGGGCCGCGACTGCATAGTTTTCGGGATAGCACCTGGGAAGTACGACGATCCACGGAGTTACTCCACCAATACTCTGTCGAGTGTAACAAAATAACTTGTACCTGCATCTTGACATTTTGCAATTGTCCGAGGCTAGGTTGATAAATTGAGAGAATGCGGGGTATATAGGTTGTATTACTAGGTAGTCCTTGCTTACGGATATGAGGAGATTTGAGATCTGTCGGGATATCGTATCTGTACTCTGTCAGCTGGGGGATCGTCTTTCTTTTCCGGTTATGTGGATTTCCTCTTTGAGAAATCTTCTCTCTTTAGTGTCAGTAGTCGCGTTGTCTATGATTATAGTACTCCATACTCGGTACTCGGCAATGAATGCCGCAGGACTCTGTTAGATTATCCCGGACAATTCCCGTAGGTGGATTGTATGGAACCACGAAAGATGCACTTTGACCTTCTCGGAAAGTCTAACTTTCAGCTACAACTTTGTTGAAATCAGGAATAGAAATTGGATACATCGAAAAGACAGAAAGTTAGACAAAGTACAGCAGGTCGAAATGTCCAAATACCAGCTGAAGCAGAATGTAAACAAGTCCCAGCCGAAAAGGGGCACCCACAGATCGACTGACACAAACTCTGCAGATTTGCAAGCGGTGTGAGTAATAACCGACAAAATATTGGATCAGCATCTCCACTGTCAGGCGGGAACTGAAGGTAAACGAGCTCAGAAAAAGCAAAACTAGGGACAGCTGAACTGTGGAGACCCCAAAATCGAGCTTAGGGGATCCACTTCGAGATTTTTCGGGAAGACCCTGGTGATCGTCAGGTTTCCCTGGTCTCGATTAAGAGAGCGAATGTTGACATTACAACAAGGCAACCGGGCAAACGTATACCGCTTATCGCAGGATGCTCTTCTTGTCGAAGCCGAGTTATCACTGTGGTTAGAAAACCGACTGTGTCGACACGTCTTACAGATTGGTTGGCAAGGCTGGACTAGAGCTTTTTCCTTGGCGGTTCGCCGATCAGTACTCCGTAGGCTTGGCTGCAGAACTATTGATTCTAAGCTGCTCATCGTGTTCGTGCACTGAACTCCGCTTCGGATATATGAGAATGTTGATTGGAGGAGTCGCATGGACCGACACGACCAGAGACCCATAGTCGCGGATGGTTTCATACAATGACCTTCGGCTACAAGGTTGGCATGCAGAACTCGTGTGAGGAGACAGTCAGAAAGAGCGTTATGGTCCATGCGAGTCCTTGCTTGGAACAGCTCACATGATACGCAGCCCACTAGGGGCGAGATGTTGGCCGACCTCGAATGATTGTGGGTTATAAATCCATCCGGTTCCCACCACCAGACTTGAGGACGCCCTTCGTTTTTCATTGTTTTGAAAGTCCTCCAAGAGCAGTTCCTGTGGATACGCAAATTTGAACAAAATGCATGCATCACTAGCACTACTCCTGCTCCCACTTGGAGCTTTATCATTGCCATTTGAAGATTCTGCACAAACGGTCGAGGTATTCCCACCAAAATCACGTCGGTGTATTGCTTTTATGGCTAATATGTTGACTTCATAGGCTTCCCTTGGCAGACGATGCGGTAGGAGTCCTTGCAAAGGCGTTCCTAGCACAAATACACCCGATGCCCTCTGCAATAACAAATTCCTCGGACCAAAGGTCCTCACGGCGGCGGATGACCCCGAGTGGTCTGAAATGTTCAAGGGATATAGCCCTCTCGGGTCTTACTGCCCAAAGGACTTCCTCCGAGAGTTTGCTCCTAGTGGCAAGCAATACGATTATCCTGAGAAGGACGGCGCGCTGTTAGACTCGGTTGGTGTGCCAGTTACGACCGAATACACCCTCGAGGAAGGAATGGAGCTCGATCGGTTCGGAACTCAATATGGAGGCTACTTAGCGCCAAGGGGAACTCCTTTCGCGTGGAGATCCATTCCGCCAAGCAACTTGAACAAATATCCCAACAGTCCGGAGTACAATTACTGGGTATGGAGGGTAATCGAAAGCTTTAACGTCACGGGTGGGCCAATCGCACCTTTCTTTGGACAGCCAGGTTATGGCTTGCAGTTTTACTACGAGGGTGGCTTGAAACTGTTGGAAGACCAGGGAATCATCGAGCTTGTTGATAAGAAGCAGTGCTCATGTGAGGTTCCGCACGACGACTTGAAATAAAGTCGCTGTTTATGAGTTTCATAATAATATAATAATGATAAGGACTTCATGCTCTGAACCTTGGCGCGACTATTGCGGCTATGACCTAGATCTAGTAGGATTATGCCCATTTTGTGTCCGAGTAAGATTAACCAACCCTCGGGATTGAATTGCGCGGGGATATAGGATTTCCTGTCGTGTCAAATCGTACATTAGAAAGACCCGACCCGTATTACCGCTCCGGTCTTTGATTATTATTATTGACCTGGATGCAATTTCAGCGACGCGACCGTTGAAATATTCGGCATGAGAATGAGGAGGTGCAGAGGAATTCGAGGAGGAATATGAAGAAAGTTGATGCACCCGAGGAGGTGACGTTGGGTACGCTTTGCTTTCCTTGGAATGAGTAGCGATGTGGTTGGAACTCAAGGTGATTACCTATAGTGTTGTCACGAGAGGTGTCATGTGATCTTAGTTGTTTATCCGAATCTCTATGCCTAAGTTGCCTAACAGACTTCACTACTAGGATAAACATCCCCCCTCATGGAGGGTACCGGCCCTCAATATGTGACTCTTCGCATTATCTACGTAACGAGCATAACAAGCCCAGTCGCCGGTTCCCACCAAGTTAAGTTTTTCATTCAAATCCCTAATACAGTGATAAAACTAGCCAACTGATAACCCGCATTACATCTAGCTAACTTGGGACCCTCGATGAGATGTACCTTTTTAGGTAATGAAACTCAACCTTCGTCGGCAACTAAGCTAGCTCTATTAGTAAAACCAATCCTGTTTTACAGGAAAGCCACATGAGCGTTATGCAGGTCGGATATGACGATAGATCCTGCGGTCGTCAGCGACCTACGGTTGCAGTTCGTCAGGGTCTAAGAGCAAACCCAGGGATATCACGCTCCTCATAGACACAGCTAATACTTCACACAAACACGTTTCTTGCCTTTGTCGAGGAGCGAGTGAATGCTGAGGCAACATTACTATTCACCAGCCACTACCCACCATCATGGTACTTACCTACATACATGCATATGAATATTAAAATTCGTAAATCACCATTTTAAACTGCATAAAACTAACTTCACAACCATCGCCATAACTGCCACCGTGCACACTAGTCCTCTCCAAACTATTTTATGTACCCTGCCTTGTTTTATATCATTGTGAACTACCTTGATACAGACGATATAGGGATCCTCAATAGGACCTCAGTACAACTGTGGCAAAGTCTTCAACCTGTTCTACATCGCAGTGCAGAGAATAAACTACCCAGCAATGGCGGAGGGCGCCTTGACTGGAAAGTGCAGCATGATCGTCTGGATACCACCAAGGAGTTTCTGAAGTTTGCGCGATCAAAAGCTCCTTTACATGGGTTAGTACATTCTGCGCTTGAAAAGGCGGCCTCAGCTGGTCATGAGGAAGTAGTCCACTTTCTTTTGCGCGTGGAGGTTAAACCGACCCTACATCTCCGCCAAATGGACTTTACGAAAAGAAACTCCACAGCACTAATATACGCTACAGCTGGGCGCCATACTCGCAGTGTTCAGATGTTTCTCGAAGCCAAAACCGATGGTTATACCGCGAGAGTGCTGGCAGAGCTAGCGGGTACTGTCGGCGATGTCGAAGACCCCACAACCATCGACTCGACGATCTCAATACTGCTAATCCAGAAGGGGTTCAATGTGCAGGTCACAGGGGGAAGAGGGTCTATGTTGCTCCACTATGTGGCTAATGACGGATACGCGGCGCTTGTTGCTATTCTCATCGAACTGAACCTCGGTATTAACCGTCAAAATGACGAAGGAAGAACACCCTTGCATTTCGCCACTAACTAAAGAAAACACCATGTTATGAAGCTTCTGCTGAGGGCAGGCGCAGACCCTAATCTGTGTGACCATAATGGAACCTCCCCAATGCATCTTGCCGCTTCACATACTACCCATGACTGCACGAAGGTCTTACTAGGGCACGGTGCCAACATCAATGTGAAATCAGTGACTGGGAGGATTCCACTACATGTGGCAACTGCCTACCCAGACAGGCCGTTAAGCCTCGTCAAAACCCTCGTCAACGCTGGCGCGTTAGTCCCATGCCAGGACAATTACGGTCGAACCCCACTTCGCGCGGTATGGGGAAACCAAAACGTCGTCATGTTGCTGATCAAAAAAGGTGCGCTAGACTGCCCTTCCTTGTGGTTACTCGAGCTCTTTTGGTGGGCCTGCCAGACGGGGCATGAGGAAGTTGTGAAACGCCTGTTGAATGCGGGGATGGATATAGACTCGGCAAGGGACCCTAACGGCCGCACAACATCGATGACTGCTATTTGCTCTGGAAGCACCCGGGTTTTCTTGATGATGCTCAACAAGGTATCGGATGTAGATGGGATGGATTACGAGGGTCGAACAGCATTGTTTATTGCTGCATAGATTGGCAATTTGCAGATAGTCCACTTGCTCCTAAGGCGGGCCAGTTCTATAGATTATTCGAATCGACAAGGTGCGACACTATTAATGGAAGCCATCCAAAAGTCAAAATACGGAAGTTTTTTACCGAATCATTGATCGCTTGCAAGAAATGCGATGAAGTTGACCAGACAGGGAGGACGACGTTTCATCATGCTGTGAATGTTCATAATATTCCTGCCATTGAGAGGTTGCTGCACAAGAGCAGAGCATTGAATCTGCCAGATAAGCAGGGCTGTACTCCCCTCTTGCTAGCCGTGCGACGTGGATGGGTCTCAGTTGTAGCACCGATCCTGCAGAGAAGTGATATTAATGTGAATACAAAAGACTCCGGGGGTTGTAGTCCACCGACATGGGCCCTCACGAACCACGCTAGCACAATGATAACTTTTCTACTAGAGCACGGAGCCAAAATCGAAGAGCACATCGATATCTTAGAACCCCCGGTATCCACCTTTGCTGATACAGGCACAAGCAGACAATTGGATCTTCTCTGCAGGCTTCTTCAGTACGGTGCAACAACCGAAGTTCAAGATTCATCACACCGGACTCCGCTAATACATGCGGCATGTTCTGGATACACCGGAATTGTCGACATGATTTTGAAACATAATGCTAACTTTCAAGCATGTGACAACAACCTCCGCAGTGTGTTATTTTACGCTGCCCTGTGCGGCCACGAATTGGTTGTCAACATGTTCTTGGAACGAGGTGCCAACATAAAGAACACTGATATTGAGGGGCGAATACCTCTGGCGGGAGCCGCAAGAAATGGACATGCAGAGATTGTCCAAAGGCTTCTCGAGAAGGATGCGTGTCCTGAGCTTGAAGATCATCGCAGTAAAACACCTTTGCTGCTTGCTGCTATGAAGAGGCACTCAAATACAACCGCGGTTCTGCTACCGTACGGCGTGAATCCTAATAAAGTTGACTCTTACCACTGAACAGCCTTGTCTCTAGCTGCAGAGCGCGGATTTACTGCTCTCATTAGGCTATTGCTTCGCCAACCCGGCATTGAAGTTGACCACCCAGATACTACGGGGCGAACGCCTTTGGCTTGGGCGGTACCAGCGGGCAACGTTCAGGCTGTACAGCTGTTAGTTGAAGGGGGAGCAGATGTGGCTAAAAGCGACAAAATAGGACGAACGCCTCTACCATGGGCGCTGGAGTATGGGCACAAAAACGTCATCAAGCACCTTGTTAAGATATATCCGTAACGGCCTGCGTTGAGATAAGAAACCAAACGTCGCGTAGTCATTTAGGCGGGCAATTTAGGATGAGTCAGTCACAAGCTGGACAATTCGTCTGCTGCAAGCAACGAGACGTTTAGTGACACCGAAATAAAGATACAAGTAGTGATCAAGGAGTTTCCTGGAGGGTGGGAGGCGGGAAGTTGTATGATACAGATATCGACTCGGCCGTCAAAATATTTAAAAATGACAAGATAAATATACTCGCCCTGCTCATGCTTATAGACTGCTGTTAATAGATCTGGACATCGCCATTACCTCTTCGCCGAGAAAGCTCCATAAGTTCGTTTCAACAGCCCTCTTTCTTGCTGTTGTTCTGATCATGCCATTTCTTGTGTCACTCCATCTGTATTGCGGTCAAATATGAAGCAGTTATATCCCTGAGAGGCTATGATATGAAGAGATAGACATCGCGTAAACCAAAGCGAGATAAGAAATACTCAGACATGGTGAGTCTTTTAAATGGATGGAACGTTGTTCTATGCAAGATTCATTCTATGACAGAACATTGGGGGTATATATTTTGAGTAAGATATCCGTTCGGCGTTATGCTCGGACTTAAGCCGGATGTGGACACCAGAAGCGAGTAACGGGTTTGGTTGATCTGGCCTCCCGTGGTACGTTTATCCATTTTCTCTCAGAAACTCCCGACGGATAAACATACGGCTACTCTAATCAGATTTCTTGTGGCATAGATATCAATATTTCGGCCCTCAACTTTTAGACAGTTCTGGTGAATTAGCTATTCCATCCATCTTCGCTTCTATGGTACCCTGGGATTGGTCCACGATAATAACTATGCAGAATCATCTGGTGGCTATTCAACTCTAGTTTGCCGAAGTGGGGATGCAAATGGAGATGCCCCAGGCTGTGCGATTTGATCACTCAGGGGGTCCTGTCACGTGAGGTGGAACACCAAGAGCTCAAATTGTTTTCTTGTTATTTTGGATTCGAACAAAAGGCCCTTGACATGTCACGAGCCATTAACCAACCGTTCTATCTTGAGCATATGTCTTCTGGACTGGCTGATGCAGAGAGTTTTAATGATCCGCTTCCGAGTCTTGATTTCGCGCCGCGTCTCCTGGCGAAAAGCTTGGTTGGCCACTACCGCGGAGAAGCGAGAAGATTGGCTCCGTCGGCTCCACTGCATACGTATGAGAGATGACTTTTCGCCGGTGCCTGGTGCTCTTCACTACCGGTGATTGCTCCGTACGATGTGAACCATACTCTCTAGGGTTTGGACCGACACGCAATCCCACTAATGATGCCGCTGGATTATTAGGGGGAATGCCGTAGTCTTCCCAATCCGTGAGGTTTATTCGCAGCAGCACGGGCCTGAGTGGTGGTAGCTAATAAAAGAAATGGTGCCGATGTTGCCGACTGTTTGCTCCGGTCCGTTTTCCAAACCTTTCCCACCTAGAGCCCACCGGACGACGACATCCTCGCATCTCCCCAGATTCTAGGTCAGCCGGCTCATTATCGCGCTGCGTACTTGGACGTTATTTGAAAATGCGTGTGCCCCGCGGTGGGCTTCATGGGGCCATTCTTTGCCTCGCAGGGATTGGTCGTGTCGTCGAGGCGCTGAGCATTGACATCAATGATGCAGGTACGTCACTGCCAGATTATGAAAGACTGTGCGGAATACTAACGGATAACCCTTGTCTATCACAGACTCCATTAAAAGTGCAGCCAGTCAGACCGCCTACGGTTCAATGCTATGGTACTCCGGCAATGAGACGGGTCAGATTCCAGGGGCATTTCCAGACAAGTGGTGGGAAGGCAGTGCTTTGTTCTTGAGCTTGCTTTATTATTGGTATTATACCGGCGATACCACCTACAATGCGGAAGTTAGTCAGGGTATGGAGTGGCAGGCTGGCAACGGAGACTACATGCCAGCCAATTATAGTAGCTACTTGGTATGGAAAGTCAACTCTATCCAATCGAGCCTTTCTGACCCGTGGTCCAGGGTAACGACGACCAAGGCTTTTGGGGGATTGCCGCCATGACAGCTGCCGAGATCGGCTTCCCCGACGTTGACGACGGATACTCCTGGCTGTCCCTCGCACAGGGGGTTTTCAACACACAAGTGGCTCGGTGGGATAGCAGCGATTGTGGTGGTGGCCTGCGTTGGCAGATCTTCCCATACCAAGCTGGCTACGCCATGAAGAATTCAATTTCGAACGGTTTATTGTTCCAGCTGGCAGCGCGTCTCGCTCGGTATACCAACAACCAGACCTATACCGAGTGGGCTGAAAAGGTTTGGGATTGGAGTGCGTCCTCGCCACTGCTGAATAATAAGACATGGAATGTTGCCGACTCCACCGATATAGAAGGTGGGTGTACATCCCAGGGGAACAACCAATGGTCGTACAATTATGGCACATACTTAATTGGTGCGGCGTACATGTATAACATGGTGAGTGCTTATGCCGGGCCCATTTCCTTAGTTGCGGGCACTGTCGAGGTTGCTTTCTCAGTTCCCAAAGCTAATCACTGTATTTCAGACCGAGAAGGAGACATGGAAGACAGCTGTTGACGGCCTTCTGGGGGTTGCACTGAACACATTCTTCCCGGAAGACTTTAATTACATCATGTCCGAGGTTCTCTGCGAGCCGAACGAGGTGTGCAATAACAATGAAATCCTGTTCAAGGGTCTTGTGTCTGGGTGGCTTGCCTTTGTTGCCTTGCTGGTCCCGTCAACCTATGACCAAATTCTGCCCAAGTTGCAAGCGTCCGCGCAAGGGGCCGCCGCGTCGTGCAGCGGGATGAGCAACAACACATGTGGAGTGCGCTGGCACGAATCGAAGTGGGATGGCTGGGTTGGTATGGAAGAGCAGATCAGCGCGACCGACGTGTTGAGTTCGGTCTTGGTCACGGAAAAGAAAGGCGGCGGCCCCTTGACCTCGACAACTGGCGGAAACAGTACCAGTAATCCAACCGCGGGGAGCGGCGACGACAGCAGCTCTGATAAGAGCCAATTAAAGCCGATCACAACCGGCGACAAAGCGGGAGCTAGTATTGTCACCATTGCATTTGTTGGGATATGGGCCGGTTTGGTAGCCTTTATGGTACTTGGAACCTGAGCTTTGGCTTCTTTGATTTGCATTTCCAACATGATCATCTTCTCTGTGTATATTATAAGCGCTTGGATATATTTGTTTTTCGCCCCGATGAAGACGGTGACGCATTGTAAATAGGAAGCCTGGTATTGATAGAATCCTTGTGAGAGACTTAAGCCATGTTTCAGATGAGTGTCACAGCCTGGCACTGTTAGATCCTAACAATCCAGCCACAGCTCTATGACATAGATCGTCTGACGATCACTGTACAACAAGAGAGGAAAGGATTTCCGAGTGTTGTTGCATTCTGAGCATCAACAGTCCCACTGTGGACCATCTTGGCAGTCTTGGCTTCGGCATTTGTGTTGAGCCAAATCCTCTAGCCGTACCCAGCACGTGCCATGCGTCAACCCAAATGAGACAATAGCAATTAACTCCCATTTCAAGGAGTCCCAGAGGTCATGACAATTTGCCATACCGAAGAACCAATTATTTGCTACGTGGGTACATGGCCCACAAATTTAACCATGCTCGCTAAAGGTTCAAGCATCCACCAACCACGGATGCGCCAAAACCTGATGTTACTTGAATCGCGGCCCAGGATCTTGACTCGTCAAATTCAGCATAAATTGCTCGAAAAGGAGATTAGTAACATCCGAACCAATCTGAGAAACGGATAGCTGAGCTTACTTGCAGCCGCCGGATGCGATAACGTGCCAAATTAAATTGAACTCAATCCAGAGCCTATTTAGACGTTGATGTCATAGTCCCCAAGATGATTCTTCGCCATATCTTCATCCTCACCCCATCGGAGTGGTTCGGTTCCTAGGCTAATTCGTTGTACTGAGCTTTCAGTTGTCAAACGTACAGTTTTCACTGGGTGGGCATCTCCCACTTAACATTGGCCTAGAGCACGAGTCCCATTTGGGAGATCAGTTTCTGAATACAATGACTAACAATACTAAGGAGTTTGATTTTATTATTGTTGGAGGTTGGTTCTCAGAGTCTGCAAGTTGCGTTGCGGGGCTCACTCTAACCCCCTCACAGGCGGTCCTGCAGGATGCACCGTTGCCTCACGACTGGCATCCTGTTCGGAGAAACCCAGGGTCCTTCTATTAGAAGCTGGAAAACACAATGGCTCGGAAGACCTCATGGTCGATGGGCAGAGATGGACCACACTACAGCAGCCGGGGATGAATTGGGGCTACACCACGGTGTCGCAGGAATATTGCAACGGCCGCCAACTCGATTATAGTCGGGGACGGGGTTTGGGAGGCAGTACTGCGATAAACTTTGGCTTTTGGACTGTTGGATGCCGTGGAGACTACGATCGCTGGGCGGACCTCGTCGATGATCCTCGCTTTGATTGGGTACATATGCAAGCGCGATTCAAAGCCCTCGAGTCATTCCAGACAGAGGACGCGGAGGCCAGTTACGGTGACTACGTCGCTCCTCGACGCGATGACCACGGCCAACACGGACCACTCAAGGTAGGCTATGCCAAACTATGGGAGCGGGATATTGTGCCTATGTTGCATATCTTTTGTGATGCAGGCTTTCCAATCACCCGGGACCTTAACAGCGGTAATCCATTAGGCATAGGACCCGTGATCAATTCTTGCTACCAAGGTCGACGAACGACCGCAACCACTTTGCTCCAAAATAGTAGCGACAATCTCACTACTATAACAGAGTGTTCAGTAGAGAGACTGGTACTCGAAGGGAAGCGTGTCATTGGTGTTGAAACTGCAGGGGCTCGCTGTAGGTATTCCATGGTCGCAGCTTATTCTTATTGTTCGACAGTAGACTAACATTGTTATTCTGCAGATTTCGCTTCCAAAGAAGTTATACTCTCTGCAGGTAGCCTTGACACACCGAAGCTGTTGATGCTTTCCGGTATTGGACCGGCGTCACAGTTGGCTAAACATGGGATCTCTATAATCTGTGACCTTTCTGCAATCGGACAGAACCTGAAGGATCACTGCCATGTTCCACTCGCATTCAGACGAAGCAAAGAAAGCAACGACCGACATTCGTTCTACGGAGAGCCAACCGCATCACAGGAAGCTCTGGAGACCTGGAGGATTGATGGGACCGGGCCGTGGTCCATTTTTGGTTGCCAGTGCGTGGGTGGCTGGTTGAAATCCTCCTCGGTCGTAGACTCTTTTGAGTTCAAGCAGCTTCCACGGGCTGAGCAGGAATTTCTCAATGGCGAGACGGTTCCGCATTATGAATTAGTCTCGCATTTCCCGTTCCACCTCCTCATTCCAGGAGTTTCAGAGGACTTTAGTTATGTATGTCTTGTGGCCCTTTTAATGAACCCGCAGAGCCGGGGTGAAGTGACACTGCAATCTGCCGACCCGACGGTGCCTCTTTTATTCAACCCTAGGTTTCTGTCACATCCGTATGATCGCCGTGTTGCTATTGAGAGCTACCGTGATCTTCTGAAATTAAGTGCCCACCCCTCCTTTTCTAAGGATACTATAGGGGACCTGATTCGACCACAGGGGGACAGTGACGAGGCTATTCTTGAATTCTGGAGGCAATTCGTCAGCTCCACCTGGCACATGACTGGGACTGTGAAGATGGGGAAACCAGATGATCCTGACGCAGCTGTGGACCGCTCATTTCGCGTCCGGAATATAGAGGGACTACGAGTGGCAGACATGAGTGTGGTACCTGTCTTACCGAACAGCCACACGCAGGTAACAGCTTATCTTGTGGGAGCTACATGTGCAGACGTTCTCATTGAGGAGTATGATCTTTCCTATCAAGTCTGAAGCAACCTTTCAAAATGATCCACGTTGTTATATTTGTTTACCCTGTGCAACTCGCAAATCTATCTATGCCGATTCGGCTTCCAAGGCTTCACGCCGACTTGTGCTCTTTGGATCAAAGTAAGGCCGCTCTCCTAGACCAACAACACGGTGACCCGTCCGGGGACCGAAGCCCTTCTCCTTGTAGTCGTACGTGGCGGCGTGATAGACACTGCGGTTATCCCAAATGGCTGTATAGTGATACCAAGTCAGATACAATACTTCTTTCTTTGCGCTGCCAAAGAAAAGGGATTACTCACCTAAGTCATTGGGGTTCTCCCATCTCAGACGAACTTGAAGATCATGGTTCTCAACGATCAAAGAAACAAACCATCTCAGCAAATGGTCACTTTCTTCTTCGGAGAGATCATTGATTTTCGCAACGTGAACGCCAACAGCGAAGACGCTCTTCCACCCGGTTACTGGATTTGTCCGAATAACAGGGTGAATGGCCTCCAATTTATCACCAACATTCTCCGGAGCACCCCGAGGTCCAGTAAAAATTTCGAAGTCATTTTCTTTCGCAACCCTGTTGAACCCAGGTTGGGCATATGTCGCAGTCAAACCTTCTAGAAACTGTTGGTAAGGCTTCGAAATGCGATCGTACAGTTCATAACCGGATGCCCAGAGGGTGTCTGTAATGACTAGTTAACTTCTATACAGCTTCAGCCTCGTGGCATTATTAACTCACCACCGCCAGTCTTGGGAAGCTCGGTCAATCGCAAGACGGTATAGTCACTGGGGATTGGCTCGAATGTAATGTCACTATGCCACTCCCTTCTAGCGCTTTGCTTCTTGGGATGTAAACGTCCCTTGTACAGCTGGTCATGGTTCTTAGAAGTGATGACGCTGATCTCGTTATCTTTCACATTGTGCTCGCGTCCCGCATTGTGAATAGGGTGCACGTGAAGACCAGATGTACTGGGCTTGCCGGCAAGAAGACCCAGTCGCTGGATTAGTTCTTTCTGCAGATCATCGTCTAGTCCGTCCTGCTTGCGAAAGAAAACGACACCACGTTGGGAGACTAACGACCATTTAGCGACAACCCCATCGTTATGACTGGTATGTCCTTACTAGTTATAGCAAGATCGCGAAGCAGCTCATCAGAATTGGGAGCCCGCAGCCACTCTGCCAAGTTAGCTGATGGGAACTCCCGGCCAATGACGGGAGTAACATCGAAGGAATCGAAGGAGTCGAGAGCCCCGCTAAGCTTCAAGGGCTCTCTTTGTAGGGTCTGGGTCTTTGCTGCTGAAACATCTCCTTCCACGATGGGGACCACCGGGGTAGTAGTGCTGTCGGCGACGGAGGGAGCCATTTGTGAATGATATTCGGTATTATTGAGCTTCGTTTATCTCAGACAATCTGCATCTATCAGAATACAGACAGGCTACGACAGCCTACCTCTTTATACATCCCATATCGCCATGATGGTTACATCCCAACTGTGCCGTTTTCCCGGACCCCGCATACTGAACCTCTCTGTCTGTTCCAGACACGAGCCAAAAGAACCATTGAGAACGCTCAGATCCATCGATAAGAATGTTACTCAAGAGATTCACAATGCCGTCCGGGAATCATGCAATATCTCGCCATTTACAGTTGATCTCTGGAGTAAACTTGGTGTACAGAACAGTAAGCACAGCACGATCATGCACCAGGCAGCGATGGGGTCATTTGACATGCTGGTTACGCCACCTAGTCACATAAAACATTATCAATCATACACCAATCAAGTTAAGGTTATATAAGCCACGTACAGCAGGAAGAGCTAGGTGGTCTAGATGCGAGCTTGGCCTCGTGGTCGTTCGTTTCTCGTGTCGGGTTAGTGTAAGCGAGTGCTTGGCGGATAAGCACATCAGACGGATGTTGGATAGCATCATGCACGATCGTCGCTCTTGGTCTGCATTAGCATGTGGATATGTAGTTTAGGTCGTATAATTTGGCATAAGTTTGGATTAGGGGGGATTTTGTATCCGGTGTATGGGGTTGGTGGGGTGTAATAATGGATAAATTGGTATAAGGGTCTTTTCCGACTAGAAAGCTGTATGTTCTATGAATAGCAAGATGACCAAGGATAGACTTCTCCATTAGAATGGACACTCAAAACACGTGGCAATGCATTTAGAAGCATGCTTGTCTTCTCCTCGAAATATACAAAACATACAGATTTTCCATATCACTACGAATTCGCATACAAATCTCCTATTATACCTGAACCTAACCTAGTAATTCCATTAAAGCAACTTTGAAAGCTCTAATCCATGAACCCCTACATTAAAACACAAATTATAACACCCATATCCCCCATATACTACTCTAATGCGCAAACCTAAAATCCAACCGCTTATTCCCCTCATCCTTAGTCGTAGCCAAATAAACCCTCTTCTCCTCCTCCGACATAGCATTCCATTTCTTGTCCCGACTCGCATTACGCCAAACATAGTACGCCTTAGTAAACAGATAGATAGAGATATTCGTAACCACCAAAGCAACAAGAACCTTGTTTCCCCTCTTATACCGAGGCGCATCGTCTACCCCAAGTTAGATAAGATATAATAAGAGACAGAAGGGAAAAGCATACCTTGCCGGTAAATATTTGAGGCGATAATCCCGGACGCCTGCACACACATATTGTATACGGCAGCAGACACTGTCCGCGAGCGAACCGTATTCGAGTTCCGGGAGTTCCAGGCGACTTGGATTGGATGTGCTTTTTATCATTAGTTAGTCTTTCACATTCTTATCCGAGGATTAGATAGGGTAGACGTACCAGAAGGAAGAGACAAGAAAATGGTCAAAATAACCCACGCAACCCACTTATTAATACTATTAATATCAACAACATAGAGATAAATGACGAATGGCAGGGCCCAGATCTGAGTGAACATTGCTGCCCAGGTCAACTGGCCGAATTTCTCCGATACGTATGTGAGGATTAACATGGTCGGGATCTGGGCAAATGTGTAAGGGATTGTGAGGAGATTTGTGACGAATGTGTTGAAGCCCATGCCTCGTAGAGTGAGGGTTAGATATTGGCCGGGTGGTGTCATGGGGGTGAGCCATGTGAGCCCGATGGCGTAGATGGGCCAGAGGTCGTAGTCGCAGAGGCTCTTCCAGAGGAGTTTGGGGGTAATGGGTTCGCGGTTGTGCATTGTGCCTTTGCTAGGGTCGTCGCGGATGATGCGGTTTACCATTATTGTTTCTTCGCTGGAAGTTGTTAGATTTTGTATCGGGGGCAAATGGCAGCGCGATATGTGGTGAAGGACTTGCCGTGGAGTGAACCAGCCTTTCTTGCCTCTAGACCAGTTGGCAGTTTCACAAGGTCCTGGCGGCATTAGGATGAATGCGATGAGACCGACCAACAGGGTTATCAAGCCCTTTTATTACTATTAGCTATTGTCAAGGCTTTGGGGGAGTTGTGATCCGTACTTCAATTAGGAATAGCCATCGCCAGCCTGCCTGGCCTTGCACGCCACGTAGGCGCAATAAACCGAAGGCTAGAAAGCTCGCGAGGATATCCGCCAGGTTATAAGCTGTCCAGAAGAAGCTAAGTCGGACAGATAGCTCATGTGATTTATAGAAGTAGGACAGGTAAAGAATAACCTGTCTCGTATAAGCACGGTGGTTACGTGGTTTTGTGTTGCCGACTTACATCTGGAATGAATCCACCCTGGAGAAGTCCGAGAAGGGCTCGACAGGCAAGGAAGGACGATCGTCCCTTGAGCCCGTATTGAGCCATACCAACCGCCGACCAGAGGGTCATTTGTGTAGGAATCCACCTGTCCGGTCCTATCCATTTGCTAACCAGTTGAGAGGGAAGTTCCGCGCAGAGGAAAGACAGTTTGAAAACGGTGTTTCCCAAATTGTAGTCTAGTGTTCCATTAGTTCTTGGTATGGACTTCAACGATATTATTGGGACCAACCATTAGTGGTGAGATTCAAGTCCTTGAGGAAGTTGTCTGTTAACGCCTGATGAAGGTTTGCTCGATCCAACTCTAGAGCCATGAACATGATGGCCGTCCAAATCATGATCCGAACATCAATCTTGCGGATTACCCGTTTTTCCTCGCGCCAAGTCCATCTTGCGGAGGGATCAAATCGATGCAAGTTCTCCCAATCTTCGCTTGGCTGATATTCTTGTGCGATGTCTGGGTTATCATAGACCGACGGCTGAGTTGCAATTGCGTCGGGGTCGCACTTTTGACCCTTTTGAAACCAGAGTCTCCGCCCGCTGGATGGCTCACCTAGGGGAGCTATTTCACGGCTGCTAGATGAGTCTGTCTCATTTTGTAGTGCTGAGACGGTTTCACTGGGGGTTTTCGTGGTGCTAGTAGGAAGATGAACTACCGGCATCCTGAAAGAGTAGGATAGAACTCTTCTGATTCCAGAAGTACACTAACAAGTGCATGACCTAGGAAATCAGTATATAACTATATAGTCTTCGGGCTTGCACTCCGAAAACCGAAGCTATTCCTCCCTGGGGGCGATCTAATACATGCTAAGGTCATCGGCAATCCCTCCCATCTTTTGGAACTGGCCAGCGGTACATACCTTGGCGAGCGTCGGAAATCGGCGATAGGGGTTAGTTCGGTTAGATCGATCATAATGCATTGCGGAGGTTAGCAAGAAGGTAACCAGTTTGGGTAATTCAATGAGGCGCGGTCGAGCCAATGGGGAATTGTGACATTGAAGTATACTATGATGCCATCCGCACTAAAGCTCGCCAGTACTGGATCCGAGTCTCGGCATAATTTATTATAAATATCCCCCCTAATTGGATGTAGATAGTGACTAGGTTCCCAGGGTCCGTTGTAAGTTGCACTCAGAAGCATGAACGAACTTGAATGTCATGTTCCTGCCCTGTAGACGTGCTCTCAAGCCACTCAACATGTTTACGTTGACTATCGAGTAATGGCTTGGCGGTCTGTTATCTTGGTCTAATTAGTAGTACCCGAGAGTATTATTGTCTATTGAGCGATGTATGATTCTAGTCGCCAGCGAGAAACTAACTAGCAGCAGATATATCGTCGCTACTACAACAACCACAAACGCTCATCTTATACCACGAACATTTCAGAGCTTACTTGTAGCCTGCTCTACCAAGTTTTCTCCGATTACAGATCTCTTTTGTAAGACGCTTTGAAATGCTTTCTCCACATCGTGCTCTGAAAGCCATGTTGTGTTTGGCTTGTTCCGAACTCTTTCTACTAAAACCTTGTCGGAGTCTGTGTTCGTTGCCTGGGCCCCAATACCTTTAAGGACAATTGTCAAGAGCTTTTCCGTATGTGGGCGCCGCGTCTCATCGTACAAGGCGAGCGCAGCTCTGACCTCATATGTCTTTGGCTTCTGTGCTCTAGAAGACCCCAGGGCATGTTGAAAGGCAAGCAACAATGCATATGCGTCGTCAATAGCGAGCGAACCTCCAGCAGCAAAGGCACCACCGTGGGTATGCGCTGCGTCACCAACCAAGGTCACTCTTGAGTCAAATACCCAGGTTGGGAGAGGCTCGCCAGCGTAGTTCGGATAAATGCGCGTATAGGGTGTTGAGTTCACCAAGGCTTTGACCACCGGATTCCAGTCCTGGGTAGCCAGAAATAGCCCATCAGCAGCTATCTACTTTAAGAAGCTCAGAGAAGACAAATACCTTGTAGCGCTGTCGTAGTACTTCAACATTTTCCTTGTCATCCCATTTTACATTCCTAATCCTGCCGTCTGTGTCAACTGGTAAGTCGAAACTGCCGACAGTGGTATACTGGTTCTTTCCTGCCGCACCGTAAGCTCCATCGTCAAGAATAGTTAAGATGAGGGTTTGATACCAAGTCGAGACGCGAAAAAGTTCTCCTTTGGTCCCCACTGTTTCAACCTAATAAGCACCATGAACTTGAATTGCTGCACGAAATGCCTACCCAATGCGTGGAATCTAACGGAAGATCCCGAATGTGTGCCACAAGAGAGGCGTCAAATGTCGAACGTAGCCAGACCTTTCCGGTGGAAAACAGCTGATGATCGGGAGCGAAGGACTTCCTCACCTTCTAGTTTACTGTGAGCTGCTGCTTGGTTTGGCTAGATACTCCAAATGCACATACCGAATGGATTCCGTCCGCGCCGACCAAAATATCTCCATGTGCACATGTTCCGTCTGCAAAGTGTAGTGTTACTTTGTCATTCGATACATCGGCAGAAACCACCGTTTTGCCTAGATGAATACGCTCCGAGGGGACATGTTCCAGTAGTGCTGCATGCAGATGCCCACGGTGGAATCGTGCTGTTTCGTGGTGACGGACAGTAACATCAGCAAAATAGTCCTGGTGTATAACCTTGTTTGTCTTCCAATGCCTGATTGAATTGATATCGTAAGTGTCGCTGAGCATTTGATATGGTAGAAACGTAACCCGGGCTCGCTACCTGTAAATCATGGGAATACCAGAAGGGCCACGAAAAGCAACGTCTTCGTCGAGGGCATTCAGTACACCGAGTTTTTCGAGTGAGCGAAGACCCTTGTACATCATTATTAGTTGAGTAACAAGTTTGCGGCTGTAGTAGTCTTACATTGGGACTTATCGCAATGCTGGCACCGATTTCTCGAAGCTCGGTCGCTTGTTCAAACAGCTCAACCTCAATATACGGGAGACGCCTTAATGCGACAGCTACGGAGAGGCCAGCAATGCCGGCTCCGGCGATAATAACCTTTACCGTTTCTTGGGACATTTTGTTGTACGTGATCCCTCCAGGTCATTGAATATGACAACTTGAAGGATATGCAGGATCGTTCCTCTATATAGAGTTTTGCAGCGCGGCTATACCGATAAACAGAAATTAAGGAAAAGTACTTTCGGCAGTAGCCCTTATCTGATATTGGCAATCGTTAAGCAGTGTAGTGAAAGCACGCAAGCCGTGCATGAATCATGCAAGCCTGTTAGCAGGATTTGCCCCTACTCGCTCATCCCCGCATCTTGATGGCCGTTGCTAGACCCAATACGATTTAACTGGTGCATCTGTAACTTTAAGCGAGGACTGTGGCGGAATAAACTTGTTGGCCGCCAACGGTGCCGTGATTTGTTATTCATTGCCGAACCTTGCGTGATATGACGCGAATAGAGCGAATCGTGCGCTTTACGAACGGGTCAATCTCATTGGCTTGAATCATGTAGTTTTCAGCGTATTTCGAGTCTAAGTCAAAGCCTTTAGGGTTTCGGGCAAATTCCGCAAGCACTTCATGTCTGGGCAGAGGATAGTTCTATCCTATACTATACTTCACAATATGTAGAAAAGCAAAAACAACCCCATCCCCCGGACGGATTCCATCACTGGTTTTGCTTCCATTGACACAGTCGACCCGTTAGTGGATTTTGAAGTGATAATGTCGAAAGCAACGGTCACAGACTCAGTCAGCACCGTCAACGATGTTGCTCAACCACCTAAGCTCAGTCAACGATATGCCGATGAGAGTTATAAGCTCTTTTCGAAAGTATCAGTGGCGGATCCTACACCAGAGGAGGCATTAAAAATTAGGAACAAATGTTTATGGAGGATTTTGCCCTTTCTTTGTGTCGGGTATCATATTATGTATGTGGACAAGCAGACGGTACGTATCCCTTGCAGAATTGTACCAGCAATGGTTGACATCCGTCTTTTCTCTAGCTGGGAAGTTCGGCCATTCTTGGCATTATGGATGATGCGCATCTCAATTCAACTCAGTACAATTGGTTGTCATCAATCTTCTACTTCGGTTACCTTCTCGCGGAGTGGCCGCAGAACTGGGCCCTTCAGCGCTTCCCTGTCGCCAAATGGCTGGCTATCAATCTTGTCGTGTGGTAAAGACTGGCTGTTCTCTTATTTTCTCATTGGCGCTTTCACTGACCTGATCAGGGGAGGTATTACGCTGCTTCATATACCATGCAATAGCTTTGCCACCTTATTCGTCGTTAGGTTCTTTCTAGGGGTAGCAGAGGCATCCATCGTCCCTGCTTTTCTGTTAATCTTGTCTATGTTCTTCACATATCAGGAACAGGCCGTTCTAATGCCCATAATGTGGTCGATCGGAAACGCCAGTCCTATCACCTCTGGTCTACTTTCCTATGGGGTCTTGTGGATCAAGACCGGAACCTTTGCGCCATGGAAATGGTTTATGGGTATGTCACTCGCATGAGAAGCAAAGAATTGATCTAGACACTTATCTATCCACAGTCATCACTGGTGGAGTGACAGTGGTGTTTGGGTTAGCAGTGTGGCTCTTCTTCCCTGACAACCCTCTGCGAGCCAGCTTCCTTACACCAGAAGAGCGCGCACAGGCAATCCTTCGCATAAAGGATAACCATTCTGGTATTGAGCAGAAGCATTTCAAGAAGTACCAGTATGATACCATTACAACTTTTACATTCACACATATAAGGTCAGTCTTACTCATGAACTGACGCTTGCTAGATTTATCGAGGCAGTTAAAGATCCAAAGTCGTGGCTGTTCTTCCTACATGCCTGGTCTCAGGAAATGGCCAACGGAATGACCAACCAATACTCACTAATCATTAACTCATTTGGATTCACTGTGCTTCAGACCACTCTACTGGGGTGTGTCACCGGGATCGTCAGCTTCTTCTCGCTTGCCTCGGCGGCAGTGGTTCTAGCGAAGACAACAGTAGGTTTGGCCAGAGAGTAAAACGTAGTTATCTAGAGTAAGCTAACGAGGAGTAAATAGAACTGCAGAGCTTGGATTTCTCTTATCGCATACATTCCTGGGGCGATATCTAGCATCCTGTTGCTAAGTTTACCCTGGTCCAATCGATGGGGTCTAATCACAGGGATATGGATCCGCTCCACTGTCGGCATTCCGTATGCAGTTGTCATGATCTGGGCTGCCAACGCATCTGCCGGACATACGAAGAAGACCACGGTGATCGCGATGTATCATATTGGATATGGATTGGGAAATATCCTCTCGCCACAGTTATTTCAACCGCGATGGAAGGTATGAAATGATTTTGAACCTGTTCGCTACGTTCATTTTGGCTAATGAGATAACTGATAGCCACGGTATCGTCCCACTTGGATTATTCTATTGGTCGTAAGTCTGAATTAACAATTCATTACGGATTGAGATACTCACTATTACAGGTCGCCTGCATCCTACCATCACTCGTCATTGTATATCTGCGATGGTATCTCTCGAAGGAAAACAAGCGTCGTGATCTGCTGCAGAGTGAAACACTTGTCGCCGATACGGGCGTGGTTGAAGAGGTCGACAATGATGGCACCAAGCATGCCCGTCTAGTGGATAAGAACCAGTTGGACCTGACGGATCGTGAAAACCTTTCCTTGTATGTGCTTTGCTCCTCCAACCCGTTATATTCCACTAACCATAGGATTGTTATTAGTCGATATGTCCTTTAATGTAGAGATACATTTTGAAGTGGAATACAGGCACCTGTTTCTAAAGACCATCCATATATATATATATATATATATATATATATTTGGAAGTCAACTACGACTGATATCTGGCATAAACCTTTCTTTCCACCGTAGAGTAGTCTTTTTCGAGAATCGTAAACGCCCACAGGCGTACAATCTTACAGGGTTGGAAATCAACTAAGAATGAGATCCATTGGGTTAAGATAAATCAAGAGTTGATAAAGTACCGCAAAGCGAATTCCTATTCTTGCCTGCAAGCAACAGAATCCCAGTTTCCAGTCTTCCATGTCCAGCAGAAGCAAAGTATGCACCACCTCTTTACGCCCATCACGTCAGGTACTAGACCCTCGCAACTCAGGGAAATTCACCAACACCCAAGCAAACACCCATAACGCATTTGTCGCTCTTGCAACAGGCGCTGTCGTTCTCACAGTAACGAGCGCATCGGTCGTCCCTCTGTCCTTCGAAACGAGTACTATCCACATTCTCACCATCTTCTCCCGACTTCTGCGTCTCATCCGCTGGTGCATATCGTTCGTAGATCTCACGCTTGACCTGTTTAGGCGGCTTGTGAGGACCCAAGCAAACTCCATAGAAGCACTTGTCCTTAGGACAACAATGGACATCAGATATGCAACCACGCTTGCAGGGGTTTTGCTTCCTCTTCTCAAGGGGGCTAGCAGGAGAGGTGTCCTCGTCATGAGCGCCATTGTCCTCATCCTCATCCTCCTCGTCATTCGAGTCGTCCTTGCCTTTCGGTTCCTCCCCAATGTAATGGTTGATCTTTCCTTGTGGCTTGGGCATGGTGTCCATGATGTGCATGAGTTTGGACAGCTCAGGGTTAAACTCGGTCTCAGGCTGAGAGGAATCGTCGCGCTTGTCTGGCCACAACCAACCTCCGGGCATTACGGTACCCGGGTACGGTCCAAACCCATGGTCCCTCATGTACTGGAAGACAAATCGCTGCTCCTCGGGAGTGAGGTCGTACAACTTTATAGGACGTGTAGGAACGACTGTGCGCAGAGCTACAATTGGAGTTAGTCGATGTGGACGGAAGGGGTAGAGTCATAACGTTGGGTCAAGTGCACGTGTACTGCAACTGGCAGATACTAACATTGGGTGGGTGTAGGAGTCTCGTCAGCCACTGTGGGATCGCCTTCAGTGGCGGCTGCAAAGGCGGCGAAGAGACACAGAAGCACAGTTGAGGCCTTCATTGTGAGATGTTCGTGTGAACGTAAGTGTCATAAGTCGTTGCAGAGTAATGGCGGGGTGGGATAGATCACAGTTGAGAGGATGGGTTGTACACAAAAGAGACAACTGAACGGGGCGTGATGGAGGCTTTATAACCTGCATCTCGAGCGCATTTACTCTAACCGAATGATGTCAGTGAATGAATCAAGGGCTGTCCGGGGGATCACTTTCTCTGGGGTGATTGACAATCGTACCCACTTTCCCGTTAATTGAGCCAATACATTTGGATTGCATCCCCACGGTTCAGGGTCATTTCATTGATAGCGTCTGCCGGATGACCGTATAATACTTCACTGATGGAGGGGTGCATTCAGGTCAAGCAAACCTTCTTGGTCAATGTTGAATATTCACTTGGTCACGGTGGGACTCCTTGCCCCGTGGCGGCCTGGGCAGGGCAATAGAGACCACACTAATGAAACTACCCAGATATTGTACAGCTCAGACCCAGTCTGGGTGCAGATATCGTGACCATCAAGAATATGATATTATTCACTGTAAATAGCACAATGCCATAACATACCTACCTAGAGTGAAGAATATCTATAGCGAAGACTATCTATAGCGAAGACAACAGTCTCCATGGCCGTTCCCCTCTTCAACTCCCTCATAGACATTGCCATCCAGAATACATTGTATGGCCGCCAGTCACTCTGTCAAACTTTATTCAACCCCCGTCCTTTGTTCACCCAATGTATCAGGTCCCCGCGTAGCCACAGAAGTGGACTATGAACCCTGAGAACAAAAGCGAGATCAACATGGGCTCGCTAATCCATAACTGGTGGTTTCAGGTTCTTTGTTCCGCAAACTCTGAAGTTTGCCCCATTGCTGGACCGATTATGCTTTCGTCCTGGTTCCTGACTGAGGACTACTTAGTCGTCGTCGAGACAAAAGAAATGAGAACCTTAATGACCACCCAAAATGCCCCGACCACAGTTTCAGTAATAATGCAAGAATACTATAGTAATATAAATAGATCAAACTCAATCCCCACAATCGTGGTTCCGCTGTGAAGAACAATACTACGTTCCTGTCTGGGGTGTCATTTGTAGCACGCACGGGATTGATTGTCCGCGTCGAGGTCACTGTGGGAAGAGTATTTCTGGAGCTATTCTTTACCTCGGGTATTTTGGGGTTATTCATGTTCGACACTCACTGTTCTTCTAGACTCGGTTGTCTTGGTGCGTGGTTGGTCAGGGTCATGTGAGATTAATCTCTCTCTATATATGGAACGCCAATTCAACAATTGTGGAAGACAAAGGAATGGTAGTCAAGATTGGCCATGATAATGCTGTTGGGGATTAAGTCCATTGTAAGGTCCGTACTATGGTAGAGTGCAAACGTTAGTAGAATGAACAGGGCCACTATGGCAATCCACTCCCTATACCAATCCCTACTCTGTGAGGTATTCAACGTCAAATTCAGTGATAATGACTACTCAGATATCTCGTTTTCTATTCTTGGATCATATCAAAAAACAAAGAGAAGCAAAGCAATGAAAAGCCAACCTCGAAGACTTTGAGTCAATGAACTGATTCGTAAACCCACTTACAGCCGTTTGCATTCTACCATAGTAGCTTACCTCCCACATATCCTCGGTCGAGGCAGCATTTCCAGATACACCGAGGACACCTACATCGGGTCAGCTTCACTTGGATCCATATGAAGCCGTTTACCAAGATAAAGTGAACCCGGCTGAATTCCTTTCAGTAACGCTCCATGGGATTGGGGAAGTGTTCCTATGGTTAAATTCTTCTCTACATTGAAAGACAATAGGCAAGGCACTTGCGGCGGCTCATTCGATCGTAGATCAGTGCATTGCGTTAGACGCTCACCTCGCATTAGCGCGTTGGGATTGTCCTCGTGGAGGCGGCTCACGTATGGAGAAGCATAGACTTTTCATGACGTAGGTATATCCCTCGATATTGTGGAGCTCATTTTTCACTGGTCTCTTGTATACTAAATTGCCTAGTTATAGACCGGTGAACAGAAAAGTGTCTATGCAGTTGTTACTGAACAGGCGCCAAGACTAAATCGTATCTGCACCGTGAGCGAGGGTAGGTTGTACATGAATGCAAGTTGAGTCGCACCGCCTAGCCTAGTATCTATCTATTTTCACTCATGGTAGTTGATAGAGATATGGACTGGTGTGACCTCTGCCGTGATACCTTCAGATCTCACATGATAGCCTGAACATTGACTGAAATTCTGATTCGGGCCAGATTGAGCGTTTACCGTTGAAGGCATTGAACTAATAATAGCTATGAATATATTCTAATCAAGCTATGTAGAATTTTCAGTATGTGGTGGATATATTTTCAGAGTAATAGATAGAATCGTTTAAGAAGTTACGGGATAGGGACAGACTCGGAAATGACAGCCCCTCACTAATGACTTTTCCTGCCTCAGGCACTAAGTACGGCGCTATGACTCTGCCACATTAATGCGCCACAATTGGTACTCGTAGCTTGGCAGCTCTTCGCATCAGGAAAGTTTTATACTCCTCGTAGTTATAGTACACTCTTAGCTACATATTATCTAATAAAAAATAAATGCATATGATTTCTTGAATGCGGAAAAGGGAGATTGGTGTGTTTGTTATCCCATATTACCAATAGGCCTTCCAGAGAAGCCAAAACTACGACTAGAATCAAACCCCAGGCATTGGGGTTATTATACGAATGTCGATAAAGCACTACTTATGCTCGTCTTATTTACTTTGTGTCTTGCATACAGAGTATTACTCACAGGATCCGGTGATCGAGCTGATTTATATATATCTCTCTCCTTTGTACAATATAGCATATCATGCATTGATTATATATATAATAGGTAAGGCGGATGACCATGCATTTGATAGAAATCCTTTAGAACCGTACTAGACCGGAAAAGGAGACCAGCAACGAGAGCAATAAGCGCTAGAAGCTACTCATACGAGAAAAAAAAAAAAAAAAAAAAAAAAAAAAAAAAAAAAAAAAAAAAAAAAAAAAAAAAAAAAAAAAAAAGTACACAAGTCTCTCCAGTATGCTGTCAATGGTCGGTAGTTGCCGCCGAAGTAAGAGCGGCGGATTGGCGCGAGCACCTCCCACAATCGGGTTAGCGTGACTGACTCGCAAACGTCGGAAATTTTTTAGTTTCCACTTTTAGCTCTTCTTTTCTTGATTACATCCTCACGCACCGACTTGGCAATGGTTCAACTTCTGTTATGGTATCGCTTGATGTGATTCCTTCGATTCCTGGGCCCTCGTCAGCTCCAGAGTCACAGGAATGGACAGGGAGCAGAAACCTTGTGCAGTCGCACTGAATGATTGATTGGCCTAGACCGGCTGACGGTGCAGCTGGCCAGACTGATAGGCCCGAATAAGCTGCCCTAACGGGCTGCAGACCTTATCTTAGGGCCACTTTGTGATCCTGGTCCCACCCATTATTGTTATAGAATTATTACCTTCGCTGTGCTACATTGCCGCCGAATAAAACACGCCGTCTATGACTGGTGACGCCCTGCAGCTCCTAAAGCCTTTCCTTTGTTTTTAGTCGTCCACGGACCCCAGACTGGGCCGATGATGCGCCGACTCTCCCTCTCCCCTGATTCCTTTCCCCCTTTTGGGGCGACCAATGACGACATTCCAACGGAGGTCGCTTTTCTCCAGGATTTCTTGCTGATGAGAGAGCGCTCCCCCCTCTTTTTCTCTTCACATTCTCTCAAAACCCAGCGCATTTTATGATCGCAGATCGCAGAATATGGCCCAGCACACTGCCGACAAGAAGGAGCACATGGAAGCCGGTGGAAAGGTAGGCCGAACCGTATGTTTGATCGGAAACACGGAAAAGGCTGATCGCAACGTCCTTTCCGTCTTAGAAACAGTCCAGCCATGATTACGACGCGGAGCACGATCAGAAGGAGCACGGCAGCGGCCGAGGAATGCTTGGAAGGTCTGCCACGCGTTTCCATACCAAAAAGTCTCTCCTGGGATGCGGTTTTGTAGCAGTATGTATAAACTCTGTTTACGCCCGGTCGCACGGTCCTGACTCGAGTGAAACAGCGCACATTTAATCAGGGTCAAGGTCCCCGTTCCGAGCAAGATTCCGAGTCCAATGCGGAGCACGCGACGCATCGAAAAAACAAGTCAAAATCCGGGGGTTCGCCCCCTATGAAACCGAGCCAAATTATGGAAGAGCACCCGGAGCACGATCCCGCCGAGTTGGGGGACTCGGAGGGTGTCCATTCCTCAACGAAGATCGAACCCGCCCGGAATCCTCGAACCCGCGACGGTAAAGTTAAGCAGATGGAGAGCCATATTGTTGCCTTAGCGAGAGGAATTACCGAGTTGGACAATGATCGCAAACGACTGCAGGCGCAAGTTCGCTCGGCCAGGAGCGGCTCCTGGGTCACTAAAAGCAGCCGGCAAATACGTGAAGAACTGTCGAGTCTTGAGGCAGCAATGCGACAATGGGCAGAAAATTATAGTGTCGCTGAGATACGTGCGCTCGATAGCTTGCCGATCGAGGAGAAGGACGCCATTCTGGAACGGCTGGGTGGATATTGCGCGCAGGTGGATTGGACGACACTAATTGAGAAAGCGCCAACGATGGCAGACAAGATTCCTGCCCTTCTTATGCAAGCTCTGCTGGCCAAGGATATCTTTGGATCAATCTTTGCCAACCCCTTCTTCGCCTTCGGAGAGTCTAAAGAACCGTCAACGGCGCACTCTTCCCAAACATTATCTTATTTATACGCATCGATGTTAGAAGGTATGTCCATTGAGCTACCATGTAAACTGTCTACTAAGGCTAACCGAATGTAGTCAACAAGGAAGAAGCTCATATCTGGCGTTCGCAAACTCTCCGGCTTCTGGCCACACCTCCCCCGAACTCTGTGCACAATGCACCATTGCGCGCGAAGGTGGAAGCTATTACTAGTGAGCTGGCGGTAGAATTCCTCGCTGGTCCTGTTCAGTTACTCTTCCGACACAGAAATGATTCATGGGCGATCCAGCGCAACCAAGAACTCTACCAGCTTTACCACACCGCTGGGGAATTGGCCATCTCCTTGTGGACGCAACGATCCTTCATGAGGTGTTACTGTATGGATGAGCTCCCTGTCTTTCGGGCAGAACATCCGGTAATGAGTGCACATGCACTTCACCGTCAACATGGGAACGACGCAAAATTAGACGGCAAGAATGCTTTGATCATAGTGCATCCGGCCATTGTTGCCTTCGGGAATGAATATGCTGAGCATTATGACCTATGCAAGGTTTGGGCTAAGGGCATCATCCTTGTGGATGAACACGCCTGACGCGAAGGTTATGATGGATATCAACGCTATCTGACGAGAATATTTACATTGTATCTTAGTTAATTTTAATATACCCCAATACAATTCACCGCCTTGGGCTTTGACAGATCCAGGTGACCTCAACGAATGATGACACGTCCGGTGAAGTACTACTCTTGGACGGCGGATTGAAGCTCAAGCTTTGTCTCTGCCGGTAGTGTCGGGTAATTTTTATATACCCACAGAGCCTTACTTTCTCGTCGTGGCAATGGCAACCAGCGCTCACATACCGATACCCTTCTACGCGGCGCGCAATACGCTTGTGGCGAGCCTTACATAAACACCTACTATCAGGATGCAAAAATTGCTCCTTCAGGCTGTGGTGATGCTTGAAACGTCCTAATACCAAAATACCCTCCCGGTCGGGGGACACTGTGCAAAGAAGACTGCTTCATCATGTTTTGAATTTATGCTCATACCTTTGAGACCATGAACAAAGCCGCCCACTGAACCTCATTCACCATGTGTGCTCAAGGCCGATTCTACCAGGCGATGCTTTCTACGTTGGCTATGAAAGAGGGAGTGGAATCAAGTCATGGTATGAACCCTTTGACGAGAACCTGACATGAAATACGGTTACTGATGGCAAGTAATGGAAATGGGGACACCATTGCTTTTGACAGGTCTTGATCATGGCCAGTTGACTAAGAACATGCACGTAGCATACTATCTGAGCTCAGGTCAAATGACAATAGCTGACAGGAATTAATCGTTCACTCATCAAGATAGTCAAAACATCCACATCGTGCTGATACATGAGATGGAATGCTATTTCACATCCACTTACTAATTAAGGGTTGTGTTTTAATCTTTGTCTATCTAGGCTGACTTGATCAGCTCGCGTCAGCTGCTTACGAGCTACAGCCTCCAATCGATGGAGTGTTGCACCCGCATGCGACCCGCCGAGGTTTCCTTTGCAAGTCTATGACGAAGATATTCAGTCAGAAGGCCTGACTTGCAGATTATACGGCACAAAGAAGGTCTCAGGGCCGAACGGCGCTTGAAAACGTCTCGATGGTATACTGCTTGCCATCAGGTATTATCGTTGGGCACTCCACGGGAACTCGGTCTTGAAGACAACAGAATAACCTTTTAACATTGCTAAACAGAACGGTCCATCTCTCTATTGATTTGTCGTCAATGTGCTGAATGGATGCAGCCTGCTGATCAATCTGTAGCATGTAGATCTTCCTTTCGTGGTGTGCTATTATAGGACGGGGGCCGCGGGGTCCGATCTTATCGATAAGCTCGTTTATCCTTAAATCGCTATCTTATCGCCTTTGGCGCATGTGTTTCCTATTTGGGTAGCCTACGTCAGGAGGACTAGAAGTATATAAAGTCAATGTTGATGTTGTTGATTGTTCGTGCCATCGATCGTTTTCTCATTCTATTCTCTACGCATCATACAATCTAGCCTTTATCAGGATGGCGTCAGAGTCAAATATCGGTTCTTCCAAGACCGTTGACGTGGTAGTCATTGGTGCTGGACTCAGCGGGCTACGGGCAGCGTTGGGTGTGCAGGCGGCCGGACTCTCCTATGCAGTAGTGGAAGCTATTGACCGCGTAGGAGGTAAGACGCTGACCGTGCCATCCAAGAAAAGCGGTCCCGGTGTCAACGATGTCGGCGCCGCCTGGATCAATGACACCACTCAAAGCGAGATTTATAAACTTGTCCAGAAGTATGGACTGCAAGTGGAGACCCAAGCAATCCCAGGTCATGATATCTTTCAGAGCCCAGAGGGCTGTGTTTTGTTCAAGCATGGTGAACTTCCGGTAGGCACTCCTCCTTTCCTGGGCAAGTATATGTGACTGTCTAGTACTAATCAATATACACGTGTTTCTAGGTGAGCGAGGAAGACAAGGCAGCATTGGCTCAAGTGTTGGCGCATTTCAATGAGCTCGTTTCTAACGTCAATTTGGACGACCCTGGTTCGGGTCCCAACGCGAAGGAGCTGGACAGCGTCAGTCTGCAGGAATACTGTATTCGGACTTTCCAATCCGAATTGATTGCGGGTCTGTTCGATACCATCATCCAATCTCTCATTGGCGTGGAAGCCAAAGATGTGAGTTTGTTAGCTTTCTTGATCTCTTTGAAGGCCAGTACCGGGTTCGAGGCCGTAACGTCAGACGGTAAAGATGGAGGCCAGCAGCTCCGCGTCCGACAGGGTAAGAAATTCAACACCCACCATATACATGATTCCTATGATACTAACATCATCCCGAAAGGCAACCAAACCATCTCCCAGAATATGGCGAAGGAACTAAAGCCAGGTTCCATTCACCTCTCAAGTCCTGTAACCGAAATCAAACAGGACCCAGCCACAGGAAGCTGCACAGTCCACACAGCAAACAACATAACCTTCCATGCAAAGAAAGTCATCTTGTCCGTTGCAACTCCCCTCTACAACAGGATTACCTTCGATCCACCCCTCCCTGAGTACAAACAACTTCTTGTCAAAGAAAACAAACTAGGTTACTACAGCAAAATCATCTTCGTCTTTGACAAACCCTTCTGGCGAACCGCCGGCCTCACCGGCGCCATCCAATCGCAGACAGGACCCTTCACCTTCACCATGGACAACAGTTTCCCAGATGACGAACAGTGGTCCATCGCCTGCTTTACCGTGGGCCGCCGTGGTCGTGAATGGTCCCAGCTCTCGCAAGAGGAAAGACGTCGGACGGCGTGGGAACAGCTCCGCTCCGCGCTTGAGAACACTGACCTACCATCCGGAGAAAAGATCAAGGTATCAGAGCCCATCAATGTGCTCGAGTATGAGTGGACGAAGCAGGACTTTTTCCTTGGTGGGCCTGAGCCGGGTTCTCCCCCAGGTGTGATTTCTCGGGTTGGTAAGGATGCTGTGAGGAGGCCATTTGGAAGTGTACATTTTGTGGGCACGGAGACTGCGTTGCATTGGAAGGGGTATATGGAGGGTGCGGTGAGGTCGGGGGATAGAGGTGCTCAGGAGGTTGTGGAGGCACTCACTAAATAAGGGCTGTTTTTCATGAGGAAGGAATTTGGTAGCATTGTTAAAATTGAGCAGGAATGTGAATTAGTCTTCGAATTTTAGGTTCAAGTATGTTGCTTTGAGATGTGCAATATAGTAGTGTATTAGCATGGTAGCTGTGAAATAATTATATCGTCTATTGTTAACTAAATCCTTTATCTTCAGGCACGGTAGTAGCTAAATGCGGCGTAAGATGAAAAGGATTGAGCCATAGAACAACAAAAGGTTGACCGAATAGTGTGCTTCCGCTTCGGGCTTTGCTTAGAATCCTTTACACCATGGTCAAAAAGATATACCTCGGTGTTGTGTAGTAACAACGCAGTTAAAGGAAACTTCCTTAGAGTCTTGGTCGCTCTTCAGGCGCTCAGGCTCCCGCAAAAGTCCCCGGAGTATAAACCCCCCCTCCTTTCCCCTCCATCTTGCATCCATGCTGTTTGAAGCTGTCCATTGCAGTTCCGGTCGTCGTGCAATTAGGCTTTAGCGCTTCAATACGTATTCATTCCTCTTGTCGTGGTCTAAAGACTTGTACTGATTCTGATGTATGCAGCAGGCAACGACGGCGAGAATCTTTCTTGCTACCCCGAGCGCAGCGATGAGGGTGAGACTAACCCACTATCATAAAAAGGCCGAGATTGAAACTATTTCGTACTACCTGAAGCGTGAGACTAAGGGAGAAGACTTTCCTATTTATGTGGAGAAAATTAAGTTCCCATGTGAGTACCGATCTTACTCGACGCAGTACATCTCAATATTATTCCACATTCACCATCATGAATGACTGAGCGTAGGATGATTCCATTGGTGTGTGCGCGAGGTTTACCAGCGACGACGACCGAAAACACTAAAGGGTCATTACTAGTCTAGCCATTAGGAAAGGAATTGTATTTCTGATCTTGGGGAACAAAATACGTCATAGCTATCTAGAGAGATAATACATGACAAAGATATAGCGTTTCTATTCAGACCCGGCTTCATTATCACATAACACAGATACTCCCATCAATGTGTCATACATAACCGTATACCAACTTTCTTCTATTCATGCCTCAGGCGAGTATCCAAGGCGAGAAACCACTTAGCACTTTTACGCACTTTTACTGAGTCTCGACAACAGATCAAGGAATGAATGCACTGGGCATCTTTCCGAGCTTCTCAATCGCCGATCTGATAGCACCGGAAATACCAAACTGACTGGGAATACCATCCACTCGATGGGTAGAATTGATGTTCTTCACCAGGACGATCTGGTAGCATGTTGCACCTCCTTGGCGGGAGACAATAGTGGCCCAGGAAAGGAACCACTCCCAAGTCTATTATTCGATCAGAAATCAATTCAGGAAAACAAAGCTAGAGTAAAACACTTACCCGATACCACTTCGGACCGTACTTAGCCTCCACATGTTCACGGTTGGCAACCCAGTTGCGATACCACCGCCAAAGGGTAGCAGAGTAATGAACACCGACGGTGTCAACGCCCTTGATTTCAAAGCCCGTTCCCTCAAGCTGATCAATGACCCATCCGAGAGGCGTGCTTGCGTCTGCTCCCGGGAAAACGTACTTGTTCATGAACAAGCCCCAGATCAAGTCCTCATACTGCCAGTATTTCCGAAGACCGGAGTATTGCAGATAGAAAACACCGTCATCATCTAACATATCATGGACCTGTTTCAAAAAGCCGCGGAAATGGCGAACACCCACGTGTTCCGACATTTCAAGACTGGTAATTTTCTTGTACCCTCCGGGGACCCGAGGTGAGTCACGATAGTCCAGACGGTGAATCATACTTTGAGACTCAGGGATACCAGCGTTGCGAAGGGTGGTGTTGCCCCATTTCGTCTGATTACGGCCTAAAGTGATACCGGTGACATGAGCCTTGTAGTGAACACTCGCGAAGGTAGCTAGGGTTCCCCAGCCACAGCCGATGTCCAACATAGTGTCGCCCGGTTGCAAATCGATTTTCTCGCAGACAGTGGTAAGTTTGTTGTCCTGAAGCTGTTCGAGGGATTCTTCCTTGTTGATATCGCCGATAAGTCCAGAGGTATAGATCATGCGAGGACCGAGGAACCATGCATAGAAATCGTCGCCGCGATCGTAATTGCCGCTCACCTGTTCCTCGTCTATTCGTGTTTTAGCTGGGGTTTTCATGTAATAGACCTCTCGTTCAAAGCGGAGCTATGAAATTTATCCGCAAGGGTTATTCATACCTTGAGAGCGAGAATGGACGATGAGTTCAGGAACAAACCCGAACAAGAAATGCTTAAACACGCCCCATGAGAAGCTGAAACTGGCCCAATCATGGCGATACTCGAGGTTTTCCAGACAATCTCCATTCTTGAACTCCACCTCACCGCGGAAATACTTCTCGTAGAAGACCTCAATGGGAATCTTCTTCTTGCCATTGTACCGGGCCCGATCGCTCTCTTTATGGAAATTCAGATAATACTCCACAGGCCGACCCGGAAGCTTCACCTTCTCATTCATACGGGGAGACATGGAGGAGAAAATCGTCCAGAAGGCCATGAGGATAGGAATTGCGGTGCATACTGCAATGAAGATCCCAAAGTAGAGGCCGCCGCCCAATTGGTAGGATATAAACCAGGGAACACCGATCAAGAGGGAAAAGAGGAGGAGGTTGGACCATGAGTCATTTCCGGCACCATCGGCGGGAAGAGGAGCATTTTTTATAGCGGGAGACTGTGAGGAGAAGTAATGTTATTACAATTGCTTGATACTGAACCGGTCTCTCATTCCCGTTTCTCATGATTGACAATGCAGTTGTGCTTACCGTAGTAGTCCGAACTCCGCAGTCCTCTTTGGGAGGGGTTTGTGTGGTCTCCGGGGTCACAATAAAGTCAAAAAAGGGAGGGGACTCGGGGTGCTTTTGTGACATGGTGGCGGTAGGAGAGCTCGAGCCCTGGCACTCTCACCAAAACGTAGAATGACCGACGGAGAGTGGTAGAATTAGGTTCGGTTTGTTTATATATCACCATTTTGGCGGAACAAGGACCTGCCAGGTGCACCAGGCCCTGAGACCCACTCAACACGTACCAATTCGTTTTCGCTGTTTCAAATAACAGTGGACCGAGAATGATCTACTGTGTAGTACTCAGTATCAAGCTGCTCATCCACTCCTTCTTAACTTATTGCTTGATCGGGACAGCTGAAGCTATGCCCGAAGAGGATAACCGACGTTATCTATGGGACCCATAGCCTAACCGAATAAGGGATAGCTCAATGTGATCCATACTCACCATCCATTAACATGGACATCGGATCCGACGACCATCCCTTGTATCCTCTCTCCACTGCCATTAAGCAAAGGATTGGCCAGAAGCTACCATGCACGGGGTACTCCAATTCAAGAACACCAGCGGCGAAGGGTCTTTCCGTCCTTACAGGCGAAGGAATGCCAAGAGGACTAAATCCGGGTGCCTAAGCTGTCGAGTCCGGCACACCAAGTGCGATGAGACTAAACCAATCTGCGGCGGCTGTGTACGCAATCATTTGCTCTGTTCCTGGCCCAGCTCCGGGAAGACAATCACTACTTCGGCGTCCGCGGGATCCGACCGTCCCGAACAGTCCCAGAATGCGACATCGCCGCGTCGCCTCTCCCCGAACCGTGCACTGTCGCTTTGGCCTTGGCTCAACGGGAGATCAGGTGAACAAAGACTGCTTCAGCATTACATTGAGAGGTCGGTACAGAGGCTGGTAGTAAGAGATGTCATAAGTAACCCTTTTCTGGCCTATATGTTGCCTTTGGCGCAGCAAAACGATGGGTTCCTTCATGTTGTCTTTGCCATAAGCGCTTCTCACCTGTCTTATGATGATCAGCAATCACACATCGTCGCGCTTTCCCATTATGGGGTTGCGCTACGGGCAGTCAAGTATCTTATCACGGAGTATGGAAGTGGATACCAGCATAACCCCGTGGTGATAGTGATGTTGCTCTTAGCTTTGTGTAATTTTGAGGTGAGTGCCTCTTCATCCTCCACTAATGTGACATTTTATATGCACTTGCACACGGCATGTGGCAGAGTTATGAAGTGCGGTATATTGACAAAGACTTCAGATAATAGACGGGGACACAAACGGCGCAGTGATGCAACATTTACTACCATGTTGTGCTTTGTTGGCGTCACAGAACAACCTCTTAGACACAGTGGATGAGGATTGCGCATGTTTCATCGCAGAGCAGTACATGTTTCTCAGTAATGTCAATAGTCATATCGGCCTTGGCCCCATAAAAGACAGCACTTCTAGGCCCACCGAGAGCCAAAGTTTAGATCTTTCACCCCTTTCATACCGAGCTTATTATCGCGGTCGATGTTCCGGGTGTGCGTACGAACTATTCGAAATGATCCCACCAATCGCCGCCTTTGCCGAGAAACCAGCCATGTCTTCTCCCCGACACCTTGATCCAGATATCATAGCGGAGTTCCACTCCCTCGAACAGCAAGTCCTATTATGGATAGTACCAGCACCATGGGATGGGACAGGCCCCCCTAATGGGCCTGACGCAGACGAGATAGCTGCTGCGATCTTTCAGCAAATGGCCTTGCTTATAACGCTGCGATGTGCACTGAATGGTCCAGGGGTGCCGTCACCACCTATTCAGGATCAGATCTCGTCCTGTGTATCTGAGGCCAGAAGAGTATTGAAAACGATATCGCCGTCGAGTTACGCATGGGCAACACTTCTTTGGTCGCTGTTTCACATCGGGTCGTGTATTACCGTTGTGGAAGAACAGAAGGACTATATTGCTACTTTTATGGCGATGGAAAACAAGCTTCCTGTCTGCACTAGCATGGTAGCCGTCCTGTCCAAATTATGGGATGCCATAGGTCACGACGGCGGTTATTATGGTCCTTATGGAATTAGGAGTTTCCTCGCGCGGGAGGGGATCAACCTGAGCCTGTGATAATCGGCATGTCTGCAGTGCCATCGCCTGCCTATCACCCCTCAGGACCCAACCACTTATTCCGGGATGCAACTAGTCTCATAGACCACACCACCATGGGATCGGGTCCTGGCTTGTTCATGTGCCTACTATCTTGGTATGAACCAATCAGCTGAGGTAAAGACTATAGAAGATTTATTCTTGTAATACCAAGAACAGGACGAAATGCTCATGGCTATCATTTTCCGAACGGAACAGTTCTTCATATATCTGCTGCAGGCTGCCACACAGGAAATGTTGAGCTTCCATTAGGCAAGGAACTCCGGAGCAATGACAAAAATGCAGATTAGGCGGCGGTACTGGATTCAGTGACCCCAGGTTGTCATATATGATCTGTTCCATTTCCCCTTGGTAAAGAAATAGGAGGCTGCTGTTGGCTTTCCGTCTTCAAAGCCAAGGGATCCAGAGCAGCGGCTTGAGGAAGCCATGTTTCGATCGTCCAGCTGCTTGTCGATACCGTGCAAACCCAAACAAGCAATTGGGTATAGGGTGAATGCATTGCAGGCTGCAACAAGCCCCACTGGGCGGACTTTTGTGCCCGCGAGCAAAAGCTGTTCAAGTTGAATTATTGCGCACGCGACTCGAACGATAAGTCCATTGAAGCTGACGTTGGATCTCTAATTCTTTACTCAATTGTGACCCTCTGACATGAAAGGAATTTATTCCATGCATAATGATATACGCGCAAATTTATGCAGCGGTCCGTGCAATGCTGACCTAATTTAGGTTAGACCAAATTAATCTTTTCGGCCTTAAGTATCGTCTGTAAATATGGATATGTTGTCAATAACCTCATGTCATGGAAGTCATCAATGAGTCAGAGCGGGTAGGGTTATTATCAATGTGATAAGAGTGAATACGATGGCGTGCTTTTTGCCCCACGACTGCTCATCGAAATACGACACTAGAGCCAAGAAATTCCATATGCCGATTTAAAGCGACGTATCGCTCCATAGTTGCTTTGAAAAAAATTATGAACGGCTTCTACTTCTTCTTCACGGCGCACTGAGACGGCATCACCGTGGCAATGGCATCGTCCACGACTCCTTCCGCAGACGAGAAACATGTCGATATCAAATCAGCAGCGACAGCTACTCCATCAACGGTCAAGGGCGATGGCGCGCTTCAGCTTCTCGCGGCGGGTAGTGAAGCCGGCACACTTGATCCCGAGGCCTCGCACCGACTAGTCCGCAAGATCGATCTTTACGTGATGCCGCTGATCTGCATCGTGTATTTCCTGCAATATCTGGATAAAATCGCCATCAGTTACGCCAGTGTGACGGGTCTTCGGGAGTCGGCCAATCTTCATGGAAACCAGTTCAACTGGGTCTCCAGTATGTTTTTCTTCGGTCAATTGGCGTTTCAATTTCCTACGACCCGTCTCATTCAAGCATTTCCCCTTGCTCGATACGTCGCCTTCAATGTGACGGTCTGGGGCACAATACTGGCATGCATGGCCGCGTGCCATTCCTTTGCTGCATTGATGGTATGCCGTACGTTGCTCGGTGCTGCTGAAGCCGCAGTGGTGCCAGCTTGGGTAGTGTTCACGTCGCAATGGTATCGCAAGGAGGAACAGGCTTTTCGAGTTGGACTGTGGTTCTCCATGTGTGGCTTTGCGCAAATGTTCGGAGGGTATATTGCATACGGCGTAGCCATTCATATCGGTGGTGATCCTACTGCTTCGCTTCGTGGATGGCAGGTAATTTTCCTCATCTTAGGACTATTCACCGTCGTGATTGGCATCTTGTTCTTCTTCATCCTGCCAGACTCGCCTGTGACGGCTCGGTTTCTATCGCCGGAAGAGAAAGCCCTGCACGCAGAGCGCCTGCGAAGCAACGTCCAGGGCATCGGCAGCAACGTGTTCAAGAAGGCTCAAGTGTATGAAGCCCTTAAAGACCCGAACACATGGCTGTATTCCTTCTGGGTTTTGGCTGCCAATGTACCGAATTCCATTGCGACTAGTTTTGGGAACATTCTCGTCTCTGGCATGGGCTATTCGCAAACGCAGAGTCTCCTGCTAGTGACACCTTTAGGTGCCTACGAAGTTGTTGCCCTCATCGGGCTAACCTACCTCGCCATGAAAACCGAACAGCGACTCCTCTGGTGCATAATCGGTCACATCCCGTCGATCGTGGGTGCAATTCTCATGGCAACTACAGACAAGGCCCCCGCTCTGGTCGGCTACTATCTCACAGGCGGCATTCCAATCGGGTGGACCACTATCCTGGGCTTAACAAGTACCAACATCGCTGGATCAACGAAGAAAATCACAGTCTCATGTATCCAGACGATCGCATACACGGTCGGAAATATTATATCACCCCAGACTTTCCAGGCGAAGGATGCCCCGCAGTATCTGCCTGCCAAGATCTCAATCGTCATCTTATACGTGCTTGTCACGCTGGATCTTTGCCTAATTCGCTGGTTGTCGATCCGGGAGAATCGCCGGAGGGACCAAGAAAAGGAGGCGCTTGGCGATGCGTATGTGGTGCCACAAAATCATGAGTTCTTGGATCTGACCGATCGGGAGAATCCCGAGTTTCGGTATGCGATTTAACTCATCTGACATTGTATATATATCGAGACAATAATGTAATAGATGTGACATGACACAAGGATAAATGTGTAGCGGATCTTCGCCTTCGAATGAAGATCGTAATTTAGACATTAGAATAGGGGATAACATTCATTTCCGCCTAATACGCAACTACAGCCAAATCATAGTTGTCTCCGCAGTATCTCCGCACCCTGATCTGCATTCCCCGCAAGAGGCTGCCATTCAGGCTAATTGCTTGCATGATATCAAGGTTATCGGTTAGCCATCTACGCTCTGCGATTGGTGGAAGGACAGACAGCTCTCCAGGAGAAGAATTAGTCCATCGCCAGAGTGATACTTAACTACTAGGCGAGCATGGATACCAGCCGGTTTTGTCTTAGAGAGTATTGCATGATCCTTCATATCCCAACGGTAAATTAAATGACGGGAGCACCCTCGGTTTGCGGGCATATAAAGGTGGCGTTGCGTCTTATAGCCATGCCTTGGCTAGAAGTAGTCAAACTAGGCGTTCAATAAGATGGTGCACCTCTCTCCACTCTTGCGGCCTCTTGCCGCATTCTCATTCTTTACATCCCTAGCTTCGACCGAGAGCATCTTTCCAGATTGTAGCACTGGCCCCTTAAGCAAGAATAATGTCTGCGACACATCACTCGATCCTGTATCTCGTGCCAAATCGCTCGTGGCAGCCATGACTCTTGAGGAGAAAATCAACAACACCAAGTATGATTCGTCCGGAGCACCAAGACTGGGCCTGCCTGCCTATAACTGGTGGAACGAAGCCCTTCATGGCGTAGCCGAGGGTCATGGTGTGTCGTTTTCCGATAGTGGTAACTTCAGCTACGCAACTTCCTTCCCAATGCCCATTCTTCTCGGAGCTGCTTTCGACGATGACCTTGTCAAGCAAGTCGCCACTGTCATCAGCACTGAGGCTCGAGCGTTCGCGAATGGTGGCCATGCGGGTCTGGATTATTGGACACCCAATATCAATCCATTCCGTGACCCGCGATGGGGCCGAGGTCAAGAAACACCCGGAGAAGATCCGCTGCATCTTTCTCGGTATGTCTACCATCTGGTGGATGGGCTTCAGGATGGTATCGGGCCTGAGAGACCCAAGGTAGTCGCAACGTGCAAGCATTTCGCAGCGTATGATTTGGAAAACTGGGAGGGTATCGAGCGATACGCGTTCGATGCCGTTGTATCCTCTCAGGATTTATCTGAGTACTACCTCCCTTCATTCAAGACATGCACGCGCGATGCGAAAGTCGACGCCGTGATGTGCAGTTACAATTCCCTAAACGGCATCCCCACATGCGCAGACCGTTGGCTGCTGCAGACTCTCCTCCGTGAGCACTGGGGATGGGAGCAAGCCGGCCACTGGGTCACAGGTGATTGCGGCGCAATTGACAATATCTACGCTGACCATCATTACGTCGCTGACGGTGCCCATGCCGCTGCTGCTGCTCTGAACGCCGGAACGGACCTGGACTGTGGGTCTGTCTTCCCGGAATATTTGGGCAGTGCCCTCCAGCAGGGTCTGTATAACAATCAGACATTGAATAACGCCCTCATACGCCTGTATTCATCCCTTGTGAAGCTCGGCTATTTCGACCCTGCAGATGACCAACCCTATCGATCGATCGGGTGGAACGAGGTGTTCACGCCGGCCGCCGAGGAACTTGCCCATAAGGCAACGGTCGAAGGTATCGTCATGCTCAAGAACGACGGAACTCTCCCGCTGAAAAGCAACGGGACAGTAGCAATAATTGGCCCGTTTGCGAACGCAACCACCCAACTGCAGGGAAACTACGAGGGACCTCCAAAGTACATTAGGACCCTGATCTGGGCAGCCGCACACAATGGATACAAGGTTAAATTCTCTCAAGGCACAGACATCAACTCAAACAGCTCAGCCGGCTTCGCGGAAGCCATCTCCGCCGCCAAAGAAGCAGATGTTGTGATCTATGCGGGCGGCATAGACAATACAATTGAGAAAGAGTCACAGGACCGCACAACTATTGTGTGGCCTGGAAATCAGCTAGATTTGATCGAACAGTTGTCCGACCTGAAGAAACCATTAATAGTGGTGCAGTTCGGCGGTGGGCAAGTGGATGACTCCTCCCTTCTTGCGAATGCTGGTGTCGGCGCACTCCTCTGGGCTGGTTATCCCAGCCAAGCAGGTGGCGCAGCCGTATTTGATATTCTAACAGGCAAATCAGCACCTGCTGGACGTCTCCCGGTAACACAGTACCCAGCCAGCTATGTAGATGAAGTCCCCATGACAGATATGACCCTTCGTCCAGGGTCTAACAATCCAGGAAGAACCTACCGATGGTATGACAAGGCGGTGTTGCCCTTCGGTTTCGGCCTCCACTATACAACGTTCAATGTGTCATGGGATAACGACGAGTATGGTCCGTACAACACGGATTCTGTAGCCAGCGGTACTACTAGTGCACCGGTTGATACGGAACTTTTTGATACATTCTCTATCACGGTGACGAACACCGGGAAGGTGACATCGGATTACATTGCTTTGTTATTCTTGACCGCTGACGGGGTCGGTCCTGAGCCTTATCCTATCAAGACACTGGTGGGATACAGTCGCGCGAAGGGGATTAAACCCGGACAGAGCCAGCAAGTCCAGCTGGATGTTTCGGTGGGTTCCGTTGCAAGGACTGCTGAGAACGGAGACTTGGTGCTGTATCCGGGGTCCTATAAGCTGGAGGTAGATGTCGGACAGGACTTCCCGACAGCCACATTTACAGTCAGTGGAAAAGAGAAGGTGTTGGATGAATTTCCCGCGCCACAGCAGAATGCAACTTCCGCTGTCACGCGTAGGGGGCGATAAAGTATCTGAGTTGCTGTGCCCAGCTCATGAGGCAATGTTATCAATCCTCTATCATGAGACAAGAGTTTGAAAATGTTAGACGCATATGATACGTAGAATCGGTAGTACTCAATGAGGGTCAGGAACTGTTAGTGGAGGAACTGAACCCATCTGTTATGAACGCGTGATGTCATACACAAGAACATCACGTGGTAGCGCGTGTAGCGCGTGTAGCTGCTTTAAGGCTCCAAGTTCTCAAACAGTTCTCAAACAACAGAACTCCCCAAGACTAGGTACACCATACCAACTGTACTGAGTAGTAGACTGTAACGCGTGATATGTTCAATTTAGTCGCAAGGTGCTCACTCATGGGTTTATCTGTAGCTTGCAGTTGTGTAGTTGTCATACATCTCGTGGTTCTACCGATATATATATATAATCTTGAATAGGACCGCAGTGAGCTGGAGTAAATGTAGGATAATCAAAAGGATGAAGAAAGTCTGAAATTAATTTACTATATTACTTAACCAAGTTTTAATTTTGAATATTCTGAAATCCCTAAATTACGATTTTCATAAACATATGGCCATGAACGCAATAACTTATCAGAGGGACACGGGAAAACATAGTCCCAAAGCTCACCAAGCATTGGACTGCGACTTGGAGGGGTTTTATGTTGGTATTTACGGTAATAATTGCCAGGTTACAACTACTTTTCATCACTAATAATCAAACCAAGTGCACAAATTGTGCATTGTGGCATCTACCATTTCGTCTATGATAATTCGGTTATAGTTATATACCGTGTGCCAACAAACACTGGCACGTTTGTGTTGAATTCTAACTCGCAACTGAATCCCCTAGCACGTCCAACTGAGAGATATTCTGTAGTCCTGACGCGGTGGGCACTGTATATAACTGTGGACAACTCGGTGAAGCATGTCGCGGCTCGGAAGAACACAAGGAAAGGGCCGGTGCAAATCGGATACCTGATGGTCCTGACCCACATGTTTCTCAGATATAACCGGCAGCGAGAAAAAGATCTTGCACGCGACGAGCCTTAAGCCACCAAATCCTCAAGGTTTCAATTCGATGTCTTCATCCGCATCATTAACGAGTATTTGTACTGTAGGTATATCTTTAGTTGCAAACCCATTGTAAAAGATTGGGACATCAGTCCTGCGACGCAGGGAGGGTCATTATCTCAATTTTCGAGAGGGCCCGCCGGCAGCAGTGTCAACATTCTTAAAGTACGGAAATCACGTCGCTCGACAAGTAGCACACTACAGAGTGAAGAATAGGTTGCATGTGAGTAGACGATGCACGAAGGTTTCACAGTCAATGCGCACAAGAGATTGAAGTAGACAATGCATGCCCGAGGTGATTATCGTCCGCTTATTTATAGAGATTCTAATGATCCTCTCTGCTATTACCACGAAGACTTCATGAAAGATGTTCTTTGGGTGGTAATGATGATCGACAATGCCAGTGACTGGAAGACTGGCTGCTGTTGTCCCGCTCAGCCCGGATCCGGTGGTCAACATAATACAGACCACACCCCAGGTGCGGTTGGAACCAGAAGTGTTAGAAAGAGCTCTAATGTGATATTTGGCTGGCAGGAACGCAGGATATATTTATCTTCGCGAACAACTTAGTCGACATACGCCCGGCCCAGGTGGATTGGGACTGCCAGAAGAGCCTATATGCTCCGGTCATTCCGCAGATCTCAGATAGGCCTTTCCAAATTATTCAGCATATGGGTGTGATTGTTATTCCTTCCAGTATTTGCTCGGACGAGTCTCGAACGCTGATCGACAAACTGGCTGAAGGTACCATCTACAATCATAAAGGCACGTACTCTGTACTGGCCTTTTCAGGACCTGGAAGGAAAATACCAAAGCCTGAACTGAAGATAATTCGCGCACTGGAGTTCATCGGGAAGACAAGTATGTGCCTATGTGAGCTAGATTACATATGTAAGATGAGTTCTAGTTACGTCTTTCGGTTACCATGTTCTCATTATTACTGGAAGGAGCTAGAGGCTAATTACAAACCCATGATATAAGCACAAGAGCTTCATCGAGTCGACCGATCCACAGATGCACTGCCCAGGTATCGTACGGTCTTCTGGAACTGCCACGATTATACAGTCAATCTCGCCGTTCTCATCATGGATGACTTCCCTCCACCGCCCGCTGTCGTGAAACTATCTAGAATGGTAGAGGCGTCTAAATCTGCCTTTTGTCGGAAACATGAAGAATGTGCTTTGGCTATGATGAACGTCGCTCTCTGTATCGGGGCATTTCTGTGTGTATTCGATCTCCTTGGCTACACCTTGGCACATATATTCATTCTGTTCGCGCTTTTATCGACGGCACTCTGTGATGTATACTATACTATCTGGAGGTTTCAGCAGGTTGAAGCTTTGAAGATGCGAGAAGCTTGGATACACACTCTTGAGCAACGATTTTCTAGAATATCTGCCTTCCGTCGTGGGTACCCTGTCAAATCGTCGGCGATTAGTGAGCCTCTGTGGTTTCCAAGAGGCTAGGAGATGTTGGAAGCACGACACTCATGGCAACCTTGGGTGGCCATATCTTATTTCAACGCTGTTTCTGTAATCCCCCCTCTTTCCGCCTTCTTTCAACTTTATTTATTTATTTTGCTTTCCAGTTGAAGCTCACTCTTAATTTCGCACCTTTGTAGACAGTGTATGCTGATAGTATTGTTTTCTTCAGATCACACATGCTTATGCTTTTTTCCACTTTGTCAGATCTATGCAACGCGAAGTTAGATTTATTGGCTAAGTGCTGACTGTACGTATTGTGCCACAAACGAAGCAAAACGCAGAATAAATGTTGTTTTTCAGTTGGTTCGGAAAGCCCCAATGTAGCACATCATATAATATAATGTTTCGGGCACTAAAAGCACATACTGGCCTAAGGCTGGTATCTATACAGTGTTTGCATGGTGCGATTCGGCTCGCATTCAATGTGCTAACAGGATGAACTGATAACGAATCTAGAACGAATAGTATATGTTACCCGTACAAGATGCTATCCTAGGTGCTGGGGTGGATAGGAAAACTACAAAGACTTTGACATAGGACTTGAAAGAGCGGCCCCTCCTGCGGCAGATGCAAACCCATATTAGCCAATTGGGTATTAAATAACATTATACGGAGTAAGGAAGAACATAACGTGAGAATGGCCACCGGAATCGGAAGGTGTGGCGGGTAAAAGCGAGTTGCGGACATGCACCTAAGCTACTGTAGGTTCGAGGTATTAATGCAAAGCAATAGGGCATGTCACATGCCAAGTCAGGTGTGACACAAAGCTTCTAGAACGCACTATTGCTTTCGTCCAACTCTACCTCATATGACTTTTGTCGTCGCCTGGCCTAGTCTAGACCAACTCGCGTTCTGAAACAATGACAGGCTGGGAATGCGTTTCATTCACCAAAGGTCCGCTGGCTTCTGCTCACCATTCACCACTATGCTGCCTAGGGCTAAGGTGACATTGTAGGTGACAGATCTCTCATTACTTTCTCGAGTTGAAGCAAAGTACTAATGCGACCAAGGATGACTCTTGATCATTGCGGGCTCGGCTCTAGTGAACATATAGATGGTCTTGTCTACGGAAAAGCCATAAGGAGGGAGAATGCTGGTTGAAACCCTATTACCGCTGGTAAAGGTGGGATGGATCGAACTGCCAATTAAGACAAGGCTGGAAAAGTATTCAATGAATGTAGCCTGCAATCCACAACAACCAATAGGAGCTTCGGTTATCCGCTTGCTCCTCACAACCTCCCCTCATCCCCTCTTGATCCCACGACTGTTTAATCAATAATACCACTCGACCGAGCTTTTGTATCAGCAGTGCCTTCCCTGCCATATCCCCTTCTGGAAACTACTTCGTTTGATATTATATCCAATATGGAAGTCTTTCTTCACCGTGTCCCAGCGGATCTTAACCGGCACGGCTTCAAACGCGAACTTGAGCCCTTCATGAAAACCCTTCGAATTCAAGACTTTATTTGCGAGAAGCCCAGAAAGAAACGGTTTGGTACTATTACTTTTCTACATGTCGACGACGCAGAAAGGTTTCTGCAGGCACATGGTGAAAAGCTAAATCCTCTCGGGGGCTTGAAGTCAAACCTGACACTTATGGGGGTGGGTGTGTGTTGTAAACCAAGCAGATATCCACCAAAGCCCTTCGCCCTGCGGACGTTGGAACACGAGGCTCAAGAAAGGGCAAAGGGTCACAGAGAGCGGCCAGAGGAGTCAGTCGCTTTTGAAATGCAACAATACAGCTGTGGAAGATGCGACTTTGTCGGGGATCAGTTGACATACAGCCCTGAGGTTCAATGGTCAGCAAGAGGAACTATCAGATTCAAGACGCGATCTATGATCGTCAATGTAATTCCCGAGTATCGAATTCGCATACCTCTTGCTACCATTGTTAGCTTGATATACTCGACTGACGGTACTCTTACAGTTACTCTCTCTGATGTACCCTTCTTCTTTAAGGTAATGGGGACTTCCTACAATCCGTTGGGAACCGCATCCAGTCGGGTACGTCTGTCCAATCTAGGGAACGGACACGATCAGATAGTTGGGCAGTGCCTGGTTTATCAGTTCAAAGTTTCCGTGGTGGACTTTAGGGCAAATATAGAAAAGCTCAAAGATTGGGAGATAACCATCTATCGGTACAACCTGACCACAGCAAGGTCCCCATTATGCCCACAAACAGTCTCCTTTGAGTTTCACAAGCTTCTGAGTGAGCTAGCAGAATGTACGCGCAGTAGATCTGTGCCATTTGGGATTCTCTTTCAGCTTCAGGCATTGGCACAAAATGCGTACCTGCATCCCACCACTAGTCGCCAATTGGCCGAACGATTAAGCAAAAGGTTCGCTGAAGATAAGGCAGCAGGACGGGATCCTATCACAGTGGACGGAATGAGAAAGCTTTTTAATATGATCGGCTGGCCGTTTCCTGGAGATGATCCGCGGGTCTATGAGGTAGACTTCCTTGTGGCGACGCTTGAGGAGAACCACAGAAAGATACAAGATGGCTTCGCCTATCGAGAAGGGCTTCATGAGAACACAGTTAACATGACAAAAGTCAATCGGGTCAATGTGACCCCTACCCGAATCACATTGCATGGGCCCGAAATGGAACCGCAGAATCGGATTCTGCGCAAGTTTCCCAACCATCACGAGTACTTCATCCGTGTACAGTTCTGCGACGAGAATGGAGAAGATTTGCTTTTTAATGCAAACGTGGACTACAAGGATATTTTTGGGCGCTTCAAAGACATTATGACAAGGGGGATCCAGATCGCCGGTCGCACATATAACTTTCTCGGGTTTTCGCATTCCTCATTGCGATCCCGCGCGGTTTGGGTAATATCCCTGTCTATGAAGCAACCCCATAGAAAACAAGACTAATTTAGCCCACAGTTCTCTTCTCCATTCGTCGACGATAATGGCCACATGCAGACATACTTTTCGATCGTCAGTGCAATAGGCAAATTCTCACATATAACGTCACCGGCACGATGCGCAGCCAGAATTGGCCAGGCTTTTACCGAGACGCCCTTCATGGTTCCATTAGAAAAGGATGGGGTGCTAGTCTCAAAGATTCCGGACCTCACGTCTCCAGATGGTTCACGGGTCTTCAGTGATGGGGTCGGTGCCATTTCGCGCGAGGTGGTGGCAAGCATTTGGGCCGATATACCACTTAAAAGAGGAAATCCCACATGCTTCCAGATTCGCTTGGGTGGGGCGAAAGGTATGCTTGCTGCTGACACCCGATTGCGTACTGCGGTCATTCAGATACGACCATCAATGATCAAGTTCGACAGCGAGGATATGAAAAACCTGGAGATTTGCAATATGGCATCCAAACCTTATCCCATGGTTCTAAATCGTCAGGTGATTAAGATTTTGGAGGATATGGGTGCCCCAAAGGACTGGTTTTTCCGAATGCAGAATGAAGAACTGACGCGACTTCAATCCATCACCATCAGTACGGATAAGACAGCAAGGTTTCTCAAGGATAAATCAGTCGCTGAGTGTATTGGTCTTTATCGACTGTACCGCCAATGTTACTGGACACGCCTGAATTACAAGAAGGACGGTTTCCTCCGAGCCATTGTTGAGGCTGTGGTTCTTAGGGAGCTCCGGCTCCTGAAGCACAAAGCGCGTATCCCGGTGAAGAAAGGCATGACACTCTATGGGATTATAGATGAGACATGCTTCCTTCAAGAAGGTGAGGTTTATGTGACATTTGATCGTATGGAAGGGCGATATGCGGCACCTCCTGGGCCTGGGCATATCTTGGTGACTCGGTCGCCTGCGCTTCACTGTGGTGACATTCAACGTGCCCAAAATGTCATCCCCCCAGAGGACCATCCCTTAAGGTATCATCATAATTGCATTGTATTCAGTCAGAAAGGAAGTCGGGACCTGCCTAGTAAGTTGAGTGGAGGAGATCTCGATGGGGATTTGTATCATGTCATCTGGGATCCTGACCTAGAGAGTGTTGAGACATTTGCCCCCGCAGATTACCCGCGTCCGACATCTACTGACATTGGGCGAGATGTGAGGGTAGATGACATGGCTGCATTCTTTGTGGAATTCATGCGGTCCGATATTCTTGGCATGATTGCTATCCGCCATATGATCATGGCAGATCAGGCTGCGTCGGGAACCAGGGATACCTCATGCCGTGTCCTGGCTGGACTGCACTCGATGGCCGTGGACTTTTCCAAAACTGGAATTCCCGTCAACATGGAGGATATGCCTAGAGTGAACCGTTATCGACCGGACTTGTAAGTCTCCTTTCCGTTCAATAATCCCTTTCTCTCGGGTCTAATGATTGGAACACCTAGTCTGGCGCCAGGACCCCAAACACGCCTCTATAATAAATCCAAGATTGGACTTGAGCAGCATGTTTCACGTGCAAACTATGATGATGACGACGAAGCTGATGTAGAGGAGCCCTACCGCTACTATAAGTCAGAGAAGATCCTTGGAAGACTCTACAGGGCCATCGACGAGCAAAGCATTTGGCGCAAACACGTCCTTTCTGAGTCTGAAACCGATGAGGGATTCTTTTGGAATAGTGTGATAGATGACTGTCTCAGGAGGTGCAGGTCATTGCCAAGAACCCCAAAGGAGGAACATCTTGACGAAGCGAAGCGAATTCGAGCAGCGTAAGATACATGTTTGGCCATTACTAAATTTTGAATTACACTGCTAATAGCGTTATCTTCTACGAAAAGATACGAAGATGCAATCATTTCTGCGATGGACACCTACTCTGACCATCCAACTAAGCCTATCAGCGAGCTAGAGGTTGTCATCGGGTCTATCATCAACAGAAGGGGTGTACAGACCCGCCGCCAACGTGACCGATCAAATAAGCTACACGAGGAGTTCGACCGGATTGCTACATGGATCACAAGCATCATGCGCCGGCAGGAGATCGAGGATGCTGATCCTAATGGCTTGGAGCTCTCTCTGGCGTGTCTTTATCATGGAATTCAAGGGAACGATTCCGGTCACCGCAAGGAGGTATACGGTGAGCTCAAGAGCTTCCGGGTTGTCGCAGCGTGTGCATTGTTAGCCGAGTTGGATTATCGCGACAAGGCTGATCCGAAGAATTGTTTTACTATGTGATATTTATGAAAACGCCTGACTACCAAGATACAGTATCAGGCAACGATAGTTTTAATATGTTTTTATCTGGCGGCACTGCCTATGTTGATAAGTCGGACCGAGGCTCTCTGGTACATCCAGTATGTAGGTAAAGCCTATAACGGTATTAGCAGCCCCAAAAAAGATGTTTGTTATTTTCTGCATTTAGCAAATGGAATCACTCCGTGGAATACCAGGATAACTTCTCAATCCATGAACAGTAGCATAATACAGAAATATGGATTTCAAGCAATCAGTACTATTAGATAGCTGTTGTTTGCTTAGCACATCTCGTGACTTCTCAGTTAGCTAACCAGTCCATGCGAGTCACTACCAATGTGTATCATATCGATTGAAAGTCAGTCTACATGTTTATGATCTCAAAACGTGCCGTTCACGTTTATCATCATCCAGTCATGCAGGACTTGAGCTATCTCGTCACTATTCCTTTCCATAAACTGCAAATGCCCGTTTTTATGCAGTCCAGCACGACCTAACTCTAAATGTTCCGCGGGAACGTTTGCCTGGTATAGAAACTTGATAAAACAATGGTCATACTGAGCATGGTATGACGCCTCTCCAGTGCTGATCAAAATCGGAACCCGAGCTAAGTTAGGCAGTTTTCTGGCAGGCTCGTGCTGGATGATGCATGGAAGCAGGCCGGGTGAATGTGCTGGTACATTCTTCATTGTCAAGGGCGACGAGAGATTCGACGGTGGGGGGTCATAGCTTAAGGGAATAGACGTAAGTCCCCAAGGACGACTGAACTCATTTGAGAATATGGCCTCTCGGAATGGAGGGCCCTTCGGCTCGATTTGGATCAGTGCCTTGACCAGGTCCGGACGACTGTCTGCCCATGACCACCCGTACAGTCCACCTTGGGAATGCGTGATAACTATTGCCGGACCGATGCGATCAAGAAGCTTCTCACCTGCGACTTTCATGGTTTCCTCTTGGACTCGACTGTCGGAGACGGATTGGACGGTACTCATGTAATATGCGTCGAAGAACACGTCACCCATTTCGCCCGTCTACGGTTGCGCATGTTAGTGTGGGACGGATGGAGGGATACAGTTTGCTGTGAGAACCTACGCCCGGCCATTGGGTATGTAACTTGGCCTGGGGCCAAAGGGGATATTTCTGTATGGCGGTGAATCGCTGCGATATGAACTCTGCCGAGAAGGCAGTCTGGTCTAGGTCATCGCCCGGCCATGTCGGCGATCGACCGCTCAACGTTCGATCGAGGAGATACACGACATAGCCGTGGTCAAGGAACCAAGATGCCCATCCGGGGCTACCATCGGGTTTATTCAGGAAGTTCTACTGTTGTCAGAGGCTGTCCGACCCCTTTCAACAGAGTCGCTACTGGAACAACATAGAGCTCACCGTCCCGGTCTGACCACCGCCGTGAACAAAAACAATTGGATACGGTTGCACACGCTCACGGACAGGCGACAACTTCTCCACATACATCTGCTTATGGAAATATGTCCCACCACTACTACGATTGGAATGGATATACTGCCCACCGATATAGCAATAATCCCTGAAATGAGGCGCATTAGAGAATCCTCGAACGCCATGTACGACATGTGAAAGAAGAAGCATTGAGGCCAAGACAACGGCCGTGGAGGCTTGGCAAACGTGTGGCATGGCAGGTGAGTCCGAGAACAAAAGGAACAAAGGGGAAACGTGGGAAAGGGGGCGTCGTCTGGGATGGAACCCCGTTGGTTGTTCGTGCCCTCGGGGCGGAAAAGAACGGTTCCAAATATAATCGAATCCCGGGGCAGGACTAGGGGGATGCCGCGCTAATGTCAGACCGTCAACGCCGATCCTCCACTATTTCTCTCCTTAACGGCATCTTGGTCCCGATGCCTGTTGACCCACCAATGGAAACGACGGTGATTGTTGGCTAGAGGCTCCGAATGCGAGTCTAGAATTTCCATGCCTTAATTTAGATGAGTTCAAAAGATTAGGGGCAGGGATCGGTCATTCGGATAAAGAAGAAAATTGTAACGTCTGGATGATCATCATTTCTTTCATTCTTTCTTTTCATTCTCCTTCTTTTTGTCTTATGGAAAGCTACCATTTGGCATCCATGACCAGATAAAGACAATTAAACTAAGACATCATAAGATCAAGTGGCTCGATTCGTGGGGTAGCCCAAAGTGGGCTTGCATCGGAAACCAACAACCGATAGGGTTGACGTATACGAGTTTTGACTCAGTTGGCCCTGTCAGCTAACTCTCTCGGGATTAGAATCGAAACCCTAGTGTTAGGATCCTGATCCTTCGAGAACTATAATGACAATTAATCCTCGATGATGCATGTCGTGAAACAAATAACCGGCAGGGCTACGAAAAAGTCTTTCCTTCCCTGCCCACATCCCCAGGGCAAAGATGGCTACGGTCAACCATCGAGATGTCCATGGATTCAACAGCAGCCATAGTGCTGGTGGGCGTGTTTGGTGCCCTGAGCCAGGCGTTGATGCTTTTACGTCTGGTGATGCGGAGATGTCGCGGTCAACGTTTGATTCTCAGTGATTATCTCACTATTGCTTGCATTGGCCTGGTACTTGCCCGCTCCGCATTCGCGGCAGTCATCTTGGTCTGGGGAAACAACCATATGGATCGACCCGTTTGGGATATAAGCTCGACGGAGATCTACCGTCGCCAGGTCGGCAGCAAACTGACGCTGGTTAATCGTCTGGTATACAACGTCTAGTACGTGGAACTCCCTTTCATTCTTGAATCATGAATTAACATCGTCAGTCTTTGGCTGCAAAAGGCTGTAGTCTTGCTTCTCTGTCAGCGAATACTCGCTGGCCTTCCATGGCCGGAACGAATAATCAAAGCATGCTGGGCCTTGCTCGTTGCCAGCTTTGCGGCAGTTCAGATCACTACCTTTGTAGACTGTCGACCTCTGCATCTGTACTGGCAAATCATGCCTGATCCAGGTGCGTGTGGAACCCGCCAAGATTTTCAGGGTCGGATAATCATCAGTTGTTAACATCGTACCCAGGGTCATGCATCGAAGCTCACACCCAACTCGTTACTCTAATTTCGATGAACATCTCGACCGATACCATGTTAATGTTACTACCCATGCCATGGCTGCTCAGGGTGAAAACATCATGGACGCGGTAGGTAACCACTATCTACCCTTACCATTACTCGCTAATCCATTCCCTAGCCGTCTCCAACTCGTCGGACTGTTTGCAATCGGATTGTTACTCATTGCGATAGCAATCGTCCGCCTTCCATCATTCGATGATAACACCTCCCAGCTGAACCGAAACACCTGGGGCTCCGTGGAGGAATTCCTCGCTGCATTCGTCGCGAATGTGCCGACCTTATATACCCTGCGACGAAGAGCCGAAAAGAGCTACCCCACATATTACAGCCACGGTGCGTCTGAGGGCCGTATGGGTGGCTCACGGCAACCGCCGCTTAATGAAGGGATATTGGTCACCAATAGCGTTCAGCTTGAATATATGGTTGATAAGAGACACACGTCTCAGGGTTCGGACCATAATGTTGTAAGACAGGATAGTAATGAGCAGCTAGTAGGGGTTGAGCGATGGCGATGAAACAACATTTACTTTGTTATAGTTATCAGTGGATGGTAAGGGATAATATGTGTTAGATTCCTATAATTAAGAAACTAGATATTCTAAAAAAGAATTATTTATTCTAACTCCTACTCTAGTAGACGAAAGAATATGTGTAGATATATTCTAACGCCTAATTTACTCCCTCTTCCAGTCCTGCTTGATGAGGTCTGCTGCTCTTTCCGCGAATGCGTACACCGTGGCTTGCAGATTCGCTGTGCTTATAAGCGGGATAGCACTCGCATCCACAACCCTCAGGCCTTCGATACCATAGACCTTCAAATTGGAATCCACCACTCCGTCCTTCTCACGAGGCAGCATGGAACAGGTCCCCGCAAAGTGCCACATGGAGACTAAATTGTCCCGAGCATACTTCTTTGCAGCATCTAAGTCTCCCTGGAAGTCTACATCTGGGTCTCGGAACTTCAGTGGCTGTTCGAGCAGCTCCCTAAGCTGAGGTGACTCGGCCAATCTCTTGATACGGAGCAAGTGCCGTGCCAGGACTTCCAGATCGAGAGGATTCGACAGGTAACCAGGATCAATGATTGGAGGCTTTTCAGGGTCGCGGCAGGCACTTGAGTTCTTTTCGTCAGATTTGATGGATTTACGGTTTGTTGAGGGGGCGGAGGGTGTTGGAAGGTAGCATATGTAACGTGAAGAATTAGGAGTAAAGAATACCTCACGATCTCTAGCAGGGAAGAAGAGAACAGAAAAAGAATCACTTACATATGAACGCTCCCGCGGGAAAGCGGTTGAGAGAGCATTACTCCAAGCGTGACGAACTTTCCAAGCGAAGCAGCTGGAATAGTCCCGTCCTTGAGGTCTTTGGGATAATTTGTCTGTCCTAAGGCGGACAGGTACGCAGCTGATGGTTGCTTGGGATCAAGAACAGTGGTCTTGGCGATGTCATAATAGGCTTGTGTCGCCCGGTGCTGTGAGTTCTCAGGGGCGTCGTTCGTAAATAATGTCTGGAGAGCACTTCTGTCCGGTTCAGGAAGAGGCAAATAGGCGTAGGTATGAACCCCGAGTGACGCTAGGGGCCCAGATTGCGTGGCAGCGTATTCCTGCATTGCCTGACTAATGGCTTCAGGCTCTTGTCTAACCAGAGAGTCCTTAGTCTCAAGTTCAGGCTTTGCTTGGAATGCGGTGTACGATATCATATGATCTAGAAGTAGTAGATGTTAGTTGTCATCCCAAAGCGAGTATCCGTCAAAAAGGGAGATGGTTGCAAGTTATTTAAGAGCCGGGGCTAGATTGGAAGTTGTTCGCATACCCTGAAGATTCTGCCCAACTCCAGGAAGGTCCATGACTATATCGATGCCATGCTGTTCAAGCAATTCTGCTCTACCGACTCCTGAAAGTTGGAGGATTTTAGGAGATTGAAAAGCACCAGCAGCGAGTATAACTTCACTCTTTGCCTGAACAGTCTTTGAGACACCATCGAGATTGTATTGGACTCCAATAGCTCTGGGAGGCTTGCTTTCATCGAAGAGAACTCTCTCAACGAATGAGTTCGTAAGAACATGAAGGTTTTGTCGAGACTCAGCAGGCTTATAATAGGCCGAGGCAGAGTTGCTTCTCTTACCCTCCGAGTCAATACTAGCAAGACAACTGAATGAGCCGACAGAACTATGGATGAACGGATCCCCGGCATTGTATTGCCCACTGCTGCGGAACAGTTCGGCCCATGCCCTGCGAATAGGGTGTGTCTTGTTACCAAAAGATGTTTGGATTGGACCTTTCGCTTCGTTCAATCCAGGCCAGTCCTCAATTGCCAGATTTTCTTTAGCATCCTGTGCTACAGTCGGACTGCTATAGGCCTTGGAGAAATAGTCCTTTAACATAGTCCAATTCCATCCAGGATTACCGAGTTCTTCCCATGCGTCAACAGCTCCCTTGAAAGGAGGAACAAACACGTGTGCATTCAATGAACTGGATCCTCCAAGTGCTTTGCCCTGGTTGAGACCAAGCACTCTTCCATTGAGGCTCAGCTGTAAAAATAATGAATAAGCCCCCACACATCCCTTTTATAGAGACAGAGTCGGTTCTTACCTGAGGGGAAGATCGAAATTTCCAATCCGCATCAGATCCAAGTAGTGCGGCATAAAATATGGGAATTTTCACGCGAGGATCTGCTGTCATGTCGGTGCCTGCTTCAAGAACCAAGACAGAGGTGCTGGGGTCCTCGCTGAGTCGAGAAGCAATCACCAGGCCAGCTGTACCGCCGCCAATAACAACAAAGTCATATGCAGTAGCCATTCTGTACTGTATGCAGACTTAGTTAAAGATTGGACGAGAGTATGAAAAGAAGAGAACTGCGAGTGTAGCAAGTAGTAGCTTGTTAAGAAGTAAAGCAATACCTGGAGACGGGAGAGATATTTATATATCGTAATACTAACTAAATGACCTCCTAGAGTCATAATAGTAAATAAAGAAATAGATTTTATCAATACCGCCTCACGAGATACTACTTAGAAATGCTATAATTAGCTCCACAAATGCCAGTTCTACCCCGCCAAAAGTACTAGATCGACCGACCTCTCAAAGCAGTTTAGCATGTCTATGACTTATATGGTATCCATTTCAAATCACCAGCTTCTGCCCCACTATAATTATTAACCGCCAGTACTTAACATGAAACCGCAGTCTGAGATAATCATTGCGGGCTTTACTACATATATAGTACCGTATCAGTACTAGAGGATAACCTCGAAACTGGAGAATAGAGGACTGTATTAAAGTATAGATAGGTTTAAAGTTAGAGTACTTATAACTTTTGAGAAATGGACTTTAGGAGAATAATGAGAACAACAGACTTCGAAGTTTCTTCCGGGAAAGCTTATTTTCGCCTTGCGATTATAGGATTTTAGGTTGAAATATTGGGATCTTTGTTCATTTGTGAGGTAATGAGAATTAGTAGTTGTGCCGCCCAAAAGTGAGCTTACAAGATCTCTAAATTAATTCAATGATAGTTCTTGTTTAGGTAATTGTTCTCGGCCTTGTGTCCACATAGTCACATGCATTCCCAGCATCCTAGCCTTATGTAGACGCCTAGACTATCCTGTGGCTCCCAACAATTACGGCCTTTATTTGGCCCCATGCATGAATCGTTTGAGTACTCGGCTCTTCCCGGCTAATTCAGCACAGACTACGGAGTAAATGGGTTGTGAATCCAGCAATTTGACGCGGATCTGTTGTCTGTGCTTAGGAGACTGTGCCTTGAGGTGGAGCGGGTCCTGACAGGAACTTCCTCTTCCATCATCGTACCTTGCTACCAAGTTATATTAGTGGCACTGCCGCACTCTAGTCCCACTTAGGCCATAAGCTACCCTAACTCTTTAATCCCTACCAGCACCCCCAGCTAGTGCCCTCCCGAGTCCTCCAGAGCTCGCCAGAGAACCCCATAAATGTTCCCCCTTAAGGCCCCGTATACATTTGATGGTATTACTGGTAGAATTGCCGGATGTATTACTACATAGAATCTCAAATAGGGTCTTTAAATGAGGTCTGTACAGAAAATCTTTAGAATATCTCTATATATATAAAAGAGGGGGGGGGGGGCCTCCAGGAGAAGACCTCTAAACAGAGACCTTCGTGGAAGAACTCCCGGGGGCACTCCGGGAAGCCCCAGAAACAGGATTTTCTAGTAGAATTACTAGCATCAGGGGCAAGCACTCGAACAAGGAATCAAAATAGATACTAGTTTCCTTTTCAAATTTAATACTAAAGATGGGTCTGCTGAGCTCAGCCGACCCAGGCTAAACCCTAATTAGATCTAGCAGAGAGGTACAGATATAGGATGAGAGAGGTAAAATTAACATGGCTATCTTGACGTTTGATTTCAAAGGCCGAGGTTGAGGTCCGTTGGGATCTTGTTATAGATCCTGACACAGCTATTGCTTCAGAACTACTCACATGCGACGATCCAAAGACAAATCAATTAAAAGAAGTGGATAAAATATATATCTTAACTTTGACAATGCAAGAAAAATGGAGACATGGATGGTTCCCAGTCTGTTATAAAATTACCCACCTGTCATACAACTCCACCCCTGAAGGATTATCTTCTTGTTAGTGGGTATGGGTACGTTTTGTATACTGCGTGAAATCCGAACTATCCTTCGAGCTAGCCTCATAGCACACTGACTCGATTGCGGCCCCGGATAAATAAAGGCAGTGGTACCCGATGGCTTGCTAAGAGACACTACGTCACTTTCCCTATTTTCAAATTAGCTGACTTCCACTATATCTACAGCTATGGTGTCTTTCCTATCATCATCATTCTATTATACATACACTGCCCATTCGCTGACTACAGCCGAGCAAAGTTGTGAGCATCTAGCGCCGGGTCAGTAGTAGCCTCCCGCTCCAAAGAGCAGCGAAAGGCCACAAATAATTCCCTCACTAATTCTGACTCTGATGTCCTTATTAAAATGTACTAAGCACTAAAAAGTCCAGGGCCCTCTTGGCACTCCACACAGGAAATGTGCCACGTAGTGTGACCTCACTATCTGAATCATATTAACCTAATTGCTCTGTGGAAAGAAGGCTTTTCGATGCACAGATTAACAGCATTTTACTGCCGCTTGCTTACTAGTCAGGTCCTGCTGATCTGAGTTCTCAGCTAGAAGCTGGGAGTTACAGGTGGATGACATATTGAACACATTCAGGTAGGCAGCTACAAAGACAAAGTTAGTGGGAATTATTATTTTTAAAGCTCTTTACTGCTCGTCTACTTTGGGCGTGGCTTTCCTCTAAGGTGAATCCATGCTCTGAGGTCAATAGGTCTAATATGCTGTCTATTCCATCACTGTGAGATATAAATTCTACCCTCAAATGGTCGTAATGTTTCAGGCAATAGCTCTGCATAGTTGCTGACCAGCAGCTTCATTCCTTCTGTCGTCGTGGCCTGTGTAAATGGCTGGTTTTCTGCAGTGAAGTTCAATGCCACCAGTGCTTTCTTCTCATCCCTTGACTTGAAAAAGCAGAAAGTCTGCTGGTTATCAAAATCCACAACCTCAAAGGCCCCATGAATAAACAATTCACGGTACTCCTTACGCAGCCGTAGAACGGACCTCCAGAAGGATAGCACACTTTCCGGATCGTCCGCCTGCTTCTGCACATTGATTTCGGGGTACAAATCATGGGCGCGCATCCATGGCGTCCCCGTCGTAAAGCCGGCATGGGGTGAGTCGTCCCACTGCATCGGCAGCCTGGCATGATCGCGTGCCAGAATCCGCAGTCCGTCCATAATGCGATCTTTACGTGTTGGATCGACACCTGCTGCGACTTGTCGCTCTCCTTCTTGGTAGTATCCGCGACCCTCAATATCCTTGTACTCCTCGACTGACCAGTCGCGTGGGGCGTTGATCATGCCGATCTCCTGGCCCTGGTAAAGGAACAATGTCCCCGTCATGGCCATCATCATCAGAGCTAGCATTTTGGCCGACCGCTCGCGGTGCTCAGGGGCATCTGACGCAAATCGAGACACCGAGCGACCATTATCGTGATTTTCGCAAAATGCTGTCGTCCACCCGTCGGTACCCTCAATGAAGGACTGCCACTTGGTCACGATGGATTTCATCTCCGTAAGCTGCCATGGATGGAAAATGTACTTGTCTTCCAAACTTTTGCCCATACCAATGTGGCCAATGTCCAGATGAAACACCATGCTGAGCTGCTTAGCGGACGCACCGACATACTTCAGAACATGTTCTGGGTCAGGTGTATTAGCCAGCTCACCAATGGTTACCACGTCCCCGTAAGGCTGCAGGGCATCGTCATACATCTCTCGCAGGAATTCATGGATACGAGGTCCGTTGCACCACATCTGGATTGCCGGCTGGATATAGCTTTTGGGATCAGTAACTGGCGCATCTGGAAAGTCCGTGTGCTTGCTGTACTTGTTGACGGTATCGACGCGGAATCCATCAACGCCCTTGTCCAACCAGAAGCGGACTGCACTATCGTAAATTGCCTTTCGTGTAGCCTCGTTGTCCCAGTTGAGATCGGGTTGCTCTTTGGCGTATAGATGGAGGTAATACTCCTGGGTATGTTCGTCCCATGTCCCTGGAAATTCGTTAGTTCGTGATTTGTCTCTGAACCCTAGTGAAAGAAATGCGTACAAGTGCTACCGGCGAAGTATCCGCGGTAGTTAGTCGGGGGTAGTCGATTGCCATCTTCATCATACCGAGGCGGGCGCCAGAAGTACCAATCTCTCTTGTCGTTATCCTTGCTGCTGCGACTCTCTTGGAACCATTTATGCTGATCGCTAGTATGGTTGATGACCAGGTCCAGGATCAGTTTCATGCCCCGCTCATGACAGGCGTGTATAAGTCTGTCAATGTCTTCGACAGTACCATAAGCTGGCAATACATTTTCATAATCGGACACATCATAGCCCATGTCATGCATAGGAGAATCATACATGGGCGATAGCCAGACAACATCCACGCCCAGTGAGTGTAGGTAGGGGACCTTGGAAATTAGTCCGGGGATATCCCCCCAACCATCTCCATTGGAATCTTTAAATGAGGCGGGGTAAACCTATTCGGTGGGTGAGCGTCTTTTTCGTCGACAAATAATGAAGGTTATTACCTGGTACACGGTGGCTTCCTTCCACCAGTTATTTTCCCCAGACGGGACTGTATGTACGGCATGAGGCGACATGATGTCTGTGTGAACTGGTGCGAAATCGATCTTGCTGCCGCCGAACTCCTCTTTATACGACACTCTACGTATTGCTGGCTCCGACTAGCCTCCGGCTTGCTTCCGTACTGACTCCGTGTTGCCTCCGGCTAAGGCCCGGCATGTCCTCCTCCCGCCAATCAGAAACTCACTCCCGCGCTCTGTGGGGATCCCCAGATTCTCCATTTTTCGCATGTACCCCAGTTCTCCAGGGCTAGATTTTCGTCATATGATAACCTACAGAACATATAACTATCTACATCACCCATCTTCACAAGCTCTCCAAGCTTCTTCACTTTCCCGTCTAATGGAAAGCATCTGAACAGTGCTTTGGCACCCGACACCCGCCATGACTACCCCAGAGGCCATTGAGGCCAACGATGGTGCCCAGCGAAAGCCCTCGCTGGTGCAAGGCAAACGTGCCGCTCAGCAAGAGCAGTCTATGACCCTATGGCAGGCGATTCGTTTGTATCCCAAGGCCGTCGGGTGGTCTGTTCTACTATCCTCGACTCTCATCATGGAAGGCTACGATCTAGCCCTACTGAGCTCCATGTATGCCTCACCAGCGTTCAATCAGAAGTTCGGGAGGCAAGCCGGTGACGGTAAATGGACTGTCCCAGCATCCTGGCAGTCAGCTCTATCCAACGGAGCCCGAGTTGGCGAGGTAATTGGTCTTTTAATCAACGGTCTCGTCTCAGAACGACTGGGCTACCGCTGGACCATGGTCTCTGCATTAACAGCCATGATCGGTGTGATCTTTCTGTTCTTCTTCGCTGTCAACGTCCAAATGTTACTCGCAGCTGAGATCCTCGCCGGTATTCCATGGGGTGTGTTCCAGACTCTACCCGCAGCGTATGCGTCGGAGGTCTGTCCCGTGGTGCTGCGACCATACCTAACCACCTTCATCAATATGTGCTGGGTCTTCGGCCAGTTCGTTGCCGTCGGTGTAAACCGTGGCTCAATCCAAAGAGATGACCAATGGGCTTGGCGTATCCCATTTGCAGTACAATGGGCGTGGCCGCTCCCTATTCTAATAGGCTGCCTCTTCGCCCCAGAATCACCCTGGTGGCACGTCCGTCGCGGAAATCTATCCGGTGCCAAACGTGCTCTGCTCCGGCTAACCTCCAGCGACCCAACCTTCGATCCTGATGCCACAATTGCCATGATTCAGCACACAAACGAACTCGAGATGTCTGCAACAAAGGGAACGCGATACAGAGATTGTTTCAAGGGCGTCAACCTACGGCGAACAGAAGTCGTTTGCGGTGTCTGGCTAGTCCAAACCCTTTGCGGCCAAAACCTCATGGGCTACTTCGCCTACTTCTGTGTACAAGCCGGTCTCCCTACCGTCCGCTCCTTCGACCTTTCCCTAGTCCAATACGCTCTCGGCGTCATAGGCACCCTAGGCTCCTGGTACCTAATGACAATAGCAGGGCGTCGAACCCTCCACCTCGCAGGCTTAACTAGTCTCTTTACCCTCCTCATAATAACAGGAAGTCTCTCCTTCGCCCCAGACTCCAACAGCGCCGCAAAATGGGCCATTGGCGTAATGCTCATCATCTTCACATTCTGTTATGACTTCACCATTGGGCCCGTAACATACTGTCTCGTCTCGGAATTATCATCAACGAGACTCAAAGCCAAGACCATCGTCCTAGCAAGAGCAGGCTACAATATAAGCAACATCGTCGTCAACGTCTTGACAAACTATCAACTCAATGACACGGCCTGGGACTGGAGCTCAAGGAGTGCGTATTTCTGGGCCGGAACCTGTTTAGTCTGTCTGGTTTGGTCGTTCTTTAGAATGCCCGAGCCCAAGGGCCGGACGTATGAGGAGCTAGATGTGCTTTTTGAGAAGAGGATTCCTGCACGCAAATTCGCGGACACGGTTGTGGATCCTTATGAGGATGTTGTTGAGGTTAGGGTTGATTGTGCTAAGGAGTAGGGGTTTGGCATGCTGCTTTTGTTATGGAATTTGTAAATACTGAAGCTGAATACGACTTTCTTTGTATTGGTATTATGTGTGCAGTTGTCGTTGTTTTACTTGACGGATTATTTGGATGCGGTTAGCTGTGTATATACCTCTTCTTTCTGGTTTCTTCCTAGGTAAATAGTGTCAGTAATGGGGCCATATTACGACGACTAAATTGGCCTTCTAGCTTATATCATTCTCGAAATCTTTCTCTTAAATCTACTCCATATGGCCGTTACCCGAATGCACTATATGAAACCCTAAAACCAAACCCAAACATCCATCCAACCACAATTAAATTACCTCGGTTCAATAAAACTCTTGGCACGACGACTCCATCCCTTCCGCTCCAGCCAGTCTGAGCCAACCGAACTCAAACCATGCCGCGCGAAACCATCCCCCAAGCCTGCGACGCCTGTCGTCGTCGAAAAGTAAAATGCACATCGCACCGGCCATGTAGTCCCTGTCGATCAATGGGGCTGGCCTGCCGGTCAACCGGTTCTCGACGCAAGAAAGGGCGACAAGGGCGTTCAGCTAATGTATTGTATGAATTGAAGACAAATACAAATTCAGATGCAATTGAAGAGAGTCAATCGGGTGGTGTTGTACCTGTTGAAAGCCCCAATGTCGCGCCAACGACGGGATATGTGAAAAGGTCTGGATTGTTGAATGATGGACTCGTGCAGAGCTGTGCTGCGTACTTCTATTCTCGGATGTTAGGGACGGTACCGATTTTGCATCCTGATAAGTTCCAAGAGCAGGTGGAGCGCATGGACGAATGTCCGCATGCATATTGTCTTGTGGTGGCCTTTTGTGCCTTCGTCTTGACTCAGACGGGGTATCTTTCCTGTCATCAGGGTACGGGTCCGGATATGGGTCGCGCATTGTTAGACGAAGCGATGGCTGCTCGACGGCATTTGGATCCGTTTTCTGCACCTATTCGGCTGGGTATTACCATTGCTTTTCTTTTATACGGGTGCCATATTGGATGCGGGAATCAGCGTCAGGCTTATTACTTCCTGCGTGAGGCCACCACGTTTTATACGGCCGACATGTTGGACCAGTCAGCCGATGAAGACGAACCTCGTTTTTCAGGGAAGCTGTTTTGGTTGTTGTTGATATCTGAACGGTTAGTTCATAGCCTCGTCTCCTTTCTGACGTTAACTAATATTAAGATAGTGCCCACGCAATCCGCCGCCGGCGTCCAGTAACACTACAAATCACAAGCACCAGCCCAACCCTAGACACATCCCCCATAGACACCTTCTCCCTCGGCTTCAGCCATCTAGTCGATCTCTACCGCCCCTTCGATGAATCCTTCCTGGCAATCTGGAACGGCAACCAACCAATCTGCACCCGGGAATCCCTAGTCCAGCTAGAAGAGCACCTCCAATGCTCCGTCCCCGCAGACCTCGACCTCCCAGATATCCTCCTCGCTGATCTCCGAGTCTCACAACAATGGCTCCGCACCATGATCTGGCAACTTGCCACAACGGCAGGTTTCCTGTCCAGCACACCTACCCACCCATGTCTCGACTTCCGGTATCCCCTACAAATTGCCCGGGACTTGTCCCTGGCCACCTGGAAGCTTTCTCGGGAGAGTATGGAAACCCATGGTGTCGGGCTAATTGAAAAGATCTTTGAAGTGGCGTGTACGTTAACGGATGTTATGGCTTGTTTGTCTTCGACGGGGTTGAGGTCTTCCGGGTTTGAGATGGGACCGCAGGATTATTTGAAGCATTTGTGTTCGTTGGTGCATTCGTTGCACGGTGGGAGGAAAAGGTTTCTGCCGTTGTTGATGGCCAAGGTGGGACATACCTTGCCGGCCTTGGTGATGCCTATTAGTAGACATCTTGGATTGGAGGACTTGGGGAGCTTTGATGAGGGGGAGAAGAAGAGGTTTGATGCTGTTGATGATGTTGAGCGGGATTTGAATTGGGCGGAGATGAGTCGGATTGGGGATATGACGCCAAATATTGATGATACTTCGCTGTTATGAGATCACGAGTCAGATTCCCTCATTTGACGTGCATTAGTGCATGGGGTCCTCATGACAAGTTCTAGAATCTGTCTGCGTTCGGTTGGAAGTGGCCGACAAGGCCCTTCATGGACAGTGAGGCAGACCGTAACGTGCCAAAGCGTCCTTCATCTATTGGGTCAATAGCCACAGGGCTGTAGCTCTCCAAACACACCATGAGGGTGAAGGCCTTCAGTGTCGTCGTCTTTCCCGGTGTATTAATACATGTGCACGGCGCCGAAGGGGCTTGACAGGCTGACTATCTCGGTCTTACCTTGGCCATGGTCTACAGAAATTCCTTATGCAAGGTGGAGGGTCATAGATCTGCCACAGCAATCTCACTTGTATTAAACTTTTGCATCTGTTTCGCGATCGCGGTCAGATAAAGAGTATAGCATGCATATGGACCCGTTACTCTGCAAGTAATCGAGATAGCCATACTCAGATTGGCCTCGAGCGTGATGCATATTGACCAATGAGAAAGCGAAGAAAAAACATCTCAGAAGGGGCTCCTATTTTGTAGGTCTATCACATGGTGGCCTGTGGAATCAACAATGTTACATCGCGCTGCAAGGCCACGTAGCGGTGCAGGTGTTAGGGCTAAGAGCCGCCCCGCAGACATCCTTACCCTATAGCCTGGCCACTTCTCCTCTGCTCATCAATCCCTCACTCTCTTTGGGCTTTCTCGGTTGGTGGTGGACCAAAACATCTGAATGGTCGGGGATGTGGACCTTAGTCGCCAAGTCTGCAACAGGGTGTTAGTTAATCTGGCAATGGCTGTTGATCCCTCCGAGCGTCCCACCCAACTAGCTTACTGCGACCATGCTAAGATAATATTGTCACGACGCTTATGTGGCTAGAAGCACTAATTTTGTGTAGAGGATGTATTTCCAAGATTGCAATTGGTTAGACCTCGCACACCAAAGCGTACTGGCGCTATTTAGAGCCTCCCACTGTACTAGTAGAGTCCCAGGTGGGGGTTATGCAAGGATGCAAAGATATCACTGGTTTCATATAAGCACCTACTAAGAGTGGAGTAAGAATGGTGGCGTGGAAAGCATTGTGCTGCGATTTCAAGGGTTGCCGACCGAAAAGTCTCTCGCTCGATTTCTTTTTATCACCAGGCATTAGATTCTGGCTATATTGTGTACAATGATTCACGCCGCGAGTGTTGTTGTCCTGATTGTCGGCTTAATTGTCGCTCGTCTTGTTACGAATAGATTCCGTCTGTCTGGGATTCCTGGCCCCTCGCTGGCAGCCTACACTCGACTGTGGAAGCTGTACAATGCATGGAAGGGCGACCACCATCACACGGAGATTGCCCTTCATCGGAAATATGGCTCTTTGGTACGCATCGGCCCTAGACATATCTCAGTGAGCGATCCTAAGGCCATCCCAATCATCTATGGCGTCAATAAAGGCTTTACCAAGGTAGGTGAATTCGCCAGTCCTTCTGGTCCAGGAGTAACCCTTTCTAGACGGCTTTCTACCCAATTCAATCCATATCATGGGATAAGAAGCCTCAGATGAACCTCTTCTCTACGCGAGATGAGCTTTTTCATCGTGATCAGAAGCGCCCTATCGCTAGCACGTACAGCATGACCTCTATCCTTGAAATGGAGCCTGCCGTCGATTCATGCACCGAGCTGTTTCTGTCTCAGATCCGCAAGATGGTGGAAGAAAAGGCGCCAATTGACCTCGGAATGTGGCTGCAATACTACGCCTTCGATGTTGTCGGCGAACTGTCTTTTGCCCAGAAGTTAGGATTCTTAGAAAAAGGCGAGGATGTAGACAACATGATTGAGGCAATCCGGGGAATGCTCACATATGCGCTGATATGCGGCCAGATTCCAGAGGCTCACAAAGTTCTCCTCGGGAACCCACTTTTCCCTATTTTGCTCCCTCAAATGGAGACATGGAACCAGGTGGTCGTGTTCACGCTGAAGGCAATCAATCGGCGAGCGTCCTTGCAGCGCGATGGTGATCTAGAAAAGGACGAGATAGACGAAGCCATTGGCGGGAAGGACATGATGTCTCGGTGGCTGGCAATCCATGACGCTGACCCGACCCGGCTATCGACAAGAGACCTTATCGTTCACCTATCGGCAAATGTCTTCGCCGGATCCGATACAACGGCAATCGCTCTTCGCTCGATTCTCTATAATCTCATCTGCCATCCGGACAAAATGGCAAAGGTGCGAGCGGAGATCGACACAGCAGACCGAGAGGGCAAACTCAGTAATCCGATATCCTACCAGGAATCAAACACACATCTTCCGTACTTCGGTGCAGTAATGAAAGAGGCGATGCGCTTGCACCCATCTGTTGGAGGGAACCTCGAGCGTCATGTACCACCGCAAGGTGTCACTCTTTGCGGCCAATACATTCCAGGCGGTACAAAGGTTGGTATCAACCCCTGGGTTGTCCACCGAGATCCGATTGTCTTTCCTCAGCCGGACTCCTTCATCCCTGAGCGATGGCTGGACAGCTCTCCAGAGAAGCTGAAGGAAATGGAGAAAGCCTTTTTGAACTTCGGTGCAGGCTCGCGATCGTGTGTCGGAAAGACAATCTCTCTGCTGGAGATGCGGAAGATTCTCCCTCAGCTCCTGCGCGAGTTCGATATTCACTTACATCAGAACAAGCCATGGAAGACGAGAAATGTATGGTTTGTGCAGCAGGAGGAGTTCATATGCGACTTGACACCAAGGGTGCGTTCGTGATGGTCTTTCGCAGGGCTTTATCCTGATCAAGTCAAGTTCGATTTATCTTCTGTCTTCTGCTGATAGGCACCCTGCATTTGTTCTACGCGACGGGAAATGATACTATACAGGCATCTCAGTCTGGCTAGGATTATAGCTTCACGTCCTGGCAATTAAATGTCATAATCTCTTCAGTTGGATGTGGAGGTAAAGTCAATAACGAGCATAAATAACGTAAGCAGAGACCAGTGCATGAAATGCATAAATAGTGATGTCATTGCGGGATAACAATGTTCCGGCCATGGATTATCCGTTTTGGGCAGTAAATTGGAGTGGGTCTAGAATGGTCCATAGATCTTCGTCCCATATCCATCTCTCGTCCACATCAATGCTGTTGGCAAGCTATCATGAACGTGGAAAAGATGCTTTAGACGCCATATCTGTGAGTCACACAAGTGCAATTTGTCAGCTGGAAAAGCATCAAGGACATATAAGGATGCGACATCACCCCTATTAGATGGAGCCATTCATTCGTCAGAGAGAATCTCATTGAGCATCGGCCCTCGACATACGCATAACAATCTTTCCACAATCTGAAAAGCTTTTCAATATGTCCTCAAACCCAGAAATTGAATATGGTTTCACTCCGGTAATCTCTTCCGCATCAGCCCTCCTGTCTGCGGCGAAGCCATCCACTCCAGCGCCTTTTATTTCTGTAGCCGATACTCCCACCCCCAAAACTGCCTTGGCGCAGCGCATCGATCTCTATGCGCGCGGCCAACTGCCTGAGCCCACATACAACCATTCTCTGCGTGTCTATCACTACGGCCTCGCGATTAAGCGGCATGTGTTCCCTTCCTGGTCTTTCACCGATGAGACCTACTTTCTCTGCTGCTTGCTACATGACATCGGGTCGACAGAAGAGAATCTGAACAAGACGAAATTAAGTTTTGAGTTCTATGGGGGCTTTCTAGCGCTAGACGTCCTTCAGGACGGTACTGGGCCTTTCGGAAATGCAGTTGCCCCTCGTGACCAGGCGGAGAGTGTCGCTGAAGCCATTATCCGGCATCAAGATCTGTGTGAAGAAGGCAAGATTACTGCAGTAGGTCAATTGCTGCAACTGGCCACTATATTTGGTAAGTCTTAACCAAGAACACTGTTGCCGCTTCCATCTGGGTAACTTAAACCCGACCTACACAGATAATACTGGTGCTTACGCCGACCTCGTCCATCCGTCGACCATTGACGAGGTGTCACGGCGTTACCCGCGGAAGCAATGGAGCACTTGTTTTGCTGCAACTATTCGCCGGGAGAATGAGCTTAAGCCGTGGGCGCATACCACAACTTTGGGGGAGGAAGCCTTCCCATCGAAGGTTCTCGGTAACTCCTTGATGCAACCATACGAGTAATCCGACAATCTGGAGCCGTATGTACATTAGTGGGATCTCGGTGAATTAGTGGGATCTCGGTGAATGGAAACAATGTGTTTCAAAACAACGATGCGAATTCCGTACAACATTGAGACTGGCCCTAGTATCAATCACTACAAACTGAGTAATCTATATTTGTATTTTTATTTTAATTATGATTTTTATAAAATTGCCTATATGGACGATTTATATATATAATGTTTCATATGACCTCGTATTTGCTGCAACGTGCGACTCTCGGACCTTTATAGAATTCGTCATCACCATGACTTCATGCATGATGCCCCGCACGGGAGTCAGCCCCCACTCTTGCTTACTACTAATAGTTACTTGACTTGATGAACCTCTCACTCTTCCTCAGCCATTGAACCTCCCCATATCTCACTAGTTATATCTTGTAAGGAAAAGCAATCACAATGTCGCAGCGCTCAAACGGCCCCTACCGACTCATCTACTGGCCCACGATACCCGGTCGTGGAGAATTCATCCGACTGGCCTTGGAGGAAGCTGGAGCCGACTATACCGACACAGCACATGAAGAGAATGGGGTGAAAACCGTACTATCACTTATCGATAAGAACTTTGAGGGCGATCAGTCTGGCCCTCCACCGTTCGCACCGCCCATTCTCGAGCATGGCGATCTGCGCATCAGCCAGACACCCAATATTCTGCTCTACCTGGCCCCGCGGCTCGGTCTGGTGCCAGATGGGGATGCCATCTATCAGGTCAACTCGCTCGCTCTCACAGCCCTAGATGGACTGAGTAATGAGCCTCATGACACTCATCATCCCATCGCCGTGGAACTCTACTATGAGGATCAGCTGGAGGAGAGCAAGCGGAGATCGGAATCCTACCGGAAGAATCGTCTGCCGAAGTTCCTATCTTACTTCGAGCGGGTGCTGAAGCCCCAGGCGGCGCAGGGCCGTCCGTGGCTGTATGGCGAAACGTTAACATATGCGGATCTTGTTCTTTTCCAGGTACGTCTAGATCCATCCCCAGGAATTGGTGCTGAAGCATACCCAATGAAACAGCTTATTTGACAGGGGAAATTACTAACCGCATACTACAGGGTATTGATGGTCTCAAGTTTGCGTTCCCTCGAGCGCTTAGCAGACTGGAAAAGTCGGGTGAATATTCGAATGTGTTCAAGCTCTACGAAACTGTAAAGAACCGGCCTCGCATCAAGGAGTATCTCGCAAGTGACAGAAGACTGGAATACTCACAGGGCATCTACCGACACTACCCGGAACTGGATGATGCTGAGTAGCTTTCGAGTATATGTCTACTATTTCCTTGGCACGAGGGAACCTTAAGGGTGGGAGCATGAACCAAAGCGGTATCAGGAATGACGAATATTTTCATAGAACTCTACGACAAGCCGCATGTGTGTATGTACAGGCGCGATATAGTTTGATGTCTCTACTGAAGGCAATTTTGAGACCATACATACGGCTTTAGGCTATTACAAATAAGCCACTCGTTTCTCAATGAGACTTAACTAAAAGAAAAACTCCGCAAAAGTACCCTATAGCAAAGGAAATGAGTAAAGTGTAGCATAGTCAAGGCCTTTTTTCTCATGCGCCAAGCGCCAGCTACAACATAAATCTAAAGAGATATTGAAACGGCTGATATCCCGGGGGTCACGTGAGACCCGGTGACACGCCCGGTCGGGAACGGAAGAACCTTAACGCTGATCGCCGAGGAATCAAGTTGAGCCTTCCAAGTAAAGTGTATGGACCAGGATCTACCAATGTTGTGCGAAATATTTCCATTATTAATTATATAGGCCCTTGGCTACTACTTAGAAACTCCCTGGTCCAACCCCTCCTGTGGTAAATTTGGTACATATATGTAGGACCAAGTTGTACCCTTGTGTGAGTCCGACGAGAGAAATATACATATTTTCCAGGTACATACATACAGTGTTAGCTGGGAATCCTGATTCCGTGACCAACCCTTTACCTCTGTGTTCATTAAAAAAGTGAATAAACTTCCTAATGATCCAGAAGCTCTAGCAGGTCTCATGTAATTCATCCTATAAATATCGACCTCCTTCAAGACTTCCTACGGAAACTTGCCGCGACAATGCTAAGAAAAGAAGAGGCGCGATTCCCACGGAAAATGAGAACATAAACTCAATATGAGATCCTCCAAACAAAGCAGGGTGATCGATATCCATGTTAAAGCTAAAGCGCACCCTGGTCCAGAAGTCTCAAGCATAAGAAACGTTGGGAATACACCAGGTGTACCGAAAAGACCCGTACCCTAAACGAAAATAACACGCTGAATACCGAGGCGATACACAATCCAGGGACCGACGCCCCACTTGGCGATTATAAAAATTGCCCCTCTTTTCCTCGCGTCCTTGTTCCTTGCCCTCTTTCTTCTTCCCCTCTTCCCCTCACTATCTCTCCATTGATTATCCGATTACAGCATCTCAAAATGGGTGTCACTAAGACGCTTATCGCACCCGGTGACGGTAAAACCTTCCCCGAGAAGCAGGATGAAATTGCCATGGACTATAGGGGATGGCTGGAGGACCTTAGCAAGCCTGACCACAAGGGGGAGTCGTATGTTGAATTCCATCCGTGAAGGGACGCAGTCGACAATAACTAATCGGCGCAACAGGTTCGATAACTCCTATGACCGGGGCCAGCCCTTGAAGACGGATATTGGCATAGGACGTGTTATCAAAGGTTTGCTTGCGTTTCCCCTTTATATTTCCGTAGTTGCTAAATCTATTTATTCGGTAGGTTGGGATGAGGCAGTCCCTCAGATGAGTCTGGGAGAGAAGGCCCTGTTGACCATCACCGGGTGAGTTTTGGCTGTCATTCTTGTTATCAGTCTATGATGTCACACATTCTCTTCGTTATCTAATGCTGCTTACTAACCCATCGACACAGAGACTACGCCTATGGAGCTAGGTATGTGATACTCTTTTCTATCGTGGTATATTGTTCCTTTTATGCGTGGATATACTAACAAAAATAGGGGTTTCCCCGGCTTGATCCCCCCCAACGCTACCCTCCTTTTGTAAGTTTCTTGTCCGATGCTCACGTTCTAGGGAAGTGACGCTGACTCCAACCAACAGCGAGGTCCACCTCGTTGCTATTAAGCGCAAGGGCTCCGGCACGGTACTTAAAGCCTAGTTGAATGATACTAAGTGAGGCAAAATCTATGGTTCTCACCATAGATGAGTCGACCAGATCGATGTTCTGAGTATTGTAGACTGTTCTCCGCAAGAGTCGTAAATTTGAATTCTTAGGACTGTATGTAAGATTGCTTAGTGTCTCACTTGCCGGGCAATGATTCCTTGTTTGGAGTGTATCCCCACATTTTCTAATTGCATAGCATATATCCTACATTCGTTGATCGTACTTCTCACTGAGCTCACGCCCATATCTATTTTTTGATGCCACAGTAATTGGGTACATGGAGCTATCACGTATGTGCATCACCAAAAGATAAAACAATGTAAAACAAGGCTATCATAAAACACTATCCTATTTGTTTCATAGTTTGCTTCGAAAGAACTTCCAGAGGTTTTGGACTAGCACTTGTTCGCCAACTTGCCTCCCTTCCAGCCTCAGATGTGAGCAAAGTCTTCGTAGGTGCACGTGGAGATTCCACCGCGTTAGAGGACCTGACCAAGTCCTCGCCTGGTCGCGTGGTTATTATCAAACTCGATGACACCAACGAATTATCCGTCAAGCAAGCAGCAGCCGAAGTCGAACCACAACTGGAAGGTAAGGGGCTAGATGTCTCAATCAACAATTCTCGCCTATGCCAGTATGCTCCCGATGGAGTAAAGTCAACGTGAGCCTGTCTCTGCCTACACGCGGTAGGAGGTTTTATTAGCTAACAGTCTCAGGGACGATCTCGTGGAAAGCTTCACTATCAATGTCCTCGGCGTCCACTGGGTGACTCGAGCACTTCTCCCACTTCTGCAGAAGGACATTCTCAAGAAGGTTGCCAAAATGTACGAGAAAAACCACCCTTTACCATATGTTCCCCTCTAACAAGATCAAGTTCAACCTCTCTGACATCCACTAGACTAGCTCGTGCGGCCCATTCCTTACCAGCCCCAGCTTACAAGATTTCAAAAGCAGCCATGAACTCCTTTACCGTTCAATATGCTCTCCATTACGAAAAAGAGGGGTTTTCGTTCATTGCACTCTGCCCAGGTGTGTGTACCCTTTCTGCTTCTTTTCATTGTTGAATACTGAAATTGTTGTTCAGTAGATGAAAACCGATTTGGGCGGGGATGATATGGCAGATTTGACCCCGGAGGAGGCCGCTAAGGCTTCTTTGGATATCACTTTCAAACCAGGATTGGAGTACAATGGGCAAATGCCAAAAGTTTTGGTCAAGGGCTGGAAGAAGGCTGAGGGAAATAGCCAATATGATGGGACTAATGTTCCCTGGTAATTGGCTGTGAGGTCCTAGACCAATAGAACGATGGTCAACTAGGGCTGGCAATCCATGCTTGTGTCAATTATGCCAATGGATTTGAGCCCATCGAACAGATGTACGGCCTCGCACCATGGCGCTTGGAGAGACTTCGTGATCTTAAGGTCGGCTCTATTTGAGATCGTATCCTAAAATCTATTGGATCAGAGCGCAAGCGTTCCGAGTTTGATGCAGGGCCTGGGTAATCTATTTTCTTACTTCTTAGACTCCATTCTTGCCGTGGCCGATAATACAGATATATATATCTCTCTCTCAACCATAGGTGATAGTCGGTAGTGTAATAAAGGAGTAAGTTACCAATGAGTAAATATACAATCAAATTCTACTTCATTGATAGTTCGTCAGAATAATAATTGAAAGATACGAAAGTTTCGAGGAATTACTGATTTTAATTACTTCATCAATCTAGCCCACACCGCCTCTAGTAGGACACGTAAGCCACTCGTTAGCAAAATGATTACTTAGAGTTAGTCTTGGGAGCTAGTAATTCAGTATATAATGTACATAAGTAGTACAGATTATCTGAGTAGATTCAGTTAAACCCCTCACATATCAGATGCACTAAAGTATAACGGCGTGACACCTTATCTCCGAGATTAGCCGCGACCCCGATCCCGAAAGGAATCTCCCGGCCCGCAAACTTAACCAAGCTTAACCTGACCTACCAACCGTGGTACAAACCCGTACAGATACCAATTAATCATGCAACGATCTACCAAAGACGCGACCCTCTCGCGTAGACAAATCGAAGCCCTAATTGCACAGGGTCAATCGATTATTATCGTGAACCAGAAGGTACTTCGTGTGGATGCCTGGATTCCGTATCATCCTGGCGGACAGAAGGTTATCCAGCATGTTGTTGGGAAGGATGCGACGGATGAGTTCACTGTGTTAGCTTGAATTCCCTGTTCTGGTTGGATGCGAGAGCGTGCTGGCTTGATGCTAACGAGCTGTAGATTCCACTGTGAAGAGACGCGACAGATGAGTGAGAGGTATCAAATTGGGCGGATTGAGGGAAGATGGACGAATTTCGTGCCACCTATCCAAGGAGGAGTATTTCGGTCGGAAGAAGAAGACGATGGATCGACAATCTTGGTCAAGGAAGAATTAGATACTTCCTCAACAGGGCTCGAAGCTGCCTCTATAGATGCAGATATCCACAAGCGACACAGCCAGTCGGAGTCAACGGAGGATATAGCCACTCAAGATGAGATGGCCTTCCTCGACACGGAAACCAAAGAGGAAATCAAACTCACTCTATCCAAGTACCCAGCTCTGGACGATGCAACCCAGGACGAAATCATCGCCAAATACCGACTCCTGCACAAGCAAATCCACGCTGAAGGCCTCTACAAATGCAACTACACAGCCTACGCCTGGGAATTCGCCCGCTGCTCCCTCCTGTTCAGCATCATGCTTTTCTTCCTCCACATAGGCTGGTACAACACAAGCGCTCTATTCCTAGCCTGGTTCTGGTCCCAAATGGTCTTCGCCGCCCACGACGCCGGCCATATTGGAATCACCCAGAACTTCACGATCGACAGTCTGATTGGGATGACGATCGCCGCACCCATCGGTGGCCTCTCCTTGGGCTGGTGGAAACGCAGTCACAACGTCCACCACATCGTAACCAACGCGCCCGAGCATGATCCCGACAATCAACACCTCCCTTTCCTAGCCGTTAATCACCGGTTTCTCGGCAACATCTTCTCTACCTACCATGAACGACTCTTGGCGTATGACAAGTTCGCCAAAGCCCTCGTCCCCTACCAAGCCTACCTCTACTACATTATCCTCCTCTTCGGCCGTTTCAACCTCTACGTCCAATCCTGGCTCTTCCTCGCCAAAGCCCAAGGACCCTGCAAGGGCCCCGCAAAATGGCATCGCTGGTATGAGATCTGTGGAAATGTAATCTTCTGGCTCTGGTTCGGCTACGGCATCCTCTACAAATCCATCCCAACACCACTATCCCGCATCTCCTTCGTCTTAATCAGCCATATGGCTACAATGCCCCTCCACGTCCAATTCACTGTCTCTCACTTCGCAATGTCAACGACCGACCTCGGGCCCAACGAATCCTTCGCCCAGAAAATGCTCCGCACAACCATGGACGTCGACTGTCCGCCTTGGCTGGACTGGGTCCACGGCGGACTGCAGTTCCAGGCTATTCACCATTTGTACCCACGCGTGCCGCGGCATAACTTGCGCAGGGCGCAGGCGCTGGTTATGGAGTTTTGTCGGGATGTGGGGATTCCGTACGCGCTTTATGGGTTCGTGGGTGGGAATCGGAAGGTCTTGGGTGGGTTGGCGGAGGTGGCCAGGCAGGCGGCTATTTTGGAGAAGTGTCGCAGGACGGTTGTTGAGAGGGGGGATTTTGTTTGGGGGTTGTAGAGTTTATGAGATATTCTTGTCTTTGGCTCTGGTTTGAGTGGTTCGTCTACTTTTAATTTATTTTTTGAATCCCACCTCCTTTTTTATTTTTATTTTTATTTTTATTTTTTTTTAAATTTCCTCTCGCTTTTCTTTGTTTACGTGAGATGTGGATATGCAGGCGGACGTGTTGTTGGGAAATCCCGTCAGGTGATTCGCTCACTGCTCAACATCCCTGCTTACACTATCCTTACCTATCTTTTCTTCGGGATGTATTCTGCATTCCCGAGTCAGAATCCAGAGATTAAGAACCGTAGTACGTGGAAGAAAGAAGAACCTACATAATGGTGTCCAGGGTAGCAGATATACTTACCGATTACCAGCCTAGAACGTATTATATCTTCACCGCATCACATGCATACCCTAGATATCCGAGCAGTTTTAAATTTTCTACTAATAAAACTCTATACCCGGAGTTTCAAATGTCAAACATCGTACGACCCCGGAGTGGCGAGCAAGTAGGTAAAGGGGTTGTTTGGTAGGTATTGCCCGTGTGGGTAATCCCCGCGGTAGGTATTCTCCGCGGTAGAGAACATACTGTGTAGGTAAATCGCCAAACCCTAACAATGGCTCATGTAGGTATTCTCCAACATAAGAAGGGTGATGGATCGCTTTATTGTTTCAATCCTTGACATTAAACTCTTTTCTTTCTTTCTTACTTTCCTTGTATTATATTTGTGGCAATTTTGTAATTACAACGCCATGGATGTGCTTCTTGACATCCTCGACACATATGTGTTCGACAGATTCTATGCGTCGATTTTACCAGCGACGAATCCTGTTAGGGCACCTGCGGGCACATACAATAAACATATTGGTCTCTACTATCCGCTACCGCCGTCTCCCTATGCAGATAGCAGTACATGGAAACGAGATGATATCGTGCGACAGACGATGTCCCTATTCCTAATCGGATGGTATGTATTTCACTGACGACTTCGCAATTTCCACCATCAACAAACAAATCCATTCTAAATTCCCCAGGATCTTCGCAACGGCCTTATACCTAATCGGCAGCACAATAATCTACCACACACTCTTCGACAAACGCGTAATGCGCCACCCACACTTCCTCCCTAACCAAATCCGCCAAGAAATCCGCCAAGGCATCACCTCCATCCCCGTAATCGCCGTACTCACGGCCCCGTTCTTCCTCGCCGAAGTACGCGGCTGGACCAAGCTCTACGACTTCGCCGACGAGGCCCCCTTCCGCGCCTATAATTGGCTGCAGTATCCGCTATTCGTGTGTTTCACGGACTGTGGCATTTACTGGATTCATCGCGGATTGCATTACCCGCCTGTGTACCGGTGGTTGCATAAGCCGCACCATAAATGGATTATGCCGAGTCCGTTTGCGAGCTATGCGTTTCATCCGGTTGATGGCTGGTCGCAGAGTATTCCGTATCATGTTTATCCGTTGCTGTTTCCGTTGCAGAAGAGTGCGTACTTGGGGCTTTTTGTCTTTGTCACTATGTGGACGGTTTTTATTCGTGAGTTCCTTTCCTTTTCTTTTGCATTCTGTTGGGTTGTGGGAATTGGGGCAGTAAAGCTGATATTTGCAGATGATGCCGAGTATCTTTCGCAGTCTGTCGTTGTTAACGGTGCGGCGTGTCATACCATGCATCATCTGTACTTCAACTATAACTATGGTCAATTCTTGACGTTCTGGGATAGGTTGAATGGGACATACCGCACGCCGAAGGAGGACGGATTCATACAAAACGAGAATCGCAAGGCTCAGGCTCTGAAGCAAGATTGAACGAAGGGGGCATTAATGTATTTTTAGCATCTTAATCTAATAACCAAAGCGTGTATTATGTATCCCTACAACACCACTGAATGAATTCGTTCAGTTTCCCCAAGTCATCTGTCGCGGCGTTGTCCAGGTACGGGAGCTTTGTGGAGTTCTCGGTGGCGATGTCAAGCATCGTTGTTAACAGGAGCCACAGCTCTTCTGCGTGTTTGGGATACCCCAGGAGCAACATTTGGTCGCTATTTGTATCCTGGTATACGGAGTTCCAGATCTGCTTCCATTTGTTGGCGGCGGATTTTATTTTCTTCAGTGGCACGGAGCCGAAGAAGTCGGTTCTGGCTAGGAATGCCAGGGAATTCAATGCTGCGGTTATCCCTTTAGCGATTTAATGAAGAGTACGAGGTTGGCGTGTGGCTTACCGTATATCATGATCAATAGATGCTCTGCGGAAAGGGGGAGGCTGGACGGTAAGGGCCCGGCGTCGGAATTATCGAGTAATAGCCTGATTGCTTCCCTTACGGAAGGCATAGGGAGCTTGGCTTCATCCGTTACAGCGATGCGTCTGAAGGCAGATGCATTCTCGGCTTCCCATAGTTCTGTTCTCCATGGGAAGGGACATTCCATCTCGAAGATAGATATGGTGGGTCGGTTTTTGAAGCACACCGTAAGGAAGCCGTCTGCCAGGAAGACCCAAGAAGCAAGTCGTATACAGACTTCCTCTGTGACTAATGCTCTCCATGTGCCATCGTCGCCAGTGCAGACTGTGGGAGGTGCGGACCGCTTCAGCTGGAAAATTCCCAAGCAACGCATAAGAGATACTAGGCTGGGATGACGGATGATACGAATGCGGCGTCTTGCTTCAACGCGTTCCTGGCCAAATTGAAGCATTTCAATTATTAGTGCAGCTTGGAGAAGGTGGATGGTAGGTATTTGACGTGTAAGGTCGTGAGTAGGTGGAGCAACCTGTGTTGATAGGGTTGTGATTTTCCGGAATACATGCTCTTCGGCCACGTCAAGAACCCTGGGTAATAGTGCCGCTTCATCCAATGAGCTACTATATGTTGCACCAGTTAAGAAGATTGAAAGTAGCAGTGGGTTAGAAACATTGCCCGGGTCGAATGTAGGAAAATGCACCACTGGTAGATGCCAATAAAGAGAATGGAAAAATACTGAGATAAAGATCGCCACGTTAGATACTGTGAATAGTGGAGCCAGCTGTGCAATATCGAGTTGCAGCTGTGGATCCTCAGTGTCGTCAGGTCTCATCGATTTTGAGGTCTCAATTAGTTCCATCATTAGTTCGTGCAGCTGCTCCGATAGTTTTGTAGGACCATAGCTTAGAAGGTCAGTAGGGAAATATTCATCCGTAATCAATGGAGGACGGAAGAACATTTCGGCGCCTGGGATATCACCGAAATTAGCCGTCATGGGATCGGGCGGTACCAATGCATCCTCGAGATGGGAATAGAGGCTTTCAAGATTTCTCCGGACAGAGCATTCTGCTGTTGTTCCGATCGCGAGTCTGTCTCTCTCCACATAGGGGTCAGTGAAATGTCGAAGGAACGAAAACTGCGATTCCTCCTTTGATGGAGTAGGCGATTGCACTGATGGCGATAGGGAGATATCAGTCGGGCAAGGACTTCCAATTGAAGATTCTTGCTGCGACTCGAATGTGCATTGCTGTCTGAGCGATTGGCAACGAGAGCATGGTGAACCTTTGTCGCACGCTCTTTTCATGGAGAAGCATTGATCGCAAGACTGCCTTTTCCGCCCGGGTTTGGCTGCCGGGGCGGGCTGTTGGTTGTATTTGATCGCACATGCTTTACTGTGTCGTCGAGCAACCTCCCTGTAGGGACAAAGAGTTAGATCAGCTCGGAGAACCGTAGGTATGGTTGCTTTACGGTTTCAAGAAAGACTTCTTGCAAAAGGGGCACGCGGAAGCGGCCTGGCCGGAATCTAGTAGACGGTCAATTGGCAACACTGGAGAATGAATATTTTCCTAAACTTACGTGTCAGCTCGTGGCGCAGCAGATGCGCTTTTCTCTGGTATGATTTGTCACACTGCGAGCAACGGAACATATTTAAATTGAATTCTCCTAAGGTTTACATTGAGTTGATCGCAAGTTGATGCGAAGAAGATGCTTTTAGGCAAGGCGGAAATTGTCCCGAGCCGGAGTACGGTAAGCCATTGAGACCATCACGCAATTCGTGCTTGCTAAATAGAATGAAACAAGAGAAAATACAAAATTAACAAAAGCTTGTCATTTATATGTTCAGATATATGCTGTGGAATATCATATCAGTCCCGCAATTGTCACACCTGCATAATGAGTCTATAATGCATTGAGGGCTAAAAGAGAAAGCAAGATAGTCATCCATGTGCCTTGGTATTACCGCATTGAGTGAGCCCTAGGCAGCACTAATATATATCTGAACAACCAGTGAGGAAGTATACCAACTTCTGTCCTTGACACCTTGATGTAGACACTTTTGTGCACAGCATGTTGGAGATAAATGTCTGGAAGGGCATACTAATTGACGAAGCCCCCATTCTAAATTGTTTGCGTTACCTCTTCTCCCCCCACTATGAAGATTATTGCTTGATATAGATGAGGAGGGCTCTAGATGTTGAGTCTCGAGCGTGTTTTGTAAGTGAACATGTATAAAAACGTACAATTGCAGACTAGTTGCCATTACGGATCTAGGTGAGAATTACCACTTAGACACAAGAGTCAGAGTGTCAGACTGAAGTAGACATCAGATGAAATCGGTACAACTCTACCTCAGTTATAGTGAATAAGTGCTACAGGTCATGTAGTACTATTACAAATTTATGGCGGGGAAGTTCGAAGAAGAAGTGAAGCTGCTATTTTGTCGTTTTCATCTCAAACTTACGCCTTTCACGTGAAAAGCTCATCGCTCTGCTTTACCAGGAGCATAACAACGTACATTGAAGGCTTTAATATGGAATGAGGTAGGACATAATTTTTGTCAGTAGCTTTCTCCATTCCTTGAGACTCATATAAACTGGCTAGATAATTTCCATAATAATATGCCTCGAAAGAAACAGCAAGCTAGAGCAAAATGAAGTCCATGCAACTTCATTCTCGAATATGGAGGATGCGTACACCGCTCGTAAGTCCAGGTTGGCCGACTAGGTTGGAGTAGCAGGTGTTGATATGATCTAGAGCGCAGATCTCTGTCTCACCAACAGAGAGTGGAGACAGATTTTGTCAACCGCGGGAAATGCACTTGTTCCTTGTCATAATAGGCAAGGTTAAACGATATGCCTATTTTCAGACAAGATCTGTTAGTGATGGGAAGCCCTACAGGGTCTACAGAAAACATCAAATCGCTAGATAGAATGATCCCGCATCGTACTGTAGCCATTGAGCCGTCGTATAATCAAATATCCCTCAGGTCAAAGGGTCTAGTTTACGTAACTGACTTCTCACTGACAGGAGCTTGATGAACACTCCAGCCGCGTTTCATGCCTTAGCAATTGGGGAACCAGAAGATATTTAAAGGAGATAATCTGCCCCTTCAAGGGACCCTAACCACCATTCCAAAAGAAAGCTTCTCAATTCTAAAGAACTATTCTCATAAGGGTCTTTGCCAACATGGTGTCCGCCAGTAGATTGCTGTTCTACCTTCCTGTCCTGGGAGTGCTTGCAACTCCCACAGAGAGCACCACGGGCCAAGCTGTGGCTAGGTCTCCTGAATTTCTCGAACACATGGGAGCTCTCATTGCCAACGCAACAAGAGACGCAAATCTTGAAAGGCGCGATGTGACGTTCAAAACAAGCAAGGACGGCGTCGACGCCGCAGGGTTTTACTACTCCCTCTACAACGCCAATGGCGCAGGTGCCGAGTACTCCGAGTTCGAAAACAGCGGACAGTTCAAGCTCAGCTGGAACACGAACAGCGAGTTCCTGGGCGGAAAGGGCTTCAAAGGTGGGAGTCCTCGGTAAGTATTACAGTTAAGCAACATCTGGCCTTCTCAATTCGAAGCTAACGCAAGTTAAATTTCTAGTTCCCTGTCCTGGGATGGTCAGTTCCAGGCTGAAGGTGATTTCACTCTGGCGGTCTATGGCTGGATCACGGATCCCGTCACCGAATGGTACGTTGTCGAAGCTCATGGAACGGGGACGCCGGGTAATGGCCATATCCTCGGCCAGGTTGAAGACGATGGTGGCATCTATGATGTGTATATGCTCCCCTACAGGAATGTCCCTGAGATCTATGGAGTTACGAACTTTAACCAGTTATGGTCCGTTCGCCGTGAAGCTCGCCATACCGGTACTGTCGACGTTGCTGCTCACTTTAAGCGCTGGCAGGAGTTGGGGCTCAAGCCTGGTAACCCTGTTTTTCAGATGGTCACCGCGGAAGGATTCAAAGGCTCTGGAAAGCTTGACTTCACTCTTCAAAAATAGGATACTAAGGGTGCAGAGGATGGGTTGCGAGTGTTGCACTGGGAGGCGGTGGTTTGAAGTGGCGTGAGCCAGCCCGCGTGATAGGGCCAAGTCGCTCCACTCTCAATATTGCTTGAGTCTTCAGTCTTTTAGATAAAGCTTTCTTGCTTCATAACTAAGCATAAGCTTAGTTAGTCATTGGAATACAGTCCTTTTTAGGCTATACAACAAATGTGGGGCAGTAGGGCTACGCGGCGCTATTGCAGGGGATAGATTAGCATAGTATTTAGCACGCATAATTAGTACGCATCACTTATTAGCCGAGACAAATAGCCGTTGTTCTTTATTCTTAGGCTAGCAGTGCTTTACGGTCTACTTCACAAGCTACGATAGCCGAGTTGTGATTGAATGCGTATCACATAGAAACATCCGAGTAGTACCGAGTAGTCAATAGCATACGTAGATATGGTATTTTTTCTGTCTATAAACGTCAGAGATTATCATTTTGAGTGAAAGACCTGGGGACTAAAGCTCTCGGTATTGTGTATTGCGGGACTGGCGTTCAGCACCTTGAACATACCAGAGCTACGAAATAGATCCGTTGGGAAAGGGGCTGGTGTAAAGATGAAGTATGCCTCATTATCCGTTGTTGCTTCGCTTAGTTAACTAAATATGCTTAACCAGCTATTCAGGACGTTTCGCAATTTCATAGGGAAGGTGACCTTTTCTCTCAATAGCCACCGAGGTTCCCCCGAATGTAACTATGCAAAACCGCGGAGCCACCATATGCAGATCTTGCAATACACAAATCTAGATGGTTTCAAAAAAGCGGCACAGGAACTTAATCCAATCCAATCCAATCAACAGAAGTAGCATATATCGACCAGGCGTGCAACCGTGGCATCGTCAATTCCAAGGCCTATACTAGTGACGCAACAACAGCCTTGGCAGAAACAATCTTAGAGGTCCCAAATTCTCAAAGATCCATCCATATCGGGGACCACAACGAACTTGGAATCCCCTGAGCAGACCATCTCCGAGACAGGACACCTGTCTATCTTGTCCTCCACTCCCCTTGTAAACTGCTGCTTGAGATTTCTCTCAAAATCATACACTTCCACGGTTCCCTCTCGGATCTGAAACACCAATTTCCGGCCACCATCCACAAACTGCACGGCCCGAGTGTTAGCAAAGCGACGCATGAGGAAGCCATCGAATGCGAGACACCATCGCATCCGCTCCTCTCCGGTGTATGGATCCCAGATACAAAGTGTACCGTCATCAGCCCCACAGGCGAGCATGGTCCCATCGAGTCTCCAGGACACAGAACGGGTCGCCATGTGCAATCTATCAAAGCGAGACACCGGCTGTCCCGTAACGATATCGTAGACGTGGATATAGGTCCAGGGATCTCCCTGGCTGAAGGCGAGAAACTTTTGATCCGGAGAGAAGGCTCCGCTCCAGAGCTGGCCGCCCATCGGCCCCAAGACGTGAATACAGGACCCGGACCAGGCGTCCCAGACCCGGGCTGTGCCATCCCATGCGACGGATGCGACCAGCTTGTTATCGGTGCTCATGGCAGCCCACATGATCTGGTCCGTGTGGCCCAGCAGGTGATGTCGAAAGGATTGAGTTTCGATATTCCACAGATTGATACAGGGAAGAGCTGCAGCTTCGCGGCTTTCCTCTTGGGTTGTCTCGTTCTGGCTGAAAAAGACCAGCGTTTTGCCGTCCGGACTGAAAGAGCCGAGCTCGCCCTCGAAGCTGAGTCGGGGCTCTGTCGTGGCGACGAGTTTCCCCTGCTCGTTCAGCTCCCATATCATCACCTGTGGGTTCTCATCACTGCCGCCTTGTGACGCTAGAATATAGCGGGCACGTTTGCCATCGCGGCTGTCGAGCACACCTGGCGCAAACTGGACACTCTCAGCCCGCTTTTCATCGGTCAACACTTCGAGAGGCGCCTGCGTAGCAACATCGAAGACAAATATTTTTCCATCGACCCCCACTGCCACAAGTTTATCATCGGGACTCAGAGTGGGCGTGGATGCGATTCCACCCAGCCGAATCCTTGCTCTCTCTTGTCCCCATCGTTTCGGATGGCCTGGAGCCCAAGCGGCAGGTTCTCCAGCGGGAGAAACGAAGTCACGCTCAAGGCCATATGTAAAATTTTGCACAAATTTTCTTACGTTCATGGACATGGTCATTTTGGATAGTCAGTACTGAATCGGTGGTGACACAGCCGCTTTTGGAATTTTACCTTGGATGAGCTTCACGCGCTTGGAGCCTGCCAAGAGGTGGAACTCTTATGTATTGCATCCCTGCTAATATTTCATATCGGTATACCGAGGTACGTGGACTTCTTAGGAGCATCATGAGCTATCTGAATCACAACCGAAGATATCGACGATGAACAGATAAAAGACTATCCGTAAATAGGGTCAAAGGTCACAAAGCTGGGATTCCATGGCTTCTGCTCCGCAGCACTGTAGCTTTGCTCACAGGGGCGATGTTCCAGTCAGGGCCTATTTCCTAGTACTTTCAATCAAAACCCCCTCTATTCATATTGAAACTCAAATACTAATTTAAAGACATAGTCATATAATGTCACGTATTAATGAAAAAGAATGTAAAGGGTAGATGTGGGAACAAAATAAAGAAATTCATCGCAAGGTGCAAGGTGTATTTATTAGTATCTTAAAGCCTGGTATCCTTTCAAATTTAGCTCAAAGATCATTGTAGGGGCAGTGATATTAGCTGCATTACTTATACTGAGCAGACAGTGCTAGTGAACTAAGAGATGGATCGATTACTTTCCCACTTCTCGTTTAGAGCCCGACGAATGTAAAGGGTTCTACTCTGGGTAGAGATAAGCATATCTTGCCATAAAAGCTTGATTCTACTCCATATATGTAGAAGTACTGGGTAGCGATATAGCAGCAACGATCTAGGTTAAGATGCTGAGTTTGTTCGCTAAGTTAAGGTTGACATCTGAGAGTGTAGCCCTAATAGCCATGGGTGCACGATACGGACGCCAGGAGGTCACGACACCACCAGTGGCTCCATGGATATACAATCCTTTGCTCCACATAATTCGATTATCTAGTCGTCCTGTCTGTAATGATAATACGAATTGGTAAGACTCGTCAAGCCCCCTGATTAGCCAACCTATCAAGACTTGTTGTTGACAGCCTTGTAGTTCCCCATTGACCAATCTTGTGCTGGCAAGGGTTCGTATCGACACTGGAATCCTTTTCCGCGGTGCACTGTGTTCGAACGCCTGCTCGAGGCAATTGCCATTGTGTAATAAACATATCCAAAGCGGGGTAGCTTACCCTGATTGGCTTTGGACATTGCCACTTACAGGCTCACTCTACGTGGCGCACTGGTAGTCCTTTGACAGTACCAGCTAGAGCCAACTAGGCTGGATGAGGCTTGAGGCTGTTACTCTGTACATGTGACGTAGGAATCATGGGAAGCTAAATTCTTATAATATTTATAGGCCAACCGGAATGTACTGAGAAGTTTTGGATCGCTCCACACTTGCCTTTCTGACCGGTAACAAGACAGCATTGTGTGATACTTGTGGCAGGTACTTCATCTAGCCTTCGTCCGAGTTCTCTGTGACCTACATCATATCCTTCTGTCTATCCTTTCACGATTCTAATATAAATATCTACAACAAGAGCAGGTCAAACAAGCTTACTAGCTCAAAACACCATGTCAACCGCCGAAAGCCTACTCGAGCTCGCCCGAAACGCACGAGCAGAATGCAACACCGGCCAGCGCAAATTCAGCACCGCACTTCCCGCCCTAGACGCACTGGTGTCGGAGCTGGAAGTGTATAAATCTGTGATGCGCGAGCCCGTGAAGAGTGAAGCGCTGACCAACCTGGAAAGCCATCTGACGCCGTGTGCAGGGGCTTTGAACGCGCTCCTGTTGATCCGGCGTAAGTATCGGAGCGAGATGTCGATGTTCGAGCGCGCAAAGTGGAAGACCACCGACGGGGAGAAGTTTACAGATGCAGTCAACGAGCTACAGAATGCAACGAATCTTCTACGGGGTACACTTCGGATGACGCGTGAAGCCCAGCTGCACCGCACGGCGGAGACGAAACCCAAAAGGGCCAAGGAAGAAGCCAGAGAGACCACGACAGACAAAATGAAGGCGAACGCCAAACCGGACACTTGCCGCAACGGCGCCGGATGTCGTGCTATAGAGTGTAAGTATAGCCATCCTGATGCGGAGCCCTGTCGGTATGGGGCCGGTTGCACCAATTCCAACTGTGCATTTCGCCATCCGAAATCGCGACTATGCCGCAACGGAGCCGGATGCAGGAAGCTGGGCTGTACATTCGCCCACCCGCAGGCGCCCGACTGCCGGTATGGTGTTGGCTGCACGAATACTGGCTGCTCGTTTAAGCACCCCAGTGTCCCTGCTTGTCGGGATGGTGTCAACTGCGTGGTGGAGAATTGTAAATTCTTCCACCCCGAAGTTAAACCGTGTCGGTTTGGAACACGGTGCACCAACAAGAACTGTACTTTTCGCCATCCACCAGCACCACCCCCCTATACAAAGGAACCGACCGCGTCTGTGAAGTCGATGGATGTGACAGAGTCCAAGGAACCGAGAAACTCGGAAAAGGGAAGTTCGCAGAAAGCTAAAAGAAAGCCCAAAGTGAAAAAGTCTTCGGTTATCCCGGAAAAGGAGACGTGCAGTTGACTGATCACTGACGATGCATCTCTCAGCCTCGTTCGTGCGGGGCTTGCAGCAAATCTCTACGCCTAGCTTCCTGGAGTTCGTTATTATATGAGATACGCCTAACTATTTTGTTAGTGTCTTGTCCGTGAATGATATTAATCCTTTGAATAGTATCCAACATCCATGATCAAAGAAGATAGCCATAGTCAAATTAAGAGAAATGTATAATCAGTCTTTCTTTCTGAGAAATTCTCAGTGACACTCGTTCGTCCGGAGACAGCCTTGCCTAGGCTTCCCTAAAACATCAAGGCAACGGATCATCCCGAGCTAAACGTTAAATCTCGTATACGGTGCGACTAAGGAAGTCAAAGCCCAACACACTCGATTGTCACTGGAGAAAGGCTGATCAGCCGAGGGGTCATCCCAAAGGAAGGAAGGAGCTGTTTCTAGCGAGGTAGTAGGCGACTAAGTAATACGATCCTTTTCTCTGTCACTTCGCCTCCCTTTCTTCCCTCTGCATATGATCGCTTGAGACAACAATGGCTGATCCGATCGGGGTAGCCGGGTTAGCCCTCTCCGGGATTTCGCTATTCTTCCAGGTCTACGCAGGGACGGTGCAAGGAAGGTCCAACCTCCAATGGATAAACGATGGGCGACACTAACTAAAGAGTACACACAGGGATCCAGCTAATGCTTGTTGCACGTGATGTGCCTGACAAGTATCAACAATTGCGGCTTCGTCTAGAGATCGAGCAAGGGAGGCTGCTTAGTTGGGGCCATAGCTTTGGATTATTGCAGGAAGAATCGGAAGAGGACAATGCATCGAGGATATCCATCCCTGACCATGTTCGGTACATGGTTCAGGGACACATTGAGCCGCTGTGGCAAAAGGTCCTGCATTTCACGGCAGAGGCCCCGGGCTTCGTTCCCAGGGATAAGAGAGAAGAAACACCGAGCGTGCAGCATGGGGGCATGGCGCGACGGTTTCGGCTGGATCGCATGTATGCGAAGGCCAGGCAGGGAACTATTAAATTCAAAGACCGTATCAATTGGGCTTATTGGCAGATGGACAAGTTGGAAGATTTGGTGGAATGTATGAGACATGTCAATGATAGTGTCATCGCCCTGGCCGAGGTGAAAACGCAGCAGGAGATCCAGGAAACCGCTAAAGCGACGCTGATGGGCCTGCTCAGTTTACAGGACACTGTTAATGGACTAAAGGAGCTAATTGTGGCCGTTGAGGAGAATCGCCTTGATAACCGGTCATCGCAGATGCCCCTGGGTGAGCCGAATGATCTACTCCTAGGTTTAGCCAATCTGAAAAAAATGCGACTGCAAATTGGACACGACAAGAATGACGGTAGCCTTCAATCTGACTTAAAGATCCAACCAGAGAGAGTCTGGCCCATGGACAAAATGAAATATCCGTCACCTCAGCGTCAGGATGCCACGTTGGATGGCAAGGAAGGGTTCTGGGTAGAATACAAGGACTATTCGAGTTCAGAGCAAATCGCGGGCCCAACGAAGGACGAAATTGAGCGTCATATCGTCCGAGAACTGGCAGCGCTCCTAATCTCCAAGCTTCCAAGTAGTTTTCACGTGGCGCGGTGTGTTGGGTACTACGAGGAGGCCGGGTCGTTCGGCTTGGTTTTCGAGAAGCACGCCGCACACGCCGACCAAACCATCATCCCACTCTCTCATTGTTTGTCCCTTGAGACCCAGATGCCCAGTCTCGGAGAGCGGATCGCCCTCGCTCAAGGAATTGTTCAGACGGTGTTCCAATTGCACGTGGTAGGGTGGCTTCATAAAGGGCTTCGGCCTGCGAATATCCTGCTCTTCGAGGACCATAACGGGAGCATTGCCTATGACAAGTCATATATTTCCGGATTTGAAGATTCTCGCCCGGTAGCACAGCCAAATCTCACGGAGGAAGCCCATTCACGTTTGTTGAATGATGACTGGTATCGACACCCAGACATTCAAACTATGAAGCCGGCGCATCGGGAATTCCAATATTGCATGCGGTACGACCTTTATTCACTTGGAATATTGCTTGTCGAGATCGCCTTGTGGAAACCTGTCCTCGATATTCAGTCGAATGTCGGTCCAGGCGACATCAAATCTTTCATTCTAAGCCATAGTACCCAGTGTTTACAAAGGATTCAATTTGCGTTCGGTAGAACATATGCTGAAATTGTTATGAATTGTTTGAATCCAGGTGAAGAAATGGATGATCATACCCAAATGGATAGCTACATCTATCATTTCGAGAAGCTGATCGTGAAACCGATGAAGCAGATGTCTGTAGATTGAAATACAGAAACGATGGGACTTTTATAGCACAAATGCTTTTCTCTACACCGGATAGCCAATAAAGAAATCAATTGGAGAATATTTCAAGACAGTAGTAAGGAGGGGAACTTGGCATCTGCGGGGGTAACGTGGCTTAGTATTCATCGTGCATTGGCTTAAAACCAGGGTTTAGGGTCAAGCGAACTACTAATTTCCAAATCTCCCAGCCTTGTGGTTTCCAGTCCTCACCCCTCTTTCTCATCGCTAAGGAGAGATATTACCCCGAAAGGCAGTCCTAATTAAAATATTACCATACTGTAGTCACTCATTTCATCCTTCATTTCGTGCTTTTTCTTGCTGTGAACCAAGTTTTCCTCGCCGTGCCCTACACCATGGCCACAGAATGGGGCGGACAGGGCATCGGCGAAGATCCCATCAAAGCCCCAAGCTACCCTGGTAAGGAGCTCTGCGAAAGGCTGTCCGGAAGAGAAGGCCATTGGTCTGGCAAGGGACAGGTGAACGTCGAATTTCGACCAAACGATGTCTTGCCTCTAAAGGACGACACGCAGGTCGAATACAAGGGAACATATGGGCGCGTGTGTCGTAGTATTCTGACCGTTGGGGAAGAAACAATCGTCGTGGCGCGAAAGGAAATGCGACTTTCTAACGTTCCAGAAGAAAAGGTCAATCGTGAAGTGAAGATTCTCCAAAGACTAAGGCATCGCCACCTGGTTACCTTTATCGGGTCATTTAAGGCCAGGGGTTTTGCCAGCATCCTGCTGTATCCGTTTGCGACGTGCGATCTGGAGAAGCTGCTAGAGGAACTGGATTCGGCACAGTATCACGAACAAAAAGACACAGTGAGCAACCTGCTTGCTGAGCTCGGGTGGATCCCAACCACCACCAAGGCAGCTCAGTGGAAGCCGGGGGATATTTTCCCCAATCTGCGACGCATCTGCGGCTGTGTATGCAGCGCCCTTCTTTACCTGCACCAACACCGGATCCGCCATAAGGATATCAAACCATCAAACGTGCTTGTCGGCAAGGATGGGGTCTACATCACTGATTTCAATATCTCCAAGGCATTCGAGAACGACCGGTCATCTCGTACTATGGGCCCCTACGCCGGAACAAAGATATATAGTGCTCCGGAGTGTGTTTATGGCACTCACTCCTATCCAACGGATGTTTATTCCCTCGGCCTCATCTTCATGGAGATATATACCTATATCCTGGGCAGACCTAGGTCTGAGATGGAAGAGTACACCAGGTCCGACCTCTCGCTTTCGAAGGACTCGCAGATCCGACACGCTGCATTACGGGTTCTCTGGGTGAGGGTCATTTTCGATGGGGCTGGGAGGGGCGACTTTGGCATGAGCGGTGGAATGCAAGAGCTGATATTGAGAATGATAAGCGAGAATCAGGACGCACGACCTGATGCTTTCGAGGTCCTGTCTGCGCTCTGGGTTCATAGTCCATCGGGAGACTTTTTCTGCAACGAATGTAGAAAGCATCGAAGCTGGGTCGGTTACAAGGGCCTTGAAAACCGGTACAAGCTGCTCTACAAGCGGTATGAGGAATCCCTGAAAGAGAAAGCTAGCTTAGGTACGTTTCGAAGATTGGATCGGGCTTGTCGGTTAACAAATGCACACAGAGAAGAGATTAGAGCAAGCGCGTGAGGAGATGAAAGGAGGTCAATCAGGTAGTACTCCTTTGCCACAATCGAGCGAGCGATCACCATCCCAGATCTCTGTGCTTCGCGGCCCCAAGGCAGGACCGACTGTGACACGCAACAAGAGTGGACAGCGATTAGATTTGGACAGTTTGAGTTATGCGAGGCATGTCGTGGCTGAAAATAGCCCCCTCATCGACACCATGAATAAGGTGCAAGGACTGAGGCTATGCCGTTCGCACTACCTCACAGAGAGGTGTCGGCATCCGAACTGCACTCATCGGCACGACACAAATCTAACACAGGAGGAGCTTGAGACATTGCGGTATCTCACACGCGCGCAAGCTCCTTGCAACTCTGGAAATGGTTGCAAGTACCTGAAATGTATATATGGCCATATGTGCCCACAAGGTCCGATAAAGAACCTTCATAACTGTAGCTTTGGGGAGGATATGCATATATCCGATACAATTCCAGTACTGTCGGATTCGTTGGATTGATGCGATGAACCCTTGCCGAGTCAGACGCATTTTGAGATCACTTCTTCGCATACGAGCTAGCATTGTGATTATCAATAGATGACCACTTAACTTTTCCGTCAAATTGTTGCACTGGAGAAGGGCTATACATAGTTCAGTTTAGAGGGGTAGCGCGATTCGGATGAAATCTCCTGGCATCTTACCCTCCTGTCCCTTCACAATTGCAACTGTAGAAACCCTTTCATATTCTGTCTACTAGTATACAGTCCGTCTATTCCGTATGGCCTGTAAGGTATAGCGGCAACTGTGCTAAAGCCGCCACCGTCGAAAGACTCTCGGGCTGCCTCTTCACAAATTTCGTTTGTTGCCGGTTAATTGAGGTATCATGGTTGCAAGGATTGCCTCCATGGTTTATTATACGCAACATCCTAGCGGTTTCCATAGTATCATACCAGAAGAACAAGTCTACATTGAAAATATTCAGTTTATGATGTACGGTACATACATCCACACGTCTGTATCCAGGCCATGTTGCCATTCAGTAGACTCACTCTACCCAGGTTCATTCCTGTACACGGTAGTCCCAGATCGGTAGCATGTAAGCCGGTACTTTTGCATTGAACAGAATCGACAACTGAAGTCAACGGCTTGAATAAAACCGCTCGAAATATACTGCGCGCTATTATCGTAAAGGAATCATAATTGCAGCTCTAAACATGTACATAATCATTAGTCCATCAAATATACAGGCGCCTTGACCAACACATTCATCGGACCTCGTCCCCTGACTTCCGCGGTAATAAAGGACGCAAACCGAATCCGTCCCGCTCCCATGCTGTTCCGCTCTTCCATAGCCGTGGGAGGGCGCATGTCCCCATTGCCACCGGGGTTCGGAGCAGCGCCTTGGTTGGGTCTCCGTCCCATCACCTTGCTGATCACGGACCGCATGCGCGGTTCACGGCCGGGATGCGGTCCTCCCGGCGCACCCTCCTGGCTGGTTGAGCCGGACGACTCTCTGTCAGCCTCATCGGGCGGCCCTTCAAGGTGTTCCTGATCACCGGACCTTCGGGCGGCGGCGGATTCAGCACTCACGTTCGTGAGTGGTGGAAGACCCGCCTCGACCTTCATGTTCGGCTCGTGTAGGAGGGTGCCGGGATGGATATACTCGATACAAACGTCGCGCGACTCCAAGGGGACCTTGTCCGCAATACCTACAGCATTCTCCACAATCATGCGTGCGCCATTGTCCAGCCCGGGCGGCGGAGGATCACCCAGATATGACACGAGGTTGGCAACCAGATTATCCACCAGATGGTCAATCAGCTGACACCGGTGTTCTTCGGCAGCTGGTCCATGCAATGCATCTGTGAGACCATCCAAGGTGGTTCGTCGCCAATTGGAAATGCGTGCGATCGCGTTCTCTTTATCCTCGTCGGTGAGAGTATTGCCCTGCTGCCGGCGCAGGTTCATCTCAATGCTCTTCAACTGTCGACTGAAGGTGGGATCCAGTGCCGGGTGAAAGAAACGCTCAAACAGCTCGTCCACAAGCCACCGACTAATTACGGCACGACCAATCGCGGTCATCTCTTTCGTGCCAGTGATGTGTGCATCCTCGTTCACGTAACCCATCAGCCACTTGGGAAGGCTTTTCCAGTCTTTTCGGAATGCAAACGCCAAATCCTTGATGGCGCCGTCCAGACGACCGAATCGGTTAGCATACTCGTTGTCGTCCAGCACTGTACGCGACACGGCCATGCGCTGATGGGCGACGGTGTTCTGTAGCTGCTGCACCTGAGCCTCCTTCTCAAAATAATATCTTTTGACTTTGGAGTACTTCGCCTCTAAATGAGAAAGTCAGTTTAGAAGGGGAAGAATCTTTCTCGTGGGTCGAAAAACATACGAAGTTCGTCATGCTTCTGCACCAAAGTACGCAGATCAATCTCTCCTTCGTCGCGCATGCGCGTGGACGAGGGCGTGCTACGGCCTGGTTCCGGCTGTTGGGCTGCGTTGTTGCGCGCTGTGCCGTCCTGGTTATTATTACCCTGTGGGTATGACGAATGGCCACCTGGTGGTGGGGTCGCCGTTGGGGCGCGCTGGCCACTGGGCGGACGATCGGACATGGCACCCTGGGAGGCAGAATGGTCGGAGTAAGCGGGCGGCGGCGGTAGCGGCGAGGGAGGTTCTAGGGACTGTCGCGATGAAGGGCGAGGAAGGCCCAATTGATTCTGTTGTGGTTGTTGTTGTTGGGCCGGACCCGGAGCTAATTCGCCCGGATGCTTGTTCTCCACAGGGGACGGGCGGTAGATATGCTCGAGAAGCGTTGAATCGGTGTTCGATCGGGTTATAGAGGGGTTCTGCGGCGAGCGAGGAGGTCGAGGCTCGTGTGGAATTTCTTGTTCCTGCAGTACGGGGGACTTGGAAGGGTCGTGGGTTGTATCTACCACATACTCCCTCGATTTTGACGGCGAGTGGGGGTCGGCAGCCGTATCCACCGACAAGGGCCGTTGCTCCTGTGGTTGCGGGGCCGGAGAAGTTTTCCTTATGGAACGACGACGTTCCAAGAACCCTGTCGACTCCCTAGGGGCTTGGGCGGAAGATGAGTGCGAATGTAAAGAGAAGAGGTTTCTTCTGGACCGTCGCGGGTTTTCGTGCTCCTCGGGTCTCTCAGCTGGGGGTGGGTGTTGCCACGACTGGTCGGAAGGGTCAGCATCGACAATGCGCGGAGGCGCAGCAACGGCGGGCGGGACTACCGAGTAGTTGTTCAAGGTGTTCGGACGGCGGTGACTCTGCGAGCGATGAACCAGGTTGGAATGCGCAGGATGTTGAGGGGGAAGTGGCGGCACCGGTTCGTTGGTGGAGACGGAAAAGCGTCGGTCAAGATCGCCAGGGAATGCGACCGAAGATGGGAGATGCTCGACTGATCGGAATGCAGCAGAGTTGGTCGTAGGAGGAGTCTTGGACTTTTTTTTAAAGAGGGGCATGGAGAAGGAAGTAATAGGGGAGAAAGTGGGGAAGGAAATAGGGAGGAAGGAGGAAAAGGGGAGGAAGTATATGGGTATGAAAATGAGAGTGAGTTGTACAAGTGAGGAATAGGAGAGACAGTCTCTCCGCGAGTTTTGACTGGAGTAAAGGTAAAGGGACAGAGTGTTTTGTGTTGTTGTTGGATTGATTGTAAGTGGAGAATCCGACTGACGACGAAGAGGAGAAAAGGTGGGACACGTGCCTCGTCATTGGTGGGCGCAACACGAGGCTGGAGATTAAATTACTTCCATGTTATTTTTAGAGTTATCGTACCGTATCCATTCGGGCCATAAAATACCCTCCCTATTCAGGTACCGGAGTATGGGGAAACCAAAACATTGCAAATACCATTACTCCGTATACTGTTTGACATATCTGGATGCAAAAAAAAGCCAAAAGAACGACAAATATTTCGTATCATACTTTCTTCTTGGTTACATAGTAAGCCATCCCCTCAGCACCTGAATTGAAAATACAACTGCTGACCATCGTATTCACAATGGGGCCAGTCAGGCAGAAATGATGCCTGAGCTTTAAGCTTGAGCGGCAACGATCGACGCCAAGGGATACCCGCTCAGCCTCAATCGCCAAGCATTCTTTCCATCAACAATGCTGTCCTCATGGAATGTGCAGTCTCTCAATTTGGAATATTGTAGTGTGAAGAGGATAAGTTTAGAATGTTTCCTTCTTTAACCCACCTCGAACCGTTTCTCCGTGACCCCAGCGCAGATCGCAATCTCTACCTCCTCGGCATTTGTCTTCCCACCCCGCTCAATTATATACTTCCATAGCCCTACGTAGTTATTATGAGTAAAACCCCTGCGATCACTATCATTTCCATATGAAGATAAGTCCATCGACATTATCCCGTTTTCTACCATGCCATGTCAACTCTACGGAAGTTATGAAGACGTCATAGCCTCTCCCTTGTCAGAAAAGGATCACCGTCCTCGGCAGATGCGGCTTGTTATGAGAACAGCACATTATCAATTGATGGCGACACTCACAAACCCCAATGTTAACTTCTTTTAAGCTATAGTGAATGGTGTCTCTACCACTTTAGTACCATGAGCCAGCGGTGAGCTGCTTATATGGTGCTCCAATGACATTGCCTGCCTACCTATCCTGCGTATATTTGACATGTATCACTTTGCTTCATCGCAGTGCACTGTGGCATGAATGGGGATTCTTTACTTGACGGTATGAATTTCTGACAACACGTCGTCATTGTAGTGCTACTGAGTCTCTGGAGCGTATTCATAATGTGAATTTTCCGTCCTTTTCTCCTTTTACTAGAGGTTGTTATTCAAAGCTCTATGAATAGACTTGAAGGGTTTACCGAATAGATAGATAGCGACAAAATAGCCATGAAGGCAATTTCTTACTGCCACGGCCTTACAATCGTCTGATAAACATTGATATATTAGTACCAACTTTTTATGCGGACCTTCAATTAGATCCGGCTTCCAGTCACGACTCACTTCGTCGGCTGGGTAGAAATAAACAGAACAACCGAAAAGATAGACTAGCGTACAGCCGGTGACCTTTTTTTTAATTATAAGGTGAGTTCTGTTACAGATGAATATCATATTTAAATAGATCAATGGGTTTTTGCATGATTGCTTTCCTTGTACTTTGCAACTATTAGGCAATATGTAATATACAAGACATACCTTAGTCGCCTGCCCTATATCGTTGTGGATAATTTCGGTTCATTTGCAAAAGAATGAAGTAAATTTAGACATAATTATGAAATAGAAAATAGTAAACAAGTCTTTTAAATCCGTAGGTGACCTGACGGAGCGGGGCGGATGGAACAGAATCAATGGGATGTCATTTAACGTAATCGGTAAGCACCCTGCGCATGTAAGCACCCTGCGCACCACCCGCGTTTTCGACGCGCCTCAATTTCTTAGATAATTTAAACATCAGCTATACCACCAAAAATGCCTAAATCCTCAAAATTACGCGTTGGGCAGGAAGGTCGAATCCTATTAGCTATTTCTGCTTTAAAAAAAAATGAAATCAGTGGCTTAAGAAAGACAGCTGAGGTGTTTAATATACCTGAATCTACCCTGCGCAGTCGCCTTAAAGGGGTCTCTTTTTTGAATGACAGACGCGTCAATACTCATAAAATGACTACTAGTGAAGAGGAATCGCTTAAACAGTGGATTCTATCACTAGATAAACGTGGAGTACCTCCCCGGCCTGCACATGTACGAGAAATGGCCAATATCCTGCTTTCAAAGCGTGATACTACTTCTCCCCCTACTACTGTAGGGGAGAAATGGGTATACAACTTTACCAACCGTACACCTGGGCTTAAATCCTGCTTTGCACGTCGCTACAACTATCAGCGTGCTAAGGTAGAGGATCCTAAGGTTCTAGGTGCTTGGTTTGAGCAGGTAAATGAGGCTATTCAGAAGTACGGCATAGTGTCAAGCGATATCTACAATTTTGATGAGACAGGGTTTGCAATGGGCCTGATAGCTGCAGCCAAAGTTGTTACTAGGTCTGATGTGCCAGGGAAACCATTTTTATTGCAGCCAGGGAACCGGGAATGGGTCACTGCCATAGAATGTATTAGTTCTAATGGATGGGCTTTACCTTCCTGCATCATTTTCAAAGGCAAGGTGCACATGGAGTCTTGGTACGAGGTTAAAGACGTTCCTTCTGATTGGAGGATCGAGGTTAGTCCTAATGGCTGGACAAGCAATGAGATTGGCCTACGTTGGCTGCAGAATCATTTTATACCTCATACTACCGGCCGATCTGTGGGAAAATACCGTTTACTGATTCTAGATGGCCACGATAGTCATCTAACGCCTCGATTCGATCAGATCTGTGCAGAGAATGATATTATACCGATCTGTATGCCTGCGCACGCTTCTCATAAGCTTCAACCGCTTGATGTTGCCATTTTCTCGCCATTAAAAGGCTCGTACGGAGGCCTGATTGAATCTAAGATGCGCAGCGGGTTTAATCATATCGATAAACTTGATTTCTTAGAGGCATATTCTCAGGCCCACGCAGAGGCCTTTACCGATAGCAATATCTATAGTGCTTTTAGAGCTACTGGCCTAGTTCCTCTAAGCCCTGAGCGCGTTCTTTCTCAGCTGACAGTTCAGCTTAAGACCTCTACGCCTCCGGGTAGTAGACCCAGCAGCCAGGGCAGCTCAGCGCCTAGAACACCTCATACAGTTAAGCAGTTAAAGAAGTCAGAATCTACGCTTAAAAAGCTGCTTAAAAATCGATCTCGCAGTCCCGATTCGCCTATCAAAACCAGTTTAAATCAACTGATTAAAGGTGCCGAACGAGCTATAAATGATGTAACGATATTAAAGCATCAATTAGAGCAATATCAGGCCGCGCACGAAAGGCAGCTTAAAAAGCGAAAGCGCTCTACTAAACAGATTACTTTTGAAGAAGGCATATCAGTATCTGAAGCCCGAATCCTTATTGAGCGCCGAAATCAGGCAGATGAAGCCATACAGGCAGATAGACCTCTGCCTACTGAATCGGCTCCTAGACGCGCTCCATCTAAATGTTCTGGCTGTGGTGTACAGGGTCATAAAATTACGCACTGCCCGAATCGATAGAACTACTCATTTTTATATAGAAGTCTAAATTCATGGTGTTTTGATCATTTAAATTTTTTATATGGCGGGTGGTGCGCAGGGTGCTTACATGCGCAGGGTGCTTACCGATTACGTTATGAGCCAACATAGCAGTTACAGAGGATGATTATTCATCCTGTGAATACACATGGATACTCATTGGTGCCTAGTTCTATTTAGTTGTTAGCGATTGTCAATCGCTGAGGACAATGAATGATGAAAGTCTCATTATTTTGAACTAGTGGGTATCATATTACATACAAACAGAATAACATCAATCTTACTACATTCCTAAAGCATAATATAACCTCCACGGTCGGGGTGACAGCCTCACACCCAATGTGGTATCCGACTGCTAAGACATTGTTAAACATCAGCCCCTTTGGTGGATATATCCAGCTCAGTGTGAACCACAATCCCCGGTGAGCGACACTCATCGTGTTGGTGCGCGTTGCCGCCGACCTTGATTGTGACCTGTGTCGTCGTTCGCGACCAACGCTCCACGGGCCCCGTGAGTTCGACCTGAGAGCCAGTATCGGCGTCCAAATCCCTGACTCCGTGAATTGGGTAGTGCTTGCCGCTATGAAGGCTAGAAAAACTGGAATCGGACCGGGAGCTGGCCCGGCCATGGATCACGACGAAGGATCGGACAATCGATGCGAGTGATTGTCCCCCGCGGAGGAGGGCGCCGTAGCATGGTAGACAGGCTGCTATGATAGAACAGTTGGTCTCGATGATCATGAAGACAAGCTGCTTGGAGTGGATGTCTGGGGAACACCATGTTAGTGTTAGATGTGTATTCTAGTACGGCGACAGGATATACTTACGGACTACGGATAGGTCGGTAGCCTCTTTGGCTATAGAAGCATGGAGCAGAACCAGCCGAATAATAGCGGCAGCGCAACAACTGGGGTTTGCGTAGGTCCTTGTGAGTATATGTATAGAGAAACTCGGGGAAGGGAAGGAGAGCTTACAGGGCACCTAACACGTAGACGAGAATGAGATCCCACACCCTGTGGGGAGACATGGGTAGGAACCAAAGCATGGGGAGCGGAAACAGCAAGACTACGATATTTAATGCGATACTGGTGGCGGACTGAGCGAACTCCATTGCAACTTGGTCGAATCTGAAGTGGCCCTTCCCCGTCCATGCCCTGCTGATCGGATCGCCTTCTAAGAGAATCAACTGCATTATGTCTATTAGTCTATCCGGCAGATGTATGTCAAATTTAGGAACTACTTACGAAGAAGAAGGTGATCCCCCAGCATCCAACTATTGTAATGGCAAGGCATGTAGCGATCTGGAACCTGGGCATCGAAAATGTTCGTTTATAGAATAGCAAAATCGAGATCTTCACGGCAGATAGGCTAACTTGGAGGATGGCACTGCAGATGAAAACGCATTGGAATGATCTTTGGATCCCCGTCGTCACACTGATCTTGTATTTTGAGATACCAGTGATACTGCCAAAGATCCAAATAGTGAGGCTCAAAGCAAAAGTAAGAAGCTTGTGGAACGTTAGCTATAAGTTTTCTTCTATTAGACTTGAGAATACATGCCCACCCTGCCAAGATCCACCAGTCATCGGCTGCTAGTTTCAACCGTCCTATTCGGCGTGCTTGGAACCGCAGAATAATCGACAATAGAGACAGTATTGGAACTATGGTTGACACAACGACGAGGGCAACGGAGACGACCGGCGGCACGTTGATGGACATTGCAGCGTCCATGGCTGGGGCCGTTGAAGAAGAGAAAGAGGGTCAGGGAGACAACATGTGGCCGAATGAGGGGATAAAAGAGTGATGAATAGAATCCAGTCTCTGTGGCTTACTTTTTAAGAGGGGGGCTGAGAACCCAGGCTGTAACGTTATGCTCTGACATCTCCAGGGTTCTTTTCACTAGGATTGTGCAGAATGGAGGGTTGGGGCCAATTTTAGCAAGAAAAGACTTGGCCTTGAGGGGCAGCAGAAGAACAGCCCAAATGAAACAGAAAATGGCCCCCAATATGACATGCATGATCAAGACATGGAAGAGAAGAAAGTCAGCCGTAATCCACGTGGCATTGGGTATGTCCTTCGAGGACACTAAACGAGGCCTTTGCATGGAGCTAATGCAACAAGGTTTTGTCTGACACCCACGCTTACCAGACTACTTAGCAGCGGTGTGAAGAGTGCCTTGTGCCATAATACTAGAATCGTGTACATAATTGTGGAATCACTTTTACGGACTTTACCTTTTCCTTGTCCTTTCGTTCAGTAGTAGCCAGATTGATCAAACGTTGCGCTATACTGCCGAAACTAGAGCGATAGAGAACATGCAGTCTCCCATGTTGATATTCTTGCTAGTCATGGAATACCGGTCGCTACTTTACTTGGATATATGATGTTTTAATGAAACTGAATTCGAGGGATTTCGGAGGATTCTGACCGCAGGTTGAGGACCCCTCGATGGCCAGTTATCTGCTATCTAGGTATCATGTGAAGGGCTTTAACTGACTTGAGAGTAACCTTTCTGCTTTCGAATTTACCTTTCTTCTAGAGCTGAACGCAATTCTTATTTGATTTTACCTGTGGCAAATTTTAGGTGGGATAGAGTGTCGAAAGGCCCGCAGCATAAACCACATAATATCTGGCATCCAGCCTCGTGCCTTACCTTTTTTCGCTGTAAGGGATAAAACTGTAGCTTAGCTGCCGAAATACTGATTCCGTAGTACTCGCTTACGAATGTGTTACTGATCCCGACATGCTTCGAAAGCATGCAGTCCTTGTGAATGCAATGCCTCCGCCACGAGGAGGCACCGGTCAAGTATTAACATCGTTCTTCCGGTCGTTCTGCTTGTGCCAATTTTACGAACCACAGCCGGCCCTTCTCTACTCCATTTCTGGGTTCCTCAGGGGAAGTAATTCACTGTGGTGCAGGAAATCCATGTGTGGACGAGTGTGAAGGCAACAGAGCGTCGGACTCGCGATCGCCACTATTGTTGCGGCTATTCACCGTACCACTAGAGCTTTTGTACTTGATTAATGGGTAAGCCTAGATAGAATCGTCAAATTCTTACCTCATGCTTTTGCCATCGATGGTTAAATTGATTGTGTGAACAATGGCCTTCGAATTATATCAATGATGGGTTTAAATGCTGCATTGACGGCGGCAGAGACTTGTAGAGTGAACCTGGTGGATAGGAGACGGACAGATTGATATCCAACTATTTATGGTCCAACCGGGCTGTTAGCCCAGCAGGTTGGCCATCGACCTCAAGACCTGCCTGAAATCGCCTTTTAGGGCTGTAATGGCCCGTGAGATGGTATGACGCGGTGAGCATAGCACTTAATACAAGGGGGATATACTAAATGAGACCATAAAGTGATGTACCGCCCCATAATTTCATTGATCGACCCACAGCTCTTTGTTAATGGGCGTGATGGTTTAGAGTAGGTGCATAAGCACTAACAAGGATTGCCTTCCCGAGGACATTGCGGCGCAGCAGCCGCCTAGGGCGTTCCCCCAACAGCAAGATCAATTAGGAATATATTAAGGAAATGTCAGTCTTTCTTCCTATTCCATTACACCCACCAAGAAACTCCGTCACTCATGCCCGCAGGCATTATGACCAAGCTCAATACCAAGCCAATTACCGTTTGGCTGACCCGTAAGCCAATTTGGATTTTTGCTTCATGCATAGTATCACTGATTAATTTGTTCTGGAAGCTTCCGGCCCTAATCCATGGAAGGTACGAGTGCTGATCGACAGCATGGTGGATGCTGAAAGAAGATCAATGGGGCGGTTTTGCTGACTTTGTCCTGGTGGATCTTCAGGTCGTCCTCATTCTTGAGGAACTCCAGGTTCCCTACGTGATTGAATCATTCAGGTTTAACGATGTCAAGCTCAAGCCCTACACCGATATCTGTCCTAACGGCCGAGTCCCAGGTATGTACCACACTTATCTAGACCAGTCACGAATCGTTGGGTTCTTTCGAATGGACATGCTAAGCGGAACAAATAGCCATCGTCGATCCCAACACTAACCTAACGCTCTGGGAATCCGGTGCCATTATCCAGTATCTGGAGGAGGTCTACGACACGGACAAGAAGCTGACCTATGAGTCGCTCAACGAAAGGCACCTGCTGAACCAGTACCTTCATTTCCAGATGAGTGGGCAAGGGCCCTACTATGGCCAGGCTGGATGGTATGACTGCCCCTTTTACTTCCTGTTTCCTCCCTTTCCCCAGCTAACCCCAACCCAGCATCCCATGGTGAAGAGATTATCCAAATTCTAAAATAATTAGGTTCAACGTCCTCCACCACGAAAGAATCCCCTCCGCCATGGAGCGCTACAACGACCAAGTAAAGCGCTGCCTGGAGGTGTTAAACACGTGCCTTGAAGACAAAACCTGGCTCGTGGGGGATAAATGCACCTTTGCGGATTTGTCCTTTGTGCCCTGGAACTGCCGCCTTGACATGTTGCTGCAGACACCACCGGGCGAGGACCCACTGGCAAAATACCCCAACGTGCAGGCCTGGCATAACCGCATGGTGGACCGACCTTCCTGGAAACGCTGCATGGAGGTTCGAGACAAGCTTATGGATGATCAGGGTTTAATGCCTAATGGGATGCCCAAGGGGATAAACAATATTCAAGAGTATGAGGCGGAGATTGCGCGGGAGGCTGCTGAGAAAGAAGAACAGTAAGGCTTCAACGGAGGAGTAGTTACAATTGTTAGTTTCTGAGATATATGCTACTAGCAAGTGTCGATAGATCCGTACAAGATAGGATATCATGTAACATTTGTTCATAATTCGATCGATTTGCATTACTATCCTAAGAGCAAAATTAGTACAAAAAGTAGACCATGTGTCAATTCGCATGATATCACATCTAGGCACGATTAATTTAGCACTTTAAAATGTCTAGGCTTAGGGTTACGTCCGTGCCCCAAAGTTTGGGGGCCAAGAAATGGCTCCATGGATATTCTCCAATGCCCATCGATCGGCCCATGTACGTACTAAAATCTGACCGACCGAGAAAGACCGAGCTCCTCTTTTCCTTCGCATGGATAGGAGATGCAACAAGGCAGGGCCCGTGCCCGGCGTCACTCGGGAATCTACGGAGAGGGAGTGAATGGAACCGCTATTTAGAGTAGCGAGTGGATGGGCTCAATCTGCCTTTTCTTTGTTGTCACGGGTGTTCTACGGGACTTCTTAGTTTAGTTAGGGTTGTGGGGGGGGGGGGGGGGGGTGATGAGGGGCAGTGACTATTTTATCGTACGCGGGTTAAATCGAGTTATATACAAAAGTGGGCGGAGAAAGGTAGTTGATCGGTGATATTGTAATTATTGGCCCTTTTATTTGATGGTCTACGAATGTAAGATTCTTCAAAACGAGAACGAAAACGAAAACGAGAAGAAGGGAAGAAAAGATATCATAAAAAATAAGCAATAAAATCAGGAATATTATGATGTAACGTTAGAGTGGGACACAATTTAGAATGATGACTGTATCGGGTGGGTATCCATTTTCTTAAATTATTTGCTTTCCTGCCTAATTAACATATAAAGTAAGCAAGGTAAGTACAAATGGAATGGACTAGCAAACTAATGCACAACTTGGCCAGGCATCCGTAGCTGCAGTGTGACTGGGTTACTTCTCCGATGGGCTGATAATTGGGGGCTGTCTGCCTTGTCTCTGTGACGTGGTTTTAGGAAACAGTAGAATGGCAGCTGAATTTAAAACAGGTATGTAAGGAACCGGCATGTCGCCTCATCTCAGCTGGTGATATCCGTGGAGAAGTGACATTGTTGGCTGGCACCCCTGCCCTATATCAAAATGACATCCGACTGAATGCTTGATTATCCCCCAATTTTGACAATGTTCATAGCAGTCTAAATTGCAGAGTATAACATGCTTGAAATACGTATACCGTATGTGTATTTGCTGTGCTTTAACTGTTTAGTATTGAGCGGGCTTCAATCTAACAGTGCTACAGGGCTATTTATAATCACTTCCAGCCTTCAGAGATACGGTTGGAGACCCACTAACAAGACATTCAATTGTTCTTGCAAAGTGGTAAGTGCTCTAGCCTCGGGTCACTGGCGATAATCAAGATATGATACGCTAGACCATTTCTCATCTGGCAGCATCTGCTGGTGGAGCACTGGTAGCAGCCCTATGCCGTGCGGGGCCTATACAACAGTCTACGGATGATTTGCATAACTCAGATCTCTCGTTATACTTCAAACATCTATATCGGAAAACGAGAAATACTGCACCTCTTGTCCAGGCAGCAAAAAGAACTTTTTGGACATCAAGCAGCGCTAGGTTTGCTAAAATGGAGAATCTTCAGTTATAAGGGTAGACGAAGAGTCATAATATTATCAATGTTATGTCGCTAATAAAGTGGAAAGTTGACATAGTTATTCTTATACAGACCCAAACCGTCCGGGCATGGGACCCGAATTTACAACCGGGAGATCAAACATCCGACAAAACTATTTAAGAAACAACACTTGCAATGGGTGAATGTGGATCCATTTCTCAAAGTCGCAGGAACCAGTTTTTCGGCACAATAATGTGAGGGGTGAGTACATTGGTGGTATAGTCATGGTGATCAAACTCGGAAAAGGCCTCCAAGGTACTCCAGGGACCTTGAGGTTGCGGCCGATAAGAGAGAATGACGCAGATGATAACTTCTTCTCTCTTCCCAAATTACATCCTCACAATTATAACTTCAATTTTATTCATCATGTCTACTATTATTGACCAGCTCCCATTGGAATTGCTTGAACTGGTTTGCGATGAACTAGATACGAGAGACTTGGCGTCGCTGGTTGGGACCTGCCGCGATACATACCACCGGACGATAAACCGCTTGGCGCAGCGATATACGGAAATTCACTTGGACTTCTCGCAGGACAGCTTCAATCATATCCATGCGATTGCCAACAACAAGGTCATGCGACAGCAGGTCCATCGCCTGGTCGTGATGACCCCGGAGCCTTATCTCGGTCGAGATCTGCAATGGCAGCGAAGCGCGGCAGGCCACATACACAATCCCCTACAAATACCGGCCATTCAACGCTTTCGAGATGACCTCGTCGGAAGGCTTACGAACTGTCGTTCTTTTGTCATATCTCCCGTCAGAACCAAGTTCGTACCCGAAGAAGAGGACGTCAACGATAGTGAACACTTCAATCCCGACGATGCCGCGGGTATCTTGTTGGAAATAATTGCCGATGCATCGCTACCCATGAAGCTATTCTGGTATGGCACGGGAGTGAATTATACATCAAATATCATGGATATTCGGCGATTACCAAAGAATCTCTTTACAAATCCCACTTTCAAGTCCGGATGGGCGCAACTGGAAAATCTTCACCTGGACCACAAGCTTACGCCATACAATTACTCCTTTATCTTGAATATGATTCTCCATGCCCCTAGTCTTCGCAAGATATATCTCAGTCTGGCACCACGAGATTTGGCAATTGAGTTCTTCTCCCACCTTTCGCAATCTCCCTCTCTCCCTAGCTCACTAGAGAGGATTGCCTTGTGCTTCACGTCGATACGAGCGGCTGACCTCATCACAATCCTCAGTCATTCTCGACAAACGCTTAAACGCCTCATTTTAGACGATATTGGGGGTCTATCATCGGACGGGTCCAAGCTACATAGTCAATTACAGGGTTGCTTCCCACAGCTAGAGACTATTGACTTCAACAAATGTCAATGACATTAGACGATGTGTTCTTTTAGCGATGATTTAATATACCATACTTTTTGTTCTTTGATGTGTGTGTAGGTAGTTGATTAGAATAATGCCCTGTTATATCACAATTTATTATGCAGAAAATATATCAATGTGTAATATATATTTCGAGAGGTTTACAACTCAACGCTGCAAAAATACCGACTTCATCGTCTTCACTTTCTCTCTGAGCTGACCAGTAATGCATCGATCACTTTTTATTTGGCGAACACCTACGACTTTTCGCAGGAAACCAAGAATATCACAAAGGCCAAAGACGGTTTCACTAGTCGAGTCCATGACATTTAGGAAGCTCCGATAAGATAAGGGAATTGGGTTGTATTCGAAGTAGTGGGGCCCGGCAAACGGTGGGGGCTGAGTCCGGTCAACTTCATATAAGACTCTGGACAGCCCCAACCACGTTACACAGTTCCTATAGCCACTCTCTGTTGATTTCTCTCAGCGGTGCCTCAATTTGAACACTGTAATCATGGCCGAAAGCTCCTCTGTGGCTCAGCCGCCTCTGAGAATCGGTACCCGACGGTCAAAGTTGGCTATTGTCCAAGCCGAGGGTATCCGTGATAGCCTGCAGAAAATTGCACCGAACCGGTCCTATGAGATTGAAACACTACACACCCTTGGTGATAAAGACAAGTCCACAGCCCTTTACAACTTCGGCGCAAAGAGTCTGTGGACCAGTGAGTTGGAGGAGAAGCTGACCTCTGGCCAATTGGACGTCATCGTGCACTGTCTCAAAGGTAAATCCGCTGCCGTGCCCCCGCTCATGCCGATGAGCAATCTTATAACCATTGACTAGATATGCCAACCACGCTGCCCGAGTCGTGCGATCTCGCGGCAATTACTCTCCGCGATGATCCACGTGATGCGCTAGTTGTCAAGGCCGGTCTGCCTTACACTAGCTTACAGACACTCCCCGAAGGCGCAGTAGTTGGCACTTCGTCGGTGCGGCGCTCGGCGCAACTTCTCCGCCTCTACCCCCATCTGCGCTTTGCCAACCTGCGTGGCAATGTTGAGACCCGCTTGGCCAAAGTCGATAATCCAGAGAGTGAGTATACCTGCATGATCATGTCTGCCGCTGGCCTTGAGCGCATTGGCCTCAAGCATCGCATCAACCAATACATAGGCTCCAAGGACGGTGGCATTCTGCACGCAGTCGGCCAGGGAGCACTTGGCTTGGAAACTCGCAAGGGAGACAGCCGTACCCAAGAGTTGCTTAATAAGCTGGTTGATGAAAAGTCGACTCTCGCCTGTCTTGCGGAGCGGGCCCTTCTGCGGACCCTTGAAGGTGGTTGCAGTGTCCCAATTGGCGTCGAGACGGAGTGGGTTGATCAATCGGAATATCTCCTAAGAATGCGCGCCATCGTGGTCAGCCTTGACGGGACCCAAAGCGTTCAAGACACCCTTGATGCAACAGTGCGGACCAACGATGAAGCGACAGCGTTTGGGAAAGAACTGGCTACAAGACTTGTGGCAGCGGGCGCAGATGCGATTCTGAACGATATCAACACCAACCGACCGTCCAAGGACTGATGATTAGCGTTGTTGCTATGTAGTTTTGTATGAAAATACCCTCCACTCTGGTCATTCGGAAAATAAACTTCTTCGTTCACCTTCGATCTCCGTGACTTGGCCTGTGCTTGCCGTTCTCCGGACTTGGAGCGGCTTTGTTTAGCCGTGGTATTCCACCTTGTATTAGGGTCACTCTATGGCTGCTATATTTTAAATAGCGGCTATTGTCCACTTCATTCCACTACCAGCGTCATAATTTCCTCGGATAGTGGGTCGTGCAGCGATTCAGATGCAGGGACCAGAAACACGTGACACGGACGAGGTTCCGGAAGACTGGAGAACTTGAAGACCGAATGAGAACTGCGATTCACCAGTAGTTACTTGAGTCCTGGCTGTTGTCCCATAAGCCAAATATTTTGCCGAGCCATGTTGCTGAGGACTACTCGATCTTCCAAAAAACCAACAACAATACAGATTCGGCTTTTTTAAGGGACGGCGGACCGAGCCGATAGGGAGACATGAATGGAATTGTTCCACGAGGATAGCAAAGTCTCATTTACTAATTCGTGCTACAAATTTTACAAGCAGTGCAGAACCATGAAACCCGATTCGCTAGTTAGAACGCCACATATTAAAAGCTCAAAAGAATCCAAAAGTCTCGAATCAACGGTCAGAACACTCCGAATTGGGCCCTGCCCTAAAGTCAGGTCGTGGTAGGGTCTCGGTTAATACGAAAAATGACCCACGCTGGCCCACAGCGTCACCGTCTATCGTTACCCTTATTGGACGGTATAACTCCGGATATTACAGTAGATCCTCACTATCTTGAGATAGTCCTGTGACCGCTGGATCCCCTTTTTCTCCTGAATTTAAGCAAGTTGGGCTTGGGAAAGCACCTCGTGCTGAGTTGTGCTTAAGAAAATACCAGACGTTCTTGACTGAAGAATATTTTTGAAGGTAGTGGCCCTCTGAGGAAGGATTGATAACTATGCAAGTCTTCAAGTCGATAAGCCTCCAAGCAAGACATTTTATGTAATTCCAATGCATGGGCCACCACACCCTGATGGCTAGTTCAACCGGCGCCGGTTCTAACCAAGGCACTAAGTCGCATGAATTAAAAGACCAACAGGTCGCTCCTATTCTGTGTCCATAATTGGCCCCCATCGTCGCAGCTTTTATATTTCGCCGACCCCCCTCAGCCCAACGGGTGTTGAGAGATTCACGATGACCGTCCCTCGGCCAAATCCCGGGGGGTTTGAGGCTACAAGATTATGTCTGACCTCCTGTTGTCATATTCGATTTGAATTCCCGACAAGTGCCGCGTCCGATATTCAGGGGCAGCCATTCCCCCGCTATGATTTCGCTGCTACAGTCCCCAGTGCGGCGGTACGGCCTGCTGGCTGTCACGGCGATCATCCTCCTCGGCACATTATATCGTCTCTATTTCCACTCCAACCCCCTCCCACAAGTTGTCCGACCAAGCGGTAGCAGCACGGATAATAGCAATCCCAAGGGGAAAGAAAAGGAAACTGGACGCTACGGCCATGACGATCCGGAAGCTGTTCCGCACCCGATCGACGGCTTAATCCGCAACGCAGAGCAGGAATGGGACCGCCTCCTCACGAAACAGGTATACAACCTCACCGACGCAGCAGCGCAATACCGACAGCGCCGCGGTCGCCACCCACCCCCAGGGTTCGACAAGTGGGTAGAACTCGCACAGCAAAAAGACGCGATTCTCATCGAAGACCTGTTCGACCAGCTCTACGATGACCTTAGTCCATACTGGGCCCTGGAGCCCAAGGTCATGCGGACACAGGCATCCGGGTGGGAGCCGCGCATCATGGTGCGCAACCACACACTCAGCTCCGCTGGCCGCACAGGCGTGAACTGGCTAGAAGTCTGGATGGATCTCGTGTCCACCATCGCCGACTTCCTCCCGGATATAGATATCCCATTAAACGGCATGGACGAACCCCGCATCATCATCCCCTGGGAAAAACTATCCGAGTACCGCGAGAAGGACCGTGCAAGCCAGAAACTGCTTGACCCCGCCACCGTCGTCGACCAGTACATGTCCCTGCCCGCCTACGACGAGGCGCATCCGAACGAACCCTTCAACCCGCCGTTCGACGGCCCCGACAGACCCTTCTGGGAGATAATGCGCGACGCCTGTCCCCCAGAAAGCCCCGGACGAAACAGCAACATCCCTCACATGGACTTCGCGAACCCACCGACCGAATTCTTCAATTATCGCAATTTCTCAAAAACAGGGTATATCGAGGATTTCGAGCGATCCAAGGATCCATGTTGGCGCGCGGAGCTGCAAGCCCTTCACGGCAGTTTCATCGAGCCGACATCCACATCCACCACCCACGAACTCGTCCCTCTATTCGGTGGTTCGAAGCTAACAGTCAACAATGAGATCCTCATCCCACCAGCCGTATACTGGGACGATGACCCACGGTACTCAGGCGGATGGAAGAACCAAGGTGGCTCTTGGTCCGACAAAAAGGACATCGTATACTGGCGCGGAATCGCCAGCGGCGGACGCAATCGCGTTGATACCTGGACAGGCTACCAGCGCCACCGACTTGTCTCCATGCTCAACGGAACAGAAGTATCTCTGACAAACGGGTCCAAATCCGCCGGTATCAACTTCCGTCAACCAGACTACCAGTACTACAATATCTGGGCTGGATTAGACGGTACCTTACCCGACTATCTAAACGAACACTGCGACCTCGGCTTCCTGGACTTATGCTGCTTTCCCCGCGAAGACGGCAAGCACTGTTCATACACCGACCCGCATTATAAGATCGTGGAAGGTATGCCGATGAAGAAAATGTACCAGTTCAAGTACCTGCCCGACATCGACGGGAACTCGTTCAGTGGGCGTTATCGCGCGTTCTTGTTGTCGACTTCTTTGCCTATCAAGGCGACTGTGTATAAGGAGTGGCATGATTCGAGGCTTATTCCGTGGGCGCATTTCGTGCCTATGGATTCATTGTATATGGATATCTATGGCATTATTCAGTATTTTATTGGGTACAAGGGACGGAATGGACATGATGGACAGGCGGAGAAGATTGCACTGAATGGAAAGAGATGGGCCGAGAAGGTGCTCAGACAGGAGGATATGCAGCTTTATGTGTATCGGTTGCTTCTGGAGTATGCCAGGCTGTGTGATGAGAGGAGGGATAGTTTGGCGTTTGTGGGTGATTTATTATGAACAGATCATGATGGAAAGTTCACTTTGTAAAATAAAGCAATAAAATGCAAGAAATCGCTAGCAAGACCCACTCTCTCTACCACTTGCTAGAATACTCAGAAGAAAAAAGGAAAAAGCAGAAAAAAATAAAAAAAAAAAGACCAGCGCAAATCCCCCTAGTCTATGAGATGTCACTGAGGTCTTGGTGACTGCCAACTCACTGTCAGCAAATTCTCACCGTTCATCTCCAGGTCATCCTCCAGCACATCCTCGGCCTCGGCTTGCTAGTCCTGTGGCTGGCGCTCGGGCTCGGGTTGGGTGTTTTGGTGAACCACCCGGCGCAGCATGGCCGAGTTGCTGGTTTCGATATCCAAAGTAGTCACAACCCCCAAAATGATCCGCCCCTGTAGAATTGTTAACTAGCTATATAATGTATGGGAGCTCATAACATACCAAGGCCACGTGCCCGGCCATCAGCGGGCAATTGCGCAAGTTGTGCCCCCCTTTCGCCACAGTAGTGGCATCTATTCCTTGTTCTCTGCTTAATTGTTATATGCGTAAAGAGAACAACGCATATCTAATAGGCCGAGTCAAAACCACCTTGATGGCCCTGCGATGGCCTTCACGACCACCCACACGACCCCTGCCTCCTCCCTGCGCCAGTGCGTTCCTATTTGCGTCCATTTTTTGTTCAAAATCTGCATGAGTAGTATAAAAATTGGAGGTTGGTAACTCCAACTACTCCCAAGGGCCATCATCTTTAGATCAACAACAGGGCGCTGTATAGCCCATGCAACAAACAACTTGTGCTTGTGTAGCACCTGTGTACTCCGGGCCATTGATACCCAGCTCCTGACAGTCTTGGATATGATTCTCGTGCTGGAGCTCTTGATTATCCATGCATTTCTGATGATTCATAGGCTGTGTAGCACCTGCGTATCAGCTGTCGGCGCATGCCTATTTCCTCATGTACAGTTCGGTACTGCAACTATCGTAAAATATCTTAATTCTCGCAGTCCTCCGTCAGTGATAGCGACATATTGCCGCAATACCTGCTTATTGCCAGAGGTCACAGCCCCAAAGTCTGCAATGAAACGAACTCTTTCAGTCCCCACACTTGGCGATGATTCGAACCGAATGAGACGACGGCATGTAGAAATGACATGAGGGAGCTGTTGATTCTAGTCTCGTCATGTTTGATCAGTGGATTCTGTGTGTTTTTGGAATCCTGCAATATGTCCCATTGCTGGATTAATGTCGTGCGGAACGTCAGAAGATGATCCTACTGATCCGTTCCGACAATAGCAATGTATTCTTCGAAGTCTTGATCGCTCGTTAAAGAGCCCGAGGCGCTATAACATTTAGTCCTATGTGGGCAATATTGAATTGAGTAAAGGACTTAACAGGAGGACAGATTGTCCGGAAGAAAAGGAACTGCTCCTGAGTAATTTTGGAGCCAGAATGTAAGTTCTAGCAGCTGAGTAGAGTCGTATCTCTCGCCTCAGCTTGGGTTGCTGCAGTTTTCCAAGAACTGGAATCCTAAAGGGCCTTTTTGAAGGCTTTTGGGGGATTGTGGGTTATGTGTAGGATTAGAATCTACTAAAGCTTTGTTGGTAGTGATAATATAATCTACACTAGCTCTGGGCCTAGGTGTGAATAGGTAAAAAGGGAAGGATACCGGCATAGGGCATGAATTCATTTGTTGTAAAGGAATTCATGAATTCACCAAGGGGTAAATATGTTCAAGTATGTCGCTGGATGTGCAATAGTAGCACTATTCCCCGGCTTCATTCAATCTTACGAGTTACTCTTTCCATGATTAGAGAGCATTGCACGCTTTCTATGCGGTCTATGCTGTACAAGATGTTAAGCAAGAGGTAGCTCTGGCGTGTATAGTACGAGAGCGTCATAACTTACAATGTGTACAACACATTGAGATCCATTAATATATTCTATTTCTAAAATCTATAGTACCATCATTGTAGTTTAAAATAAGGAACTGCTAAAGTCCTCAGCTATACAGTAAAAGAGAAAGTTCTTATCAGATATTGCAACATTGAGAGTCGTGCAATTGACTTCTGATTGAAATGCCATACAGAGGGCGCTAAATACAACGCTAAAGAAGCTCTCTAGTCACCCACTACTGATGTCATGCAGCTGTACACAGCCAACCGTAGGAATCTTCACTATGCTAGCTGGATGAGATGACGAGCAATGACGTGGTGAAGTACGGGAGTAAGGGTAAGGTTCGATGGTACACCAGTTGAGGCCTTATTCCCCCTATTACTTCACCAACACGTACCACGATAGTAAACATATGACTAAGATCGTAGCCTATCTTCTTTATTCTCTCCCCCAACTTCTTCTGGTTCTATCACTAAGCTATCTTAAAGTCTCCGTTTCCTGTTTTCGCTAATGACCATGAGCACCAATAATAGGGCGTCTCGGAGGGTCAAGCTCCTGTTCGAAAGCCTGGTGGTAAATCCACCAAAAGACCTTTTAAAGAAAAATGAAAATGAAGTAAACGATGCAGTTCTAGAGGAGCTCAGAGTCCGACGCCTTGACTTCGATCTCGATAGCTCGGATCAAGGAGCGTTGGCTTTTTTCACGCCTATGCCCCTTGAAGTTCTGCGAAAGTGCCCAGTTCGTCCAGATCTGCTCCTCCCTGAAGAGCAGTCAAATCTCGACTTCCCGGACTATAACCCTCCAGTTAATACAGGCGGTTGCCAACAGGTCCAGTGGAACGCACGTACATGCTCACGGATTGTTCTTGATTATTTTATGGACTACCTATTAGGAGGGTTCCCGAGATCGTTGCCGTCTAGCACACTTAGCTTAGCTCATATGCGCCAGTTAAACTGGATAAGGTGAATGGAGTTACGCACTTTTAGTTACTAGTGGCAAGGCTAACTGGCTGTCTCACATAGCATACCGAACCCCTTCCTTCTTGGTAGTCTGCTTGGCGGTGCTTACCCAACCGTACGTGATGCGTGGTCGGCCGGCCTGATGCTGGAGCCAGAACCGGCCAATAATTGTGTCTATCCCCACGTCATACTGGGCGTATCCCAGTCCTACGATGGACATGAAGAGCAAATGCTCTTCGGGGAGTTGGCACCGCTCATCACTGCTATGCATAACAGGGCATGCCAGCCTCAGGTGCTCAATGAAGAGCTGGAGTCTCTATTCGATGCTCCGGAAGAGATCGCCCAGTACGATTTACAATTTCCAGATGATGTTCACTTCCCAGTGATCCTTATATCTTTTGTCGGCCCACAACACGGGCGGATCTTCTGTGGTTATATGGATGGGGGAGAGCTTATTGTTCATCAGTCAAAACTGTACAGTTTCGAACGCAAGGATAGTGCACCATTCGATCTTTTCGCAAGCTTTACGTTAAGTCAACCAGCGCATAGTACGTGAGACTGTTTGGTTGTAAAAATTTGCAGCGCGGTTTTACATTACTTATTTTTTGTTTCGAGGTTTCAATGTTTGTTGTTGTACTTTAATTTGATTGGAACTGCCTATAGGTGGTGGGCCTATGCAATTATGCGGAAGGAGTAGGATCCTAAGAATATGTAAGTAGTGATGCTCTCTTAATATAGGTTAAGGAGCGTCATCGGGGAACAGGGCACCTGCCTACCGCGGCCCTCCCGCCTAACTGCTAACTCTAGCTACTGTAACCCCTAAGTTAGGCACCGGTACTCCTAAGCTCAGGCACAAGCACCTCTAAACTTGGAAACCAATACCCTATTATTGAATTTACTAATCTAGGCTTTCCTAAGACCATTGAGAAACTAGTATTTCATAGCCTAGATTAAGTATCTTAACTCGCCTTATACTAAACACCTTATACAAAAAGTACTGCGTTTTAGTATAGAAAGTCAGAAATCGCTACGTGCTGAGGCTGAATTCTGGCAGTCAAAGCTCTATTCTGACATAAGCCCTAAGCCTGATTAGGTTAGCTGCCCCCTCTACATAGTACTAGGTACCTGTGGCTGCCCTGCCACGCTCCTAAGTCTGTGCCAGCTGCTCAACCTAAACTGTATTAGGCTACGGCCATTGTGTATGCTAACCGCCTTTGGTTAACCACGTACGAGCGGCTATGAAGACGCATTGCCTTAGCCCTACGAGTCCATTTTTCTTTAGCTTCGCATTGGCTACATCGTTTGACATGTTGAAAATAGATACAAGGTCCAGATATACTTCTGCCTGGTCCAAAATGGCCCCAAAACATCGAACCAAGTATGATTGCCGGGGCGGCGGTGCATTCCATCCAACATATAAATTATGGCCTTTCACCCAGTTCTCATCCCCAAACCGAATCAGATCTTCAAAACGTAGTACTTCTGAGCAATGGCGAATCTTATATTCAGTCTTTTCTTTTGCAGCGCTGTTACCCTTGCGAGCTCTCCATTCCCACCCGAACCACATGGACTTAGGACTCTTCCTTCGTCCCATGTCGATGGTGCATCCATATCATACAAGAAAGTAGGTACAATCCTAGATTGCGCCTTTGATATTTCTAACGAAATAAGACACAAATCTGCTCAACTCCGGACCTCGATACCTACAGCGGCTATGTCCATCTTCCACCCCGTGCAGACGATGCGGATCCCCACCCAAGCAACCTGTTCTTCTACTACGCCAAATCGGCTGAGAAACGTACAACTCCGTTGACAATCTACCTCGGCGGTGGTCCTGGAGCAAGCTCCATGTCCTCTATGGCCACTGAAGTAGGACCTTGCTCCGTGAACTCAGATTCGAATAGTACATCGCCGAATCCCTGGTCCTGGACACGCGAATCCGACATACTCTTCATCGATCAGCCGGTTCAAACTGGATTCTCATATGATGTGCTTACAAATGCCACAATTGACTATTCCACAAGCACCATCACTCCAACAGACTTCGATGATGGAGTACCGGTAGCGAACCATACGTTCGGAGTTGGGGTGTTCGGGTCTCAGGACCTAAACGGAACGGCAAATTCGACGACGAATGGAGCGAGGGTGTTGTGGGATTTTATGCAGGTCTGGATTAATGAGTGAGTACTTTGTTTATTTCCCGAATTTATCGTCTTGGTCTGATGCTCATTGTCAGATTCCCGGAGTATGAATCACCGGATAAGAAAGTACACATTTGGTCGGAGTCTGTAAGTACATCATCCCCTCAGTTATACATGTCTGCTAAAGAATACTCCCAAGTTCGGTGGACGATACGGTCCAACCTACGCCGCATATTTCCTGGACCAAAATGAGAAGATCCGTAACAACGAAGTGACCGACATCTCATCTCCTTCTCCAATCACCATCGACACACTAAGCATCCACAACGGCTGCAGCGACATCACGACGCAGGGCGCATTCTACCCCGAATACGCATACAACAATACCTACGGCGTACAAGCCATCACCGAGACACAATACGAAGAAGCCAAATATAATTGGACCAAGCCCGGCGGGTGTCTAGATATGGCCGTGCAATGTCAGGAACTCGCGCAGAAGCTGGACCCGTATAATTTCGGAAATAATGCAGAAGTCAATGATGCGTGCTTTGCTGCAGATGAATACTGCTACGAAAATGTGTTGGCAGTTTATGCCTTGTCAGGGGTGAGTTCTTCAATATGGTCTGATGAGCGCGTGTTGACTGTTGTAGCGCGATATACATGATCTGGCCGAGGTTCCTACTACGACTGTGCCGCTGCCCTACTCGGATGGTTTTTTCAATAGAGCATGGGTGCAGAACGCTTTGGGTGCTTTGGTGAACTATACTATGAATTCGTATACTATTTATAATGGTGCGATCCCTCTGATAGAAAACCTATTTGCTGAAGATATGTACTGATGATACTAGCGTTCTGGAGTACCGGGAATGCACTCATTACCCGTGGCAATGCAATGGACCACTTTGCATCGATTATGGAACGGGGTGTTAAAGTTAATCTTATCTATGGGGATCGGGATTATCTCTGCAATTGTATGTCATTCACCCGTTTAACCAGAACACTAACTTACAGTAACAATAGGGATGGGCGGCGAGAACGTCAGCTTATCCATCAAGCACGACCAGTCTGCGGAGTTCAGCTCCAGCGGGTATGCTGATCTCATTACGAACCGAACATACGTGGGTGGTGTTGTTCGTCAGCATGGAAATCTTTCGTTTACGAGGGTGTTTGATGCAGGGCATACTGGTAAGTCTTGATAAAAGATGTATTGGTTCAGGTATACTGACTTTACAGTTCCTGCCTTCCAACCTGAGACCATGTTCCGAGTTTTCTCTCGGATTATGAGCTCGAAGGATATTGCAACAGGGAATGTTACCTTAACAGAGAAACGCAGGGAGACCTACCGCACCCAGGGTCCACATTCAACCTTTGACAGAAAGAACAAGCTCCCCTCCCCAGCGACCGCGATATGCTACACAATAGACATGCCTACGACCTGTACAGACAACCAAAAGGCGGCTCTACTGAATGGGACGGCCATCGTGGAAGACTTTGTGGTGAAGTGGCCTGTCTCCTAGATGGATGGAGCCAGTGGATGGGTGTGGCTGAGGCTGACATACACCTGGGCTAGCTAGACATAATCGTTATAGTTGTATAGACTAGAGGCACATAGAATCATCATTCAAACTCTATACTGACCCCATTATCATCGTCCAAGACAGCAGTCACATTTCTAACTCTCCGTCCAAGTGACTTTGGCCAAATATCCCGAGACTCCTCAAACTCCATGACCCGCCTAGCAGCCATTGCAGTCAATGTAGAATCCCATAAGATCTCCCGCCGCTCACAGCTCTCTAGTAGCTGGATTGCCTTACGACGAATGCTCATATCTCGACAGCGCACACCCACAATATACAACGGGGAGACAATGCCAAGATCGAAAGAAAACGTTCGTTTTGGTGAAAGTTGCCTATACAGAACTTAGTATACCCAAACTGGCGAATTAAGCGCGTATGAATATGACAAACCTTGTACGCAATAGATATCTCTCCACAAGCGAAACAATGGTCTCAAACTCCGTCCGAAACTGGTCCCACACATCCTCTGAACCATCTGGTGGGACAGCAACATACATCTTCCCAATGATATACCAAATGCGCATAATGTCCGGATCCTGGCCAACTACATATGACATCCCATATTGGCCACTTAGTCCTTGCGAGGACATAGTCTTCACAAACCTATCATGCCAATCCTTCAAGTACCTCGGCGTCCGTCCCTGATCAACTGGAAGGACAGATGGCGGGTGACCCTCCATGATCAGGACCCGATCTAACCGATCATGGAAGATAGAATTAAGTACAGTATGCAGGGATTGCACCACATACTCGCCGTTGGGCCCGAGAGCAACTCTCTCCAAGATAGATGAACCTCGCTCACCATCCCGCTTCAACGTCCGAGACAGCGACGTACCCAGTAACCCAACCAACTGATTATCCAACCTTATAAACAGTGACACCATCGTATCACGCGACACAACATCCCAGGCTAGCTCCTCTCCACACTGCAGCAGTATATCCAGGCCAGATTTAATATGAACAACCGCCGCCCTTCGACACCCCCTCATACACTCAAAGCAAGAAAAAAGGAAACAACAAATGAGACTCAGATTCCTTCCACCATTCCCAAGCCGAACCCTCACCTCCTCTAATGCCCGTCCATACTCCCGCATGGCGAACTGACCCAGCGGACTCAGAAGGAAAGGATCATCACCATACTCGTAGATCTGCTGCAGAGCTCCGAACGAGATAATCGCGCGCGCAAGCCCTTCTTCGCTATGTGTAGCACGTAATACCGGATCGGTGAAGTCTGCTGGAAATCGATACCTTGTTTGATGGAGGAAGAAGTCAAATGATTGTCTTTCTTCGTCGGATGTCAAGAACGGCGATCTAGATTCTGGTGCGCGGTAGACCACCATTCGTAACTTAGGCGACGAATTCCTTTTCGGGATGGCTGCGTAGCTACATGCATGCCCTGCTGAGGTGCATTTATGGCAAGTTGGCTTTGCTTCGTCACATTTTATACGGCGTTTTCTGGGTTGTGTTATCGGTAAACCTTTGATAGGTTGGTGGTTAGGGTTATGTACTTGCAGGTTATGCAGCCTGTTTTTACTTTGCTGCCGCAGATTCGGGGCGCTTTTCGGGAGTTGTGCATTTTGGATGAATTATTGTATTTGGGATGGATGATTAGGCTGACAGATTCGGGGGATGTGCTTCTGATGACTGCTGATTTCGCCCCCAATTGGAATTTGATGCCTTACGTTACTGACTGCCTCAGGCCACTAGCAGAGCGACGTCCGCCATTAGCAAGATGTAAATGGTGAATTTTAAATCAGTCATAAAATTCTATGTATAAACTAGAGGGTATCACCTGTCCCATTCCCAATACAGATACCAGTCCTCTACTTGATAAAAAAAATTCCCTCCCATACCAAGGAATGAATAAGATCGAATATATTAAACCCTCTCCTCAACCCTCGTATGGAACTCTCTCTGCACCGCAATCCCATCTCTAGTGACAGGTCCCATCTCAAACCCGTCAACCTTCAAATCAGGACCCATACATTGTACGTGCACCTGCATCTCAGTAGAGTCACTCTCATTCGGCATCCGAATCCATCTTTCACTATCCGTGCTGCGTCGGTTTTGGCGTCCATGAGATTTAGAACCGTACGCCCTGGAATCGTATGCATATTGCAAATTTGAGGCCTTGCTCTTCTGGCCCGAGATGCTGCTGCTGAGTTTCTGTGCAGCGGTTTTGAATAATCGGTAGATTATCGGAAGGTTGGCACAGAGAACGCCGCCGAGGGATTCGAAGGCGGAGAGGATTCCTAGTGGCACACCTTCCCCTATTTTTCTCTTAATATTTGGGATCTATTAGGGTTTAGGAGGATCGGACTAACAGGTAATGTCTGCTGAGCCTTGCGCGACGACGTAAGCGAGGCGGGCGGCGCTTATGCCGCAGGTTCTGTTGAATCTTTGTCAGTTCTGGTGGGTCGAGGTCTATGCATCAAGATTGAAGGAGATTGTCGTACATGAATCCAATGGAAAAGATTGCGATAAGAGCGAACTTCTTCTTTCGCGTTGTGCGGACTCCTACGATGACCGGGATGGGCAGAGCAAAAAGCACGAGATCAGTGACCATGTTGGAGGAGTTGACAAAGTATGTCAGGGCTGTGGAGTTGAAGCATTCACCCTTGACGGTGCGATCCCAGAATGCGTTGAGCGGGCGACATAGTGCGCCCATGAATGCTTCGATAATGGTTATCCATATCACGACAAATATTGAACATCCAATCACTGTCTTGCTGAACCAGGGGATGGGGAAAATGCGGTAGTATAGGACGAGGATGCCGAGTTTTGTTGCGGCAAGGAAGAGGTTGTAAAGGTGACTGGCGATGTACTCTCCCTGTTCCTGTTGTCAGTGAGGTCGAGGTCTGGAGGATCAACAGGTGCTTTGACCTTCAGGAAGATCTCCAGGTCTTTGAGGTCGACAGTTGCGGTGTGGTGACCGAATCCATGGCCCACACCTGTTGGGATCAGCAGGGACTAAAAATCATAATGTAGAGACACTGAACCCATTCGACATACCGCAGGCCATTATCGTTACCGAGTATGCTACTTCTAGGGCCTGATATAGGATCAACAACCATCGTTATATGCATGGACCCAGTTCGTGTGTGGAGAGACAGACACTTGCCAGGATGATTAGGTGGTCATCTAAATGAAGGCCCTCCTTCGATATTTTAGCAAACAGTCGCAGCACCGTGCTCGCAACTAAAAGGACCGTGGGAACCGTGTATCCCACAATCACCAATGTCTCCCTCGACGGCGTTCCGTCCCAGGTCGTCATGTTGGGGTCTGCTCCTGGCACGCAAACTGATCCGGTAGGACATTACCTTTCCGTTTCGGAGTTGACAGCATCAGAGTTGCTTTTACTGACACTGGCAACTGGCGCTTGACCACAAAGACGACGAAAAGGGGTTCCATGGGGACTTTAACGGACTGTGTCCGTTTCTAGTGCCATTAATATGGATTTGCATGGTTGCTAGCTCTCATCGTATTGGCCTAGGGGCAGGATCCTTCATGTCAGGCAAGAGAATGCATAAAATGCTGCCCTGTTGATTCCTAATTGTCTGCATAATCCATAAATCCAGTCCCAAGGCGGGTCTATACGCCCGGACTAATAGAATCCCACGATGGCGACATGGACCGAAAGCCTGGCATGAATTGAAACTCAAATACCAGGCGTTGCGAGACATAATAACCACATGTTACGGTCGCCCATATAAAACACGGCTTGACCTTGATGGCTGAGACAAGCACGTCGACGGACTGCGACTATGGCTCTAGTGTCCGCAATGGCGGCCCAGGTGGACCAGCAGCTCACTCAGTGACTATCCAATAATCACAACCACGGATGGCTGATCCTTCTCGGCATAGAATACGAGTGGTGATGTTCCATGTCAGTTCGGTTTCTCTTCCCACTTGCCTCGATCCCCCGGTATTCTCATATCACGCAGGAGGCCAAGACCCTAAATCCAAATCCTGTGTTTTACCTTCGCCACTCCTTCCTTCTCGTTATTTGGGTCGACCCTCCACTTCCACGGTTCCTGAGGAATTGTACAGTGCAAACCCGCGCTTTCTTGCATTGAAGGAACAACAGCAACATGTTCATGACTTGGTCCATGAAGCCAGAACCGGCCTCCCCACGATCTGACTCGTCGAGTACTTCGTCCCTGAAAGAGCTCAGACCTCGAGTCCGAACGCGCAATGGCTGTAATACCTGCCGAAGGAGGCGGGTGAAATGTGACGGTAGGTGCAAGTCCGATCTGCCATTTTTGCTCCGGCTCGCTCTCCGAGATTCCAAGTTCAGTCTAGAGCTTTCTTATCCACCCATACAAGACAAAAGGGCAGACGCTTATCCAATATCAATATAGAGAGTCGTCCCACCTGCACACGCTGCCAGCGGTCAAAGAACTCCTGCAGCTACGAACTTCAGTTGCAATGGGAGGACGAGATGCGGACGGCTGGGAAGTGTCATGGGCGAACGGGCGTTCAATCGAGGAGACATTCCTTGCAGCGCCCACCGACAAGCGACGGAGAATTCCAACGGTTGACACGGGCCCGGCGCAAGGACACGGCCCATCGGCAACGCGATGCTGGTTCCGTGGCGATCTGCTCTCCACCCGATACCCAGAGCCCACTACCGGCCAGTCGAGCCACCTATTACACACACTACAAGCACTGGAAAAGCGTCATGACTATTTCGCGTCCGGTGCCCCTGTTACCATGGAGTATCGGTATGCCAGACGTGGACGATGTATGCTTGTCGTTTTACAATTCCGTGATGTGCGCTGTCGGCGTGAGCGTCGATGATGAGCGATTCAATCCCCTGCGCAGCACGGTGATGCGTCTCGTATTTCGGACTGAGACAGCTTATTATGCCGTTCTTATGGCCAGTGCACATTACCTTCGCTCGGTTGAGAGTAGGTTCGAATTGATGGAAATCCAAATCCGCTCGAGGGTCCTAAGGGGCTTGCGGCGAGCCCTGATGAAAGACAATTTGGATTGGGAGGATTTGTTAGTGCCGACGATCTTTCTCTGCTCTTCCGCGGTATGTGAAGTCTCCACACTATATTACCACGACCAGAATTCATGAGATGCAAGGTTCGGCAAGATCGTCACTGACCATGCAGTTAGATCTCTAATAGCTGCGACGGCTCCTGGGTAAAGCATCTCGCCTGTTTTCAGCTGATCGTCAAGGAGATGGCCCATGGCCACAGAAAAGCTCCTCCTGTGCCACAATTCTTCATCAGCTATTTCTCTGCGCATCTCGTGCTCGCTAAATCTGTTTTCTCGATTGACGATATATTGCCTGTCGGTAAAATACCAACCAGCCCTACTAACCATAGCTCTTTGGTCAATTCGACGAACATTGAAAAGGCATCATGGACCTCCACCAAGGATCTCGCCAAGGTGATGCCAGCCGACACACTCCATGAGATTGACATGTGGAACGGCTACAGCGGCCACATGTTACTGATCATAAACGAAATCCTGAGTCTGAAGCACGATGCCCAAGCACTTTGCCATCAATCCTCGGACCCGTCCACTCCCCAACTAGCGGTGCAAGAGAAACATGCAGCGATTGCGGATAAGATTACAACCTTGGAAGCAAGTCTAGCTACGACAACCCAGATAATCCCGGTCTCCTTATATAAAGACCGCACCTCTGCCGAGTCGAGACATGGGTTTCGTTTGCTGAAAAGCACAAGCGAGGCCTATCGTCTGGCGGCCTATCTCCTTTTATCAGAGGTAGTTAGTCCTTGCTTCCTTGGATATACCCCAGCCAGCACCCAGAGTATCGAACAGCTGGGGGATCCGGCCCAAAGGGCACAATATGTAGATCGCATCTTTCATCTAGCGAACTACGTGGTATCCTCGGTAGATCATCTTCCCATCTCCTGGCCGCTATGGCCCCTGTTCATAGCCTCCTGTTGCTGTTCAAGGGACGAAGATACTAGGACTAGAGCTCTAAAAATATTTCGTGCTGCCAGAGAAAAGGCCCCATATGAAAACATCCCCCGAGCCCAGACATTAGTCGAGCTACTCTGGAAGCGCAGGGACATACAAACAGAGTCGGAGAACAGTGTGCGCATCGGTCGGTTCGAGTGGGAATCCGCGATGGAGTCTCTTGGCTGGCAGACGAGCTTCGCTTGATCGTTCAGTACTCAATTGCTTCTTCTGTGATTCTACTACGCTAGCCATATATACCCTTGATGAATTACGCTTATCACAATCCTCCATCCTATCTTCCCATTGTTGATATACACGAAAGCAAATAGAGTCACAAAGGAGAAGATATTATCCTACAAACAGAATCGAAAATTCGGATTCTGCCAATCCGACACATCACCCACCTCCCTCCTAGTAGTGGAAACCTCTGAATCCTCTGCCTCCTTGGTCTCAGGATCAATAACACGACCTTGCTTCCGATCCCTTCTCTTATTCTCCCAGGCCATGTAAACGCGTAGCAAAAACACATCAAGAACAGCAATACAGAAACAAGCCAAAATAGCCGCAAAAGCAGACTAATTCCATAAGTCAGCATACACCCACTCACATAACCAACACCCCCTTAGAAAAGAAATGGACAGAGAAAGAGAAAACTGACATAATAATGCGGCGCCTGATTCTTCTTAAAAAGCTGCGGACCCGCAATATTCCCCACACAATATCCAATGAACAAAATCGCAGTGACGGTACTCTTTTTCGTGAAGCCAGCGAAATTACTCGAGACCAGACTAAGGCTGAGGGGAAATCCGGCGCCAAAGACCGTGACCAGCCAGACGCCTACCAGCCGGCCCCATTTCTTCTCGACTGGGAGTTGGCGCATGAGAAGGATGCCAATTAGACTAATTAGTAGGGTGATGATCATCCAGTAGCAGCGGAGACCACGGTAGCGGTTGCAGGTGACTGCGCTGAGAAGGAGGAAGATCAGGGCTACTGCTGCCATAGGGATGGTGTAGAGGAGGGTGTTAAAGGTGTCGAAACCGAAGGAGGCAATTACTAGACTTGAGAACTGGTGTGTATTCTTTTAGTAATGGGTCCTGTGGGGGTGGGCTGGGTGTGCTCACGTTGGTGATTCCGCCGTTGGGGAGGGAAACTAGGAAGTTGTAGGTGAATAGGAACCAGGTTTTCGGGTCAATGAGAGCTTCAATGAATTGGTCTTTCTTCCATTCGCGGCTTTGGTAGGTTTGCTGGCAGGCTTGGGCGCGACGATAGGCTGGGCCGCGTTGCGAGGGGGAGAGGAATCTGGCGTTCAATGGGGAGTCGGGGAGGACGAAGGATTGGAAGATCGACCACACCAGGGTGATTATTCCGAAGATGATGAATACCCACTGGTATACTCGTTAGTCTGGTGGTTTTTTTGGGAGGTTGATGTTAGGGATCTATTGTATATACCTTCCATGGACCCAGGCGGTTGTGAACATGGCCAATTGCGTATGAGAGAACTCCTCCGAAGATAGACGCAACGCCGTTGCCAGCGAACCAGATGCAGCTTCTCAGAGCATGCTCGGAGGGTGTGTACCACATGCTTACCACGATAGTGAAGCCCGGGCTAATAGCACTTTCAAACACGCCAAGTAGTACTCGCAGTGTTGTGATGCCTGCAAAGCTGGATGCAGCCGCATGGCACGTTAAAATGACTGCCCAGATGATCCTGAGAGGGTTAGCTGCTGCTACCTCCGGGATGATTTGTACTGAACTTACATCATGGTCGAGAGATACTTTCCGATTGGAAACTTGACAAATCCTATGGATACGGGATAGGATGCCACCATGTAGCCGAAGTAAAACGCACTGGAGGCCCACGAATACTGGTCGGTATTCATATGCTATAGTAATAGTTGAAGTCAGACTCTGCTACTCGGAAATATCAAATAAATCCTAGCATACTGTTCCAGGCAACAGCCCAAGGATAGAAGTATACGACATCGCGGTTTTGTCCAGATACTGTAGCAGGTACGAGACAAACATCAGAGGAAGCAGACTAAATGATGTTAAATTCGTGTTTACCAATTTTCGAGTCACAGCTGCTGAGTGCCATGTACATACCAGAGGTCGATACGACGGAGGATCGCTTTTTCTTCCATCGCCGTCAGCGGTTGATATTGTTCAACGGTCTCACTAGGGCCTTTATGCTCTGACCCGAGAGAACTGCTGTAGTCGGACATGGCCATATTATCAGTCCAGCTGAACACTGGGAGATTCGCTACAGTGCCCTCCCTCGTACAGAGCAACAGAGGAAGCACAGAAAATAAATCTCATCGAGAGCTGTGAGTTTCTTAAAGGTCGCCACCCAGACGGAACGACTTCCCTGGCAGTCTGGTTGCACCGAATAACACCATGTAAATTAACCTCCAGCTAGCCCAACATTGGAGGGATCTTGTTTCTCTAGATGCATCACCACCCAGTTAGTGGCTTTTAGCTGTATGTAAGCGTAATACTGTCACGACTTAAGCCATCCTTCAAACCTCCAGCCCGTGTCGCTAAACCCGATCAGGTAATGAGAGGGCTCGCTTCGACCTGATCAAAAAGGTGATAGCGTGGAATGGAGTATTTGATGCATGTCTTTGGCTGCACGCATGAACACTCCAGTCCCACCTGGATCGAACCATATCGTAGATGCATTTTATTAATATTCATTCCCCTACAGGCCACTATCATGAAAATGTGGAGCAGCATGGCAAATATTTAATGAATCCTGCGGATCCGTCCACAAAATGGACCGAGCGAGAGATACTCAGACCACCATCCGATCATACTGCTGGCTCCTGAGTTCCTTTGCCACGAGGAAAGCATGCACCGGATGCTCACAGACGACAGACTCTACCGGGTCGATGCCGACCTTCTCATACCAGGAAAGGGGGATCCAATCCCCCACGGCGCCGTTGTATGGCAATCTAAAACCATACGCTACGCAGGACCCCAGTCAGGGGTCCCCGCAGAGTTTCAAGAGGCCACGACCACCCATGTTCCAGTCGTAATGCCAGGGATGTGGGATTGCCACATTCACTTCCTCGGCGCCACAACAGCAACTATGAATGCGATCGTCGATACGCCACAAGCTCTGGCGGGTGCTCGGAGTGTGCCGGATCTGCACGCCACCGTTATGGCCGGATTCACCTCGGTGCGTGAGGTCGGGGGTTACGGGTGTGATCTTGCGAAGGTTGTAGCGGAGGGACGAATCTCTGGGCCCAATATATACTCCAGTCACTCTGCCATAAGCATGACTGCGGGGCACGGTGATGTCCACGGTGTGCATAGGGACTCGTTGCTTGACCTGTGCGCGCACGGCTTACCGTTGACAATCGCTGACGGTGTACCCGAGTGCCTGCTCGCGGTGCGGAAGCAGCTGCGCCGGGGTGCAAAAGTCATAAAGGTCTGTGCTAGTGGAGGCGTCGTGAGCGCTATCGACGACCCGCAGCACCAGGAATTCTCCTTTGAGGAACTGAAAGCAATCGTCGACGAAGCGGCGCGGGCACGCCGCGTCGTCGCTGCTCATTGCCATGGTAAAGCGGGTATTATGAATGCATTGCGCGCTGGATGTCGCACGATCGAGCATGGCAGCTTCCTAGATGAAGAGGCCGTTGAGCTGATGAAGGAGAAGGGCGCAATCTTAGTAGCCACGCGCAGTGTCATTGAGAGTGGTCTGGCAATGAAAGATCTCTTTACCCCGTCATCCTATCAGAAACTCCTCGAAGTCGCTGATGCACACAAAAAAGCGTATCAACTTGCTGTTTCAAGAGCTGTCATGATAGCCCTGGGCACCGATCAATTTATCAGCTCAGATAACCCGATGATAGGCTATGGTCGTAATGGCCACGAAGTGAGGTATGCAGTAGACGCCGGCTTAACCCCTCTGGAGGCCATTGAAGCTGCTACGGCCAATGGGCCTCTTACTCTAGGTGATCAAGCGCCACAGAGCGGCCAACTAAGGGAGGGATTTGACGCAGACATCATTGCAGTGAGGGAGAACCCACTGGAGAATGTCACGGTTCTGTCTAACTCAAGGAATGTCACGCACGTCTGGCGTGGCGGCATGCTGATTAAATCATGAAATGAGCATCTCATGCGTTTTTAACCACGGTTGACCAGCATGCCAATGCGAGTTTGTAAATAAGCCAACGAACCTGGCATTGTGTATATGGATTTTCGGAAACGTGCTTTCCGAGCAGACCTAATTACCATCCCACCATGTTACTTAATTCTAAATGTAACCATATGATCCACTAAAGGGCTCATGATACAACACATACTGACAAATATCAAGGTACAGTGTACCAGAGTATACAAGGAAAAGCTCAGGTGAGATGAGTGCCGCCTTTCAGCTGTAGACCTGTATAACCGACGGTCCGGCCCTTCAAGAGTAAAACGTATAAAAGGCCAAGGGGATATTGTATAGTGCAACCGGACACGCCTAAACCATGCACGTCTTACAACAATTGTACAAATACATTCATATCTCTAACACTTACTGCATGGTTGTGAGTATTCCTATCATATTGTACACCGTGAGTAAAATCTGATTATCTAGGACCCCTACTCATGGACTACCCTGCCACTACTAGATCTCTAATTCTCATAGGTTCCAGGAAGCTCATGATAGTCCTTGGTAAAGTAAAGCGACTTAAACGACAGAAGCAATCTAAGTCAGTACAAAAATAAATCCAAAAACTCAACAACAAAATTGAAAAAGCAAATAACGACAAACGTTCTAGGCAGAATAAAACCCGAAAGGGTGGAATATAGCGTGGATTTCCCAAACCGTTCATTCAACCGACCCAGAAGCATGACCCAGACTTCGTCCTTCCCTTCAAGGAGTGTGACGAACCAATCGATGAACGGATGGACCACATGTCTATCTCAAAATTTCCCCTAGCCTGCAGAGAGTTCGGGTCGGCTGATGATTTGCCCCAGCCTCAAACATGCCAGGTCTTCTCAGTAGCCGGCAGCTCTGATGGCGAACCATTTGGCAAGTCCGTCACATGGAGTGACATCGCCGCGTTTCCCCGGGAGGCCCTCTTGCTCCGGCGGGTATATGACCGAGCTGCCAGACTGAAGAGGACAACCGTGAAAAGAAACAGGATAACATAGGTGGCATCACAAGCCGCTCTGTAGCCTCTGGAGTGGTCGAAGGTGGAAAGTTCATGTGAAATGAGTCGTGGCGTGGTTTCCACCGGTGCAGGAGGCGGATGAGGCGGATCAGTGATCGTCGCAGTTGTAGGACTCGCTTCAGAAGGGTCCCCAGGTTCTGTCATTTCGCCCGGTTCCTCGACAAGTATGTAGCCACTGCATGGATGGATTAGATATTTTGATACCCGGTATATCTGTTGGACTGGAACCTAGTACATACACTGGACAAGGCTGTACGGCAACAAGGGTATAGCCTGGGGGACAGACAGCAATAGCATGATCACCATCTCCCTCCCACTCTGGTGGAACAGAGCCAGCTAGACGTTCAGGCATAAATCCAAGAAACTTCCAGCCGTCTGGGGTCCATTCATAGACGTTCGCTGGATATGATACCTCCAAGCGTGATGGCTCTGGGGGTGTGGTTGAGGGAGTTAACATTGCTGTTGGTGTTGCAGTTTAACTGATCAAGTAATAGAGTAGATAATATTAATGTCTTAGTTCATGAAAGTGTCAGTGATCTCTCATCTGGATGGGGGAGTTGGGCTATAATATGTGTTTTTGCGTCGTGGGACATAGTGTCAATCGAGTTATGGTGTACTTCGTTGAGCGTCCTGAAACACAGGCGTCAGCGTCATAGCTACTATTGGATTCTGCTTGGGGAAGAGTAATCAGAGGTAACAACGAACTATGGAACATGATACATGAGGCAATGGAACAGAACTGGAGATGAAACAATATGATAGGAGACGTGTTGCAATTTGCAGTTCTAGAAGACGCACATGTGGAGATCTCAAGACAGTGGCACGAACCTACAATTTCAATTTCTCTTGGTGAAACAGCTGACCAAACCCGCATAGACAGGCTCTTGAGGTTAGTAATGGTTAGAGAAACCTAAAATCTACTCTGGTATTTGTTGCAACATCGACCTGACGGGCTCGGCATCAGTCAATTCCAAAGACTACGAATGTGCTATGAATGTTCCATAGCTTCTAAAGACGACGCTAAGAAAAAAAGAGACAGGTCGGAAAGTTAGCATTATGGTGTTTGACTGCGGCTACATGTTAATTTTAAACATCTGTAACTATCCTTTCTTGCATACTTCGTAGGCTACTCTTCCTAGGGGCACCTAGTATCTGACACCACTCCCCCCACGACGAGCTCTATGTAGTCTTAGAGGGAATATTCTAGGTGCAGATTGCATGGACGTTTTGTCACAAATTAGTTAAATAGGGGATAACTTAGTTTGATATCATCACATTGGTGGCTGCACCAGGGTCCAGGGATAGCAGGGTTAGGATATCCTCCAGACAAGACATGTCATTCGATGGGAAAGCTCCGCGTTGCGGATCAGAACCTCTATAGATAGAATTCTAGAACATTTGTGATATCCTAACAAGGTAATAGTACCTACCGAGTGGATTAGAAATCGTGGTGGCGTCAGCACCTGCGACGGAAACGTGCAGCACTATGGTACAGCCACCGGTTCTATATTCGAAGGCCCCAGGATCTGCAGCTTCACTAACAGCAATGAAGCTCCCAGTTGACGGATATTACCTCGCTTAATCATGTCATAAAACATCTCCAGTAGGAATAATGCTGATGTTATCAGAATAATAGCTGTTGTCCCCAAGCGCCTACCCTTTAAACCCTTAGATTGATCTTTTTGTCACTTCAATGAATCATGAAGTGTCGGTAAATCGATGAAAGAAAGGAGAAAGTCTTACGTGTAGAAGGAACTCACGCCTAGCCTGATACATTGAATTGAGACATCTACAGGAGAGGTGAGAATAAGCGAGGCTGGCATCCTATCCCATATCAAGGTTTTGCCCTTTGTCTCACTTTCGCAGCTCGGAATGACGAATAATGAGATATACCTGCCCTGACTTCTGTCATTAGCGCGTGGTCGGCTTACCGATAGGCTGTCGATGAACGATGTGGTACTTTCACCATCAGGAATTGTTAATCACGTTGAATGAAGAAGTAAGGGGGCATTCTGCCTCAGGCAGCAAGGTGCAATATGCGTGATTATGTAAGTTGTTTGGCCTCCTTTCCAGCCCCAGGCAGCCAGGCTTCCGTGGCCTTCAGACTTCATTTTCATCTTATAGAGAACAGGTCTATTTACACTGATCCCGGTGAGCAACCGTTAAGGACCTCTTCTGTAACTCTCGTAGCTCCTGTGTTAGCCTTAGGAACCACAGCAACAACATCGGGTTTATGTTGCACTCTTATTTTTTATAATGTTGTCTTGGCTTCTTCGATCTTTACCACGATTCCCCCTTGGGCGAACATGGAAGCCACTTAACTTCTCTAATCCGAACTTCGGCCGGATTTCCGCAAGCCAGACAGTGGAAGAGGAAGCTCTACCCGGTTATATCGCCTCACGCTACTATCCTACTCGAATCGGCGAAATAATCAAGGACCGATATCAAGTCATTGGAAAATTGGGATATGGAACCACCTCAACTGTATGGCTTGCGCGGGATATGAAGTAAGGCCTCCACAGCACTCTTCACACACCTTCTTATGCAGGAGAGAAACAGCTGCCGCTCGTATGTAACTCTCAAGATATTTATCAAGGCTACTTCCATGGGACACCAGCTTGATAATGAGCTTAAGATGTATCGACGCCTTGACAGAGCGTCAAAACACCCAGGTCGCCGGGCCATCCGGTCTCTACTTGACTCTTTCCATATTGATGGGCCCGAAGATAACCATCAATGTCTCGTTCATCCTCCATTATTGGAGAGTGTATGGGAGTTCCTCCACCGTAACCCCATCCAAAGGCTGCCTAAACCAGTCCTTGCCTTTACGCTTCGGCGGGTGTTTCTAGCGCTAGACTACCTGCACACCGAGTGCCAGATTATACATACTGGTATACTACAACCCGAGTCCTTACTTTTCTTGGCTGCTAACTTGGCTTAGACATCAAGGCAAATAATATCATGTTTGAACTCGCTGATGATTCAGTCTTCATCAAGTCTGAAGATGACGAACTCCAGAATCCTTCTCCAAGAAAAGAGCTAGATGGAAGAGCAATCTATCTATCCCGGGAACTTGAAATCCTTCCGGGGAAAATAGGCGCCCCTGTGCTATGTGACTTGGGCTCGGCTACGTTGGGTAGTATAGAACATTCAGAAGACGTCCAGCCTGATATTTACCGAGCGCCAGAGGTAATCCTAAAAGCTCCATGGTCATATAGTATTGATATATGGAATGTAGGATGTATGGTAAGATATTAAACAGCCTGATACCGTTGAAACGCCGTTCTAATCTTGTTACAGATCTGGAATATTTTCGAAGGAGGCTCGTTATTCACAGGTCATGACTCTGAATTCAAAGCATACCGGAGTAGGGCACATCTTGCTGAGATGATCAATCTCCTCGGTCCTCCGCCGCCTAGTCTTCTTGCCCGGGGCAAGCAAACCCAAAGGTTCTTCTCCGACACGGGCGAATTTCGTGAGGCAACGTTATTGCAAAATATGACTCCAATCGAACAGAGGGAAACAACCCTTCAAGGTGAGGATAAGGAGAGCTTTCTACGTATGATGCGAAGGATGTTGCAGTGGGAGCCTAAGAAGCGTAGTTCTGCAAAAGAGCTTGCGGAGGACGAGTGGATCTGCAGGCAGATAGACTAATAAATTACTTCTTTACCGGTCTCAGACTCCCACTATATTGATTCAGGAAAGGCAAGGCTACTTTGTGTAGAGAGATGGTAGAGCCCGGGACGTCGACAAACCAGGTAGATAACTCAACCCTGCACGGTTCTGTTTCTATTTGGGAACAAACGGTGATCCGTTTTGCGGACGCACCGTGATGAAATATCCGCAGCACCCGAGAGAGTTTTCAAGGACAAAGATTGGAACGACTATGGGCTATGTAAATGTACTTGGAGGCAGACATTGAAGACTGCGCGGCCTTCTGCCTGGAAGCATATCGTATGGATTGAGTGTTCAGGAACATAGTCGATGTATTACGCGTATCCTAGATGAAGAGGTTCAAAGTACATCGGCGATGGGATATCACGAGGATATAGTGTGTTACGTTTGACATCCATTGAATCAGTCAGAGTAATGTCCTCTTGAAGCAAGCCACCCACCACGCCTAGATTCTAGTAGTTCATCATCACACTTAATTACGCACTGTCCAATCTAACTCGGACCAGTTCAACGGAATTCTCAAATTCATCACAACGGATAAATTCTAGCTATACGCTTCCTATCAAACATTTCCGTGGTATCTGAAATCGTGAATGAATCCTCGGTGAAGATGGAGCGGTTGCGGTGATAATAAAGGTGTAGGAGCTTCGTTAATTCCCTGGACCGATATACACCGGTAGTGAAGATGCACCGACTGCTTCACCCTGTGCTGCCATCTTTTTCTTCCCGCCCTCTTTGTCTCCTTATATGTCTCCCTGTTCTCCCCTCTTGTCATCTCACTTATCTAGGTCTAATATGTGTCGAATGATGCACATCTGGCTCTTTGTTTCTTATGTGGTCATCAAGATGTGTCGACCACTGTCCCACTAGGCAGATCGCTTTGCTCGCCATCGCCTACTGGAGGTCCACGGAGGTCTTGGGCGTGCTATATGACACGTTAACGCCATTGAAAGATATTTCCGGTGTTTATGTTCACCCCGATAATTTTCAATCCTTGCCAATAAACACTGATATTAGAATTATATCATTAGACGAATACCACTATTGAGGAGATACTTCAATACATATAGACTTACACTTATTTCTTCCTCCTCCCCAAGAAATGATCTCATCCAGGAACCAATAAATGATATCCTCATTGGAAAGGAAAAAATGCCCGGCTATGGGTATCTAAAACCCACGGGCTTTTTCTTTTCCTTTATCCCCGCATCTAGGACGTGCATCAGTGTCGAACTTGAAGCATTATCTTTTTATTAGATGAATGGCTACACTTCTTAGCCGACTTGTCTTATCCCCGCCGAAAGAACATAGCATAGTAAGCATTGGAATGGCCTACTGGCTCAAATGCCGACTTCCTTGACTGGATTTCTGTGCGACAATGCACCCGACGGCGGCAATATTACTTAGCCTTCGGGCCTGTGTGGGAAGCGGACGCTGCTCCCATAATGGGAACTGATGAGTACTCGAGGCCCTTGAGGGTGGTCACGGTCTGAAGACTCTCTAGGTGAATTAATGTGATAACTTGAATATACTAATCCGCGCAGCGCTAATCACGTCTCACTCAGATTTGCCTTTACAGCGAGATTCAACCCTTACCTCCATATCTAGGACTCTCCCTACAGAGAGCCGACTCATCCTTGGGTTAAAAGCGGCCTACCTCATATCAAGATAGCCGTGTACAATACTAGCAATGGGGATCCAAACCTTTTACTCTGCTCGAGGTTCTTACCATAGTCGCTACAATCTCTACTCATCTTATGGGTAAGGCGCTCGAAAAATATCTTATTATTCCGGTACGCAAATCTTTGCTAAATTATGCCATCTAAGTACGACTTTCGTATCTTTGTTGCTGGATTTATCCTCTTATTGAGGCCATGCTTATCTCGTTCATGGCGCCCGCACATGGGAGGGTCATCATTGCACATTACGACGGCCATACACTTCGCATCAAAATGTCTAGTCTCTTGCCATGTAGCTCGGACGATCGAGCCTCTTGGGACTTCTTCGCAAGATACTTCGGAAGTGATGCCAACCCAAAGGCAGATACGTCCATGTTCGCTGATTAGTGACGGTGACAACCAGATACCAAGGGTCAATATTAATTTACATCTAGAAGGCACCTTGATCGCGGCTGAGATACTTATTACAACTAACATAGTCTAGTACACAGGGCAGCTAACAACTTAGCTAGCAACCTCATAATGTCCCAAGGTGGGACACAGAGCGTTCTTACTGTCGCCAGAATGGACGGCGGGTATCGTGACTACTTTGTCAACAAGGACTCCGCTGCAGATTGCGGATCATTTATACGGATGAGGACTTATGGTCCGTGAAACTTGCTATGTGATATCTACATGAAACAGTTTGGTGTTATCGTTGGATATATTATGATGGCTGTCAACGACCAAAGTACTTAGAACAAAGGGACAGTATACCTCGGCTCAATTCACACAGTGATTACAATATTCCCATTTACGGTGAAATGAGCTGTGAAGGCCCGTCACTTCATGCAATACACGGTCAAATCAAAGAAAATGTATGCAAGCTCAAATGTATGGAACTCATAATACTACAACGTATAACAGCATTTCTCTCTATTGTCTATCTTTTTCATCTTATGATTAAAGCTGGCATCTGCTAGTTTAGAATGGAATATTTAAGCCGCTAAAGGCTTTGTCTAAATCTGCTGGGAAGGAGTGTTAAAGCGGCAAGCTAATAGGCGCTGGAGTAGGTAAGCCTTGACAAGTATGCTGTTATATGTAAACCCTCTCTTCATACTACCTGTAACTGGTGTTCAGAAGCTGCAACTACCGCAGATTACTTACGCGAACTGAGGAGATCCAGTTGTCCTGCAGTCCGACTCGAACTTGTGAACCGCTGTCCATGAACTGTCATCCACTCCATCATTACATTGCGTAAAGGGTTACCAAATATCTCCGACGGAAGAGACATTGAAAAACTGCCGGCTAGGCCGCCACAGGCCCCAACGTTCCATGTGAAAGAAACCCACCGCGTCATGCAGTGGATGCATGGATGGGGAACCGACGGGATTCATTCTTTAGAAACTGATTGATAAGATGAAAGAACGGTAGATTCATCATCCGGGTGAAGCCAGAGGCAAGAAACAGCGGGCCAAGCCCACCACGCCAATTCATAACGTTATGGTTATCGTAAAAGTCCTGAGGGGTTCTTTGGCCATTACCTAACTTCCTTTAGGGCGCAATACTACCAAGGAAAATGAGACATCCGCATCCATGTGTCGTTGTAAAATGCACTAGTATTATCGATCCACTGGTGTTTTTGCAAATGTGGTCCGGTGAAAGATGAAATACGGAATGGCCCCATCGTAAAATACTAGACGGGTGGGTCCATTTCCATACCGTGTCATACAGCAACGGCGGATGTAACCGTGAAAGTTATCTGATCATCTGATAGGGTTAGATGGCAATCGCTTTGGACCGCCACCATACCACACGAGGAAGACTGAGCCGAGTGAATTAATCTACGTGGAAGTCGGATGTTTATCAATCGCACGCTAGTCGACCTCATGGACCTTTTAGGCTGAGCTTGGGCTTGTACACTGAAATGTGTTCTGTATGACTCTCTACGAAAGCCGAAGCTTTTCCAAGGATCACTAAGAAGTCTTGTGCGAGATAGGTTCTCGGTCTGTAATTTCCGTTTGGTTAGATTGTAGCGCTAAGAGTCGGAACACCACACTAAGTATCTCGGCATCGCCGTTCTTCGATCTCTTGGTTTGCTTGTCAAATTGGCAAGGTATACCGCTTTCAGTAATGATTTACCCGGTTGATTTCCAGGTAGATATCACAAATGTTCATGTAGAAGAGCGTTCATAACGTGGCGCTTTTGCCGCAAGTTGAGGTGGACCGGTGAGCCAAGCAGCTATAGGAGATTAAGAGTATTCCAATAGTTATCCTCGCCCGGATATACGCCAGCTTGGGCCTCGTAATCCATCATGGTGGACCATATGCGCTCCTTCCATCAATTACCGATGTCGCCGGCAATCCTGCCTGCGTTCTATAGCCGTACCGATCGGAGATTGAGACTTGGCGAGAAATCGGCTCCTGGGGCACTTAGCAAATATGCAGGTACGGATGTGGTAGCAGCTTCATCGGGAAATGAGAATGTGTTAGTATAGTGGTGGGGTAAGAAGCAGAATTATACTGTTCTCTAGAAGCCACCGCAAACTTCATCAACAAAGTCTATCAGCATCCTACATACTACATCCGTTAGGATCCTAATAGTAAGGCCTAGGGATTCATATCCGACTTTACAAGGAAATCGGAGGGGGTGCCAAGGAAAGGAACAAGGTCAAAGCCATGAGTGGCGTCGCGCGGTATTACATTAAGCTAGGTCTATCACTAATAGGCGGTACTCCTTGGATATCTTCATTCCCTTCAACTCTGCTGGGAATTACCACCTCCTCGCCCGTTATATAGACCGGTATCTCCTATACAAATAATTCAAAAACTTCAAGCAATTCTCTCTTCAACCTCCTAGATACCCTCATCTTTAGTTAGTTCCGTAGTCCGTATCCACGGTACAAAAGATGCTCATCAGATTCGCATTTTTTTTAAGGGAAATGTATTGCTTCGTTGCTGACATCGGCAAACACAAAGCATAATCTAGAACAGAATACCCTTGGATTGCTGCTTCGTAAGCTTAATGTCTCTCAGGACGAACATCCAGATAAGCGACAGGGCCATGATAGCCGTTCCCGCAATCAACATGTTCTTCTGCGAGCTGGCGTAAGCAAGGGCAATTGCCTGTCGTTCAGGCGTGCCTCTTGCGTAGCTCAGTTGAACGTCAAGATCATCGTAGATCGATTCCCAGTCGCTCTTGACGGAGTCAGGCAGAAGACGCTTCAATGCGTCAGGCAAGGTGTGAGTCCAGATAGCACCAGAGATACTACCGCCTATCGCACCACCGATGTTACCGAAGCAGTTGAGGAAGGCAAGAGCCGAGGAGACGTGGTTGTGGTCAGCAGCAGCCTGCACGGCAACCTGTTGACAGATAATCATCGTACCACCGGCAAATGCAAGGAAGACCTGGCACATGATCGTGTAGCCCACGGACCAGCTTGGGTTGCGGAAGTAAATCATCAGGCCCACTCCAAGAAGATAAAGAGGCACGGCACCCTGGATCAGCCAGCGGAAACGACCCGTCTTCATGATTAAGAAACCCACAACGAAAAGCCAAACTCCGGAGACTACGTCGAAAATGCTGCTAATGTATCCAGCGGTTGCAATGCTAGTGCCATAGACGACCTGTAGGTATGATGTGAAGTAGTCGAACCAGCAGTAGTATGCAACTTGGTAGGTAACATCGATAAGACAAGCACCCAAAACCGTTCTGGAGAGAAGAATTTCGTATGGGAGGAAGGGCACCGGGGCGAGATAACGTTCGGAAAGACCGAAGGCAATCAGGACGACGAAACCGACAACAAGCATAACGATGATATGAGCAGATGCCCAGTCATCTTTCGCGGAGCCGGCGATAGTGAAGGGGAGGAGGAAAAGAACGAGACCGGCTGCCAGAAGGAAGGTACCCAGAACTATAATCATTAGTTAAATGCCTTTCGTGGCCAGAGCATGAGAACTTACGATCGAATTCGATGATGTAGTGGATGGTGCTCTGCATCAATGTCCTGCCGCTCTTCTCCCTCGGTTTCAGAAGGCCGTTCTTCTTTGCCAGGTGGCGGTTGTACCGAAGGAGGCAGAACATCGGGAAGGCAACAACAGGCAGAACAATGGCAAAACAGCCGTATGCCCATCGCCAGTTTGACTCGTAGAAGTGCTCAGAGGCTGCCGAACCTGCATATGCCGTAATGATATAAGGCGAGGAAGTAAATGCGTAAGCAAGACCTCGATGGCGCAGCGATGAGGTATCAGCTGTGATAACATCGATACTGAAAATCAAACCGGCAAAGCCGATACTGTAGAACACCTTTGGGGTGGTAAGTCTTTTGTCGCGTATGTGAAATCAGAATTTGACCTACCTGGGCTGCACAGTACGTTGCAATATTTGAGCATGTTGCAGATAATACCAAGCCAAGAATGGAGAATAAAACCATGACTAGGAAACCAATGGATCGGTCCCACAGGTTCAGAATTTTCGCAAGTGGCATATAAGTTGCGGCGGACATGACGCTGGAGACGACACTAATGGTCGGAATCAGGGAGTGTGATTCGAATCCACTAGTCACGTAGGCCGATAAGTTCCCAGTAATTGAAGATTGAAAAGCATTCACAAAGTACAGGAGCCACATGCTATTTGTCACTGAATCAGTTGCCGTTTTTCTCAAAGGTACCTGGCTTAAAACTCACAGGATGTAGGCCGATCCCAGGGACCATTTGTTCCATGTTAAAGTGATGGCTTCAGCTTGCGCTACACCGTCCTGAGCTGCATCATCGGGCACGTCTTCCCTTGAAACATCATCGTTAACCACTTCTTCTGGGCGTTTTGAGCCTGGATGGATATCTTCATTGGTCCCATATTCCGGAGGGTTCGGATTAGCCTCGGTTGGGCCATCCGATTTCTCGAGGAACTTCTTCTGCCACGAATACAACATGTTGAGAGTAGAGAACGACTCTACTACACTCTGGTAGAAAGAGATTACTGCGGGTTGAGACGGAAGTTGTGAGATCTTCGTGGGACAAGCTTCCTGGGCACCGTTTTTCAAGTTGGATGTCTTCGCGACTAAGGCAAACCTAGCAGACCACACCGGAGAACGATCGGACCATCCCTTATCCACCTTGATGGAGCCATTGGTTGTGGCGACGACCGCGTGGGAAAGATTCGTAAACACTGGCCAATATCCTTGCACGCAAGGGGGGGGAAAGGTTGGCAGAGCTTTTTTCTAGCTACTAGGGCGGCTGTATCAAATATTTCCAATACCGAAACTTTCCGTAGACAGCTAGTGACCCGATTGCCTTGCTTAATATCGTCGATACAATCCTGTAATCTGTTAGTCAATAGACATACATTAGGGTATTTCATGACTCGTATGACTTTCCATACATACGATACGCCTTGTGGGGGCCCGTATTGTACTGATACCTAGATCATGAACACCGGTAAGTTAGGATACGGTCGGACTTACGTATCCATTCAATAATAAATTGATTGATGTTTTGTTTTCTTTCTTTCATTTTGTTCTCGACGCAGTCGGTGGATCCAAGCCGGCGTCGTTGGAGTCCTTTCCTATCCTGCATATCTCCGACTCCTGACTTGTGGTTGAAATTTTCTCTTTAAAATTTTTATCAATCTGATAATCTTACGTAACGATACGCCAGTCCCCACTTGGCGAGACACCCCTCAGGCCCTCAGGCATCACCAGGAATAAGTCACCTTGTCTCGGGGATCACTTTTCCTTTGCGACCTCGGACTCAAGTTGAGAGTTCCTTGATATGTGTGTGCATTTTTCTCCCAGGTGACGCAAATATTTTCTCCTTCCTACATCGTTATCGACGAACCTTCAAAGATCAATGACCCCAACGACAATCTTGCAACCCAAGCACACGACAACGACGATCATAAGGTTGCCAAGAGGAATTGTCGACGCCGGTTCATTATGAAGCTCGGCAAAAAGCTTGCGGGCTACCCCAGCCTACTGTTGGCCGGTAGCCCTTCGAAAGTCGACATAGGCAGGCTTCTGTTGGGCATAGTAGCTTCAGCAGCGTCCGGTGTCCCCTTCCCATTAATCGCTATTCTTTTCGGTCAACTGCTAGACGACTTCAACGCCGTAACGTGCGATGAAACCGAATCAACGGGCACCGATGCCGATTACCAACATGACATTAATGGCAAAATTCTGATCATTGTATATCTAGCTATTGCCCAATTCGTTGCGATTTATATTCATCTTTCCTGCTGGAGCTTGAACGGCGCTCGACTAGCGCAGAGACTGCGGGAAACGTATCTTCAAAACTTGCTTCGACAAGAACCTTCATTCTTCGATGATCTACCTCCGGGAGAACTTGCATCTCGACTTAATGGCGATATCCAGGCGATTCGATCGGGCACGTCGGAGAAAGTGGGGATATGCTTATCGACCTTGTCGTTTTTCATCACGGCATACGTCGTTGCCTTCATCAAGGACTACCGGCTGGCAGCAATGTTGATTTCATTAGTTCCCGCCTACTTCCTGATGTCATTTGTTGGAAGCCATTATATTGAAAAATACTCTGGACGTATGTCGGATTATTCCGCTACTGCCGCATCAATCGCTTCCGAAGCGCTCTCCAACACCGTCGTGGTGCAGGCCTTTGGCGCAAGCTATCGACTGGAAGATAAGTTTTCCAAGGCACTCAAGGCTTCAGAACAGGAAGGCTTGAAGAAGGCTGCGGCCGTGGGTATACAATCTGGATTCCTGTATTTTATCGCGTATTCTGCGAATGGTCTGGCATTCTGGCAAGGTAGTAGACGTGTTGCGGATGCAGTAGGCTCGGACACTGCTGGTGCCACCGTTGGTGCTACATTTACGGTTATTTTCGTCCTCGTTGAAGCTACCTTGCTTCTGAGTCAGGTTGCTCCATTCCTCCACCTGTTCACGGCAGCTGTTGCCTCATTCGAAAAGCTGCGCGCAGACATCGACCGCCAGCCGCAAATTGATGCTACCACAGAGTCAGGTATTCGCCTCTCACAGGCAGAAGGTGGCTTCGAATTCAAAAACGTCTCATTCACTTATCCATCCCGGCCCGAGATCACAGTGCTTGACCAGATCAGTCTTTCCATCCCGGCCAACAAGCATACTGCCCTTGTTGGTCTGTCTGGAAGTGGTAAGTCGACCATCGCCGGCTTGGTTACAAGGCTGTACGATCCCACAGAGGGGCAGGTCCTCTTTGACGGCCACGACCTTCGTGAGGTCAACACCCGTGATTTGAGAAGCTTCCTTAGTCTGGTGCAGCAGGAGCCCTCGCTGCTCGATCGGTCACTTTTGGAAAACATCGCACATGGCTTGATCAATTCGAGCAATCCCAGTCATGTTCATCTGAGGGCGACACTTCTTAGCACCGACCTCACAGATCTGGCAGCGGAGGTCAGGGAAGGTGTGGATCTTATGGCTGCAGCAGAGAAACGAGGCTCGGGGGTTGTTGAAATTGTCAACCTGGTGCGAAAGGCTGCGACGCTTGCTGATGCAGATGGTTTCATCAGTGCATTGCAGTATGGTTACGGTACACTTGTCGGTTCAAGTGGGCGACTGATCAGTGGTGGCCAGAAGCAACGAGTTTCGCTTGCTAGAGCTCTTATCAAGGATCCTGCGGTACTTATATTGGATGAGGCCACAGCCTCTCTCGATTCAAGGAGTGAGCAGCGTATTCAGCGGGCCATCTCAAATATTGCCACTGGCAGAACTATGATCACAATTGCCCATCGTCTGTCCACAATTACCAACGCCGACAATATTATCGTTATGCACAAAGGACATATCATTGAACAGGGTGATCATGCGACATTGATGGCCAAAAACGGAGCCTACGCTGACCTAGTGAATCTGCAAACTCTGGGTTCCGCCCCGGGCAAGAAACAAAAGACAGCTAGCACAGACAACGTCAGCAAGTCTGACCAAGCCTCCTTATCTGACGCTGGTATTGAGGGAAGTAGTGTCTCGAACGATGGTCTGGAGACTGCCGAGAAAAAAGAAGTCTCAGCAAGTGCAGCTCCAGTCACCGAGCCTGCTGAACCTGCTGAAGAGGAAGAAGAGCCTGAAACCCCTAAGAAGTCTATGTGGGCTTTGTTGCGCGGGTATGCGCCCACACTGAGACCACATCTGCTTTTCATTTTCCTCGCACTTCTAGGTTCTAGCATTGTCGGTGGTGCCTTCTCTGGCGAAGCTGTGATTTTCGGAAACACTGTCGGAAGTTTAAATCCCTGTCACAGCGAAAGTTATATTCGGAGCGCAGGAAACTTCTTCGGGCTTATGTTCTTCGTTCTTGCCATTATCGAATTTTTCGCGAACCTGGTTAGCTGGACCGGATTTGGCTGGGTATCAGAGAAAATCGTCTTTACAGTCAGAGTCTTGTCATTCCGCTCACTATTTGAGCAAGATCTCCAGTGGCATCAATCTAATGGTCGGTCGCCTGCCTTGCTCCTCTCCTACATTACTCGAGATGGTAATGCCTTGGCGGGACTGAGCGGCTCCGTCATTGGAACGTTGTTCTCTATCACCGTCAACCTTATTGCAGCAATCATTTTAACTCATATCATCGCCTGGAGAATCGCATTGGTTTGCCTAGCTTTAGTACCACTCCTGCTTGGAGCCGGTCTTATGGAACTTCACGTCCTTGGCAAATTCGAGGAACGCCACGAGAACGCATACACCAAGTCAGTCGACATTGGTGTGGAGGCGGTCACGTCGATCAAGACAATTGCATCCCTTTCTCTTGAAGAGGACACTTTGAGAACTTACCGACGATCTCTAAAAGGACCCCGCAAGGAGACATTTCAAGTCACTCTTCATGCAAGTCTCTGGCAGGCAATGACTTACTTCCTTGGCAATTGCGTCAACGCGTTGGCCTATTGGTGGGGTTCAAAGCAGATCATCAATGGAAACTACACGCAAACACAGTTCCTGATTGTAGTATTCTCGCTCTTGGTCAGCGCACTGCTCTGGAGTCAGATGTTTGCCCTTGCACCGGAGCTTTCCGCCGCCCGAGCGGCGATGGCAAGGATCTTGGGTCTGATTGAGATTGGGTCGGACAAGATGCAAGGACGCGTACCATCTCATTCACCCGCTATCTCTTCTTCTGAGGGGAAAGACCTTGAGACAGCTGAAACAAAATCGGCGTACGTGTCTGGTAACAACCAGGCCTCGAGCGTACAGCTTCGCAATATCCATTTCGCATACCCGGCTCGGCCGGACATAAAGGTACTAAAGGGCTTGGACGTCGATATTCGCCCTGGGCAATTCTGCGCCCTTGTCGGACCAAGTGGTGCTGGTAAATCAACCATCATTTCGCTGGTTGAACGGTTGTACACGCCCGAAACCGGATCCATCGTGATCGATGGCGTCGACGTGACCAAGCACCGAGGCGTTGACTTCCGCGACTCGATCGCTCTTGTACCACAAGAAAGCGTTCTTTTCGAGGGCAGTATTGAATTCAACATCGGACTTGGTGCTAGACCAGGACATGAAGCGACTATCGAGGAAATCAAAGAGGCATGCAAGCTTGCCAACATCCACGACGTTATCGAAGCGCTGCCAGAGGGCTACAAGACACTTTGCGGACCTAATGGTAGCCAGTTCTCGGGAGGTCAGAAGCAGAGATTGTCTATTGCTCGGGCCCTTGTTCGGAAGCCTAAGCTTCTGATTCTCGATGAATCGACCAGCGCTTTGGACGCTGAATCCGAGAAGCTACTGCAAGACGGACTCGAAAAGGCCGCAAAGGGTATTACTGTCATTGCTATCGCCCATCGTCTTCACACAATTAGAGCAGCAGATGTCATCTTCTTGATTGAAGGGGGTAAATGCATTGATCGCGGATCGCACGAGGAGTTGCTCGAAAGGTCGGACAGCTACAGAGCAAACGTCATGCATCAAACAGTGGCCACGTGATTGTAGATTGCGCCGGAAAAACCATTGTTGCGATTTTGGACGATTTTGATTGCATATCTGTAGAGACTGTTTTTAAATTATTCCCCGGATAGACTTTCTACATATTTGTAATAGCGGTATCTTTTTTCAAATTTATATATGATAATATTTCAATTTTTAGTTTTTATGTTTGCAAGACAATGAGAGAAAAGTACAGTCTAGCCTTCATCTCTACCATAGCTCGGCGGTGGTGGTTGAAGATTCAAGCCGCTTTGCTTGACAGCTCAATCACCAAGCAGCTACCAAAGAACAGTAAGAATTTATCTACACAATCCTCACTGTAGTTATTGAATACGTTGTACGAGTCCCGAATATTTCAGTTGAATTCTTTAAAACCTCCAAAGTAAGGTAAAGGTACAACTATACGGCCATATGTATTTTAGGGTTGCACGGATAGAAAATATATCTTGACAACGAGCCATATTCTCACACTTCTATGGTAGGTAAAATACAACGATAATAACGGCGATCAAATTTCGAGGCATAAATCTTTGGCTATGGCACAATGATTCCCTCCAACAGACCCTTAATATACAGGTTTGTCCAAAATGACCTCATTACAGACAGTCCCGTGACTTTGGGGGAAACAGCGGGAGGTCCCAGGAACATTTGTTTAGAGCTGGATTTGACATTTCTAATGATATACTAGTAGGATATAACAAGAGAATCGACTCCTAGGAGAAATACATGCAAAAAGAACCAAATGAAATCGTTATCCATAAACCAATGTCGAGGGAGGTGTCGGCGACCTTGACCAGTCTTGGGTCTAGAACATGTGACCGTCAATCAACACGTGCTCCGACGGACGCGTCGCCAGCTCCTTGACCGTGGCAGCCAACTCATCAAGGGCTGCGTCCACGAACGCCGCATCTCTTTCACTTCCAGCGACTCCGACATTCAATTGCCCACCACGGACAAACGAGACAACCTTCAAAGGATAAGGGGAATCCCCATCAGGGTTCAGAATATCAACCTTGCAAGTTCCCCCGGCAAAAGGCATGGTGTCAAAATCATCCCAGTCCTGATGATGGACAAGGGAGTCAAAACATGTTGCTTCCGATGACCACTGCGTGCATTTCTTGGAGATCTTATTGAATCCGAGGAAGTCGTGAGCCGCAGATTCGGTGCTTTGCCTCTGAACAAATCGCAGTAGATCCATCGCGGTCCACTGTGACTGGAACGCGACTCTTATTGGGGTTAATTGGTAGCAGGGACCTATTACATTTTCCACATTTGCGAGGTCGATATTTCGGCCTGAAGTCACGCCACCGAATGTCACGTCAGGTTTTTGGAGACGGCGTGCCAGTACCAGTGCCCAAGCTGCGGTGAGCAAGTTCGCGGTCGTGATCTCTTCGAGGTCGAGGGGCTGGGAGACATCGACGGGCTTAGTTTGGAATATGGCTTTGTCCGTAGACTGTACTGACGTTCCTTCTAGAACAGATAGGGATGACTCGTCTAAAAGGTTGCGCCAGTAGTTGATTGCTTTGGTTTGTACATCCTCATCGGAAATCCGTGCAATGTATGCTGAGAACGGCTCGAAGTCGACAATCTTTCCGCCAGTGTACAAAGTTTCCAGATCTTGTAGCAGCCTAGGTAGAGACATTCCGTCGTACTGAGCGTGCGAAAGACCTAAGATGAGGCATTCTTGGCCATCGTTGCCCTCGACATGGAGTAACTTGAAGAAGGACGATCCTAGGTGGAAGGATTCTGTCTGTGATGTACAAAGATCCTTGATGTATGGATCAAGATCCTTATCAGCTTGGTGCATGGCTACAGGAACTTCCAACTCATTCAACACAACCTGGTAGAAGGTAGATTCGTGTTCGATGAAGACAGTGCGCAGAATGTCGTGAGTCTTGACCAGGTTGTTGCAGGCGCGGAACAATTGCTCTCGATCGATGCTCTTGTCCAGGTACAACATAGTATATTGTATCGAGGTGCGCGGCCCCTGGATGGTAGCTCTGACGTCGAGTGCTTGGGAGTCTGTCACCGGAGATACGTCTTGAATGGACCACGTTACATCAGCAAGCTTTGGCCGGACAATTTCTGACAAGAACTGCTCTACATCCAAACGGCCCAGAGTCGAGAAAGCCTTATAAGGCTGGACTTTCTGTTGCGATACCTGGCCTAGTTTCAATACTTTAGCTGCATCACCAAGACGCATGTTTTGGAAGATGTCGGCCACTGACAAACTGTGCCCCTGCGCACGAAGGCTCGAGACCAGTTTCATCGCTAGAACGGAATCACCACCCAGACGGAAGAAGTTATCGTCGACATCAATCTTCTCGGGACTTATTCCTAGTATCTTTGCCCAGGCGGACCGCAGGGTACTCTCCGGAAGGGACATATTACTTTGCCCTAAGTTCTTCGTCCAGGCCTGCTGGAAGGCTTCACGAAGTTGGGTGAGTACGTGTTTAGGAATATTCGAGGCTAGCTGTTTGAGAAAACTGTGGTTGACTTCACCCATATCAGTGGGCAATTTGTCAAGAACGACGTAGGCTGAGGGGACCATGTATGATGGAAGGGAGTCTTGCATAAACTTGCTGAGTCGCTTCAGTGCAACGAGAAGACTAACGGAAATTGTGGCACGAACAGACGTCGAGAGGTTTTGCGTGTCTGAAGCCTCACAAGTGATGTCATACTGCGCCGATAGGAGCTCAACACTGTCTTGCTCAGAAGGCTCTTGCTCTATGAATATGGCCAGCTCTTGTTCTGTCACAGAGTCGGTGGCATCTGAAGATGGTTGGAAGACGGCAGCAGCAGCACGAACATTTGGTGGGAGGTACTTTGAAAAGTGAGATTCGACATCGGCGATATCCACCGCATGCCCTTGAACTGGCACAACATTTTCCTTTCGACCAACAAATACTAAGCTTCTATCCTCTTGTAAATTAACCATGTCTCCAGTCGGCTGCACTCTTCCCGTCCGGCCTTTAAAATTGGAGCTGCCAGCCACGAGCCAGGAGGGGGATTCAATTGCATCTCCTGAAAGGAAAGCGCCTTCGAGCCAGAGCTCGCCAACACAGCCGATTGGCGATAGCAACGACGGGTTCCGCGGGTCGCACACCCAGGAAACCACCGTAGGAGGGTAAACCGATCCTTGCTTGATGTTTGCGTTTGCTCGAAGCCTTCCGGACGATTTATCCGAGGACAAGGGAGCAACTTGATTCCATTGCCAGATCTGATCCAGTTCCGCCTCGGGCAAGCAGGATATCTCGTCTACCCTTCTAGAGAGGCCTTTCGTCAATTGCAAGCAAGCCATTTCGAGCTGCGCGAGGATTCGTTCCATTTGTGGGATCTCCACCAGGGAGCTATCAAAATTTGCGCATATTCTGAAACCACCTTTTCGGATACCACAGCCTAACATAAGCGGATACGGGTTGAAATGCAGCGCTTCACGTACGACGTCTCCGAGCTCAAAACCGAGTTCGCTGCCTACATACTCCGGCTCTGGCTGGATGACCAAGCCTGTACCAGCTTCACATGCATGTTGCGCGTCTTGGCTGACCTTCCGAATGTTTTGCATCCCCATATGTTGATATGGAGTACGAGCCACAACGCTTTGCTGCACATCCCGCAAATAAGTTTCGACTGAGCTTGTTCGAGGGATACGTACACGGATAGGTACTGTTGCAATCAATGGGCCCACAATGCTTTCCACTCCTGGCAACGAAATGTCTCGCCCGGTGAGTGTTTCGCCGAACACAACATCGTCGCTCCCTGTATACTGCGACGCTACGAGGGCCCAGGCACCGCGAATAAGTGTTGCCAGTGTGAAAGGCCAACCGGAACCTGTCTCGAGCGGTATCTGACGTTCGACCATAGCATCCGGAACTGGCAAGTAGTCTCTCGTGGGCAACCGAGGGAACTGAGGTCCGACCGCGCCTTTTAATTCCCGTCGCCAGAATTCCTGCATGGCAACTTCATCTGTATCGCGCACCCATTTGACGAAGTCTCTGATTTGTGCCTGGGGTTCAATCGGCTGGCCTTGCAAGGCATCACTGACATTCTTAAGTATTACTGGCTCTGACCACCCGTCGTAGACCACGTGATGAATCGTCCAGACCATATACCTCGTCTCAGTCAGTGGATCGCTAACTATGGCGTATCGAGCTAGACTTTCTCCAAGACTCATTCTCTCCTTCCGATCAGTCTCTAGATACCGTACAAGATCGGATGAAGACCTCCAGGAGATAGTTTCCTTTAGCACGACTTGCTGAAGACCACGTTCTTGCAGCTGGGCCACGCGAGTGCGCAGGATGGGGCTTGCCGCGACAACCTCACCCCATGCCTTTTTCCAAGCATCAGAACTGATGTGTGAGGGAATGCGTGCGACTCTCTGGGCAATATACGGCTTGACTGACTTGAGCGAGAAGGTGAAAAGCGACTCTTGCGTGGGTGTACATGGGTAGATGTCTTCGACGGATGCAGGATCTGATCCGCAGGCTTCTGATGCTTCCAGACAGGCGCTCTCGACAGCCTGGGAGATCATTGAAAATGCCGGCGTTTCTGTCTTTACCTTTGAGTCGACAATGCTGACGACGCTGGCCATCGCGGAGAGGGTAGGGTGGCCAAAGGTGCCAGTGACACTGAGATCGAGACCCTCCACTCTGCAGACAGACACAAGTCTCATGGCCGCCAGGGAGTCACCACCGAGTGCGAAGAAATTGTCGTTAGGCCGAATGCCTTCGGGATCTAGTTTCAATACTTGGCCCCAACTGTGGCGCAACCGTTGCTCAAGATCCGTTAACTCCCGTGCAGGCCCGTTGTTTGTGCCTTGATCCAACTGTTGTAAGTCTACTGTGGCACCGAATTCACGGAGCCGTTTGCGGTCCGTCTTTCCCGAAATTAAAACAGGGATGTAATTGACCGGAATATATGCGTTTGGCACCATATAACGCGGCAAAACCTTTGCTATCTCTGCATCGGCTTTGGACAGCGTTTTGCGCAGGTCGTCGGATAACTCTGCCGACTTTAGTTCGGTATCCTCGTTCTTCTTCGTAGACTGGTACGCAAGGAATGCCACCAACGTGGGCTGGCCCCCAGAAGACTGAGGCTTAATCACTTCCACAATCACGGTGATTTCTGCAGTTAGTCTGGCATTAAGCTGGCTCTCGATTTCGCCCAACTCAACACGTTGTCCACGCAGTTTGACTTGTGTGTCTTTTCTCCCAGCAAAGACGATACCCCCAGATCCGTCCGGATCATACTTTCCAAGGTCTCCAGTCTTGTACAGACGCCCCGAACGTCCAGTGTAGCTATTGTGGCCAGAGACAAGCCAGGTTGGGTCATGGATGAAAGCTGCTGCAGTTTTGTCTGGATCATTCAAGTAACCCTGTCCTACAATCGGACCTTCAACGAGTAGCTCGCCAACGGCGCCGACTGGCATTAATACATTGTGGTCGTTAGGGTCGGCAATCCAGATGGCTGCGCCGTTTCCTGTCCCAATAGAGATATAATCTCTACCAGTGGCAGTATCGCTGTTCACCGTACAACCGATCGTGCACTCACAGGGACCGTAACCTATGACAATCCTAGTGTCTTGGCCCCAGCGTGTGACATCCGTTGCTGCTGCTGCCTCTCCTCCCAGACCCAGAGCACTTAGCGATGCTATTACATCAGGCTCCAGAATTCTGGCCACAGAAGGAGTTATACCTGCGTAGTTGATTTTCATTCTTCGTATCACTTCATTAATATCGTTCAGTCGATCCTCATCAGAGGGAATGCAAAGGCAACCGCCGTTTGCCAACGTCAAAAGCATGCTGTCGATACTAACATCGAAGGCGTAGGATGCAAAATCGAGGACCCTGGACTCCTCCGTATAACCAACTGCCTTGGCTCGTGGGAAAGCGCTGCTTGTATATGTTTCGTGAGAGATCTTGACTCCTTTGGGCGTACCCGTGCTGCCAGAAGTGAAGATTATGTACATTAGGGCAGATGACGGGACTGCCGGCAACTGTGGAAGGGGCTCCGAATTTGATAGGTGTGCGAATGCATCTGCTTCCACAACGATGTGCTTTCCGTCTGGCATGATAGTTGTTGCCAGCTCATGCTGGTTGCGGGACGATACCATTGCCTTCGCACCGACTTGTTTTGCCATGTTCTGCAGACGAGCGAGCGGAAGTGTTGGGTCCATCATTACCAGAGTTCCTCCTGCTTTCATCACCGCAAGTACAGCGACGATTGTCCACCTTGATTTCTCAAAGCAAACCGGTATGAAATCATGTACATCCACACCCATTTTTTTCAACGAGCCTGTCACAAACGTGGAATACTGTTCGATTTGGCCATACGTCAACTCGCCATCCCATGATGAGATCGCGACCTTGTCCGGGAATCTGTTCGACTGTTCGGAAATTACATCGTGCATGCAGAAGTTGTATGAGGGAGGGAGTTCGTGATTCCATTTCCATATCGCATCCAAATCACTCGCGGTAGGCCGAAGGCAGGCTGCAATGGACGCATCGGGATTCGACAGGCACATCTTGACAGTGTCGACCAGCGACTTGATGTGTTGTGTTACTGTGAATTCTAATATCGTTTCGGAGCGCCAAGCTGGGCGGATCGCGAGTCGGCCATTCTCAAAGCGTGTCTCGAGGTGGATTGCACCCTTTTTCCGCACCGGTTAGCTACTTGATATACAACGAAAACTTCATCACTCACTTCATCTTTAACATTTTCTGATGTTTGCGACAGGGTACCCGTGCTCAGCAGGAGTGAAGCGGGGCCGGACACAGTCGCACCCTCACTTGATGTGACGGTCTTAACATGTTTAGAAATTGCTGCCGTGGCTTGTCCGACACTATCTTGCAATCCTGTCACTAGTTCTCCCATCGACAAACATGCTTTCACTGGCTCCTGTTCAGCCCCATTCTCTAGACTCTTGTACGCCCACTCATATTGGATCTGACCACCTTCGCGGGTTCGCAAGAGCACAATAAGCCATGAGATAAGCAAAACTTCCTCCCTCATCTCAGTGGGAGTGGAGGGCTCGTCGGCTGCAAGGCCGACGACCTCAAATGATGTGAAGCTGTCGCCATCAACCTGACTGGCAGATGATTCGCCAACAGATCCAATCCTGTGCTGGCTTTGAATTTGTGTACCTTCAACCTGTATAGCCATTCTTCCGGCAGCCCTGCCTACCTGGACTCGAAATCTTGGCGGGGTATAAGGGTACGAGGAGGGGTTAGACCTCGGCCGGCCGTTCAAGTTGCTGGAGCTTTGGACTACTCGGACCGCACTGAAGTGGTAAGGCGCAAGTTATATAACTAAGCAACCAAGGTTGTGCTAGCATTGTCCTCCACCGACGGGTGAGCCGGAAAGTAACCTGAATAACTCCGTACCTGCAGGTATTCTGCATAGTCTGACCGAGATCGCCATAGTGGGAGGCTGTGGGCTCGTCAGATGCCCACATGTCTCTTGGAAGCAAGTCGGGTAGAGTATGTGTATGTACTCCGTATCCGCGTGTCCGATGAACGGATGGGACCCGTTATTGCGCAGTGGGAGAGGCGCTGGGCCCCCATGCTGTTCAGGTACAATACAGCCTGTACAGTACGAAAATATGGTATGTACAGTATGTATGGTATGTCTAGCTTGAGAACAGGAAACAGTAGTAAATTTACAAAACATTATTTTCAGTTTCTATTTTCTATTTTATTCACAGGTTCCATCTCGCAGGATCGCGATGGAGCTGAAGGTCTGACACTGGCGTGCGAATTAGGGGTTCCCGCATCACCTGATCGTAATACCAGGTGGAAAATAATATCCGTCTTAGCCGCTGAGAATCTGTATGATTTATTCGCTGGTAAAAGACACATTAAGGTGATGTAATTCTTACATATCATCTTGCTGAAATGGCATATGTTCACAGCCACGAGTAAAAGAAAAGGCCAAGCACACTGGACTTCCAAGGCAATCTTCGTCTCCCGCTCTTCTTTCCTTTTCCGTTTCACAACCCGGCTTTTATGCGGGCCAAGACGCCAAGATACAATCAATATGGGATTTAGTACCAACAAACCGTAGACCCACCCATCGGAAATACTGATAAATATTTCTAGGGTATAATTACTGTAACAGGTATTCTTTGGACAGTCAAATACAAAGACGCTAAGGTAAGCCTGTATCGCTGATCAGTACTCTGTAGGGAGCATGATCAACGGTGAGAGCCATGTCATGTTAAATATAGAGATGATCTCTGTAGGACCCTGGACCCATTTAGTATAATGAAGGCTCATAAAGGAATGTCGAGAGAAGGATAGTAACAACGACGTATTTAAGAACTGCCAAGCCCTCTACAGAGTACTATCGTAGCATAATAAATTATTGATACAAGAAATGGCCCGTTTGACTTAGTGGATTCTTAGTATAATTAATTATTGTATCGTGGTCTTGGTGGCGGTCTTGGCTGTATTGATCCAAATTTGCTCGGAACACTTAGGCGAGAGATTCCCTATCAATCACCAGTTCAATCCTTGGTAGATTACAAGTTCGAAGCCCTCCACTTCGGTCTCCGTTTCTCCACAAATGCTCTCACGCCTTCGTGAAAATTTTCCCCGGCCATGAGCTTAGGGTACCACCGGTCTACCAAGGCGGTACTACCTTCTTCCACGCTGGCAATCTCCCACGCGTAATGGAGACCCTCCATTGTAACGCGGATGCTGTCCGGACTATTTTTTGCAATGGCGCTTGCGATCTCCACTGCCGTGGTTACTAGCTGACCATGCTCCACCACGCGGTTCACCAGCCCCCAACGCTCTAGCTGCGATGCAGGGAAAGTCAGACCACTCAGTGCAATCTCCGCAGCTCGCTGTTTGCCCAGCACCCGAACCAACCGAGGCAGAGAGCCTGCAACAGCAGCAATTCCTCGTTGTACTTCGGGAAGCCCGAAGGTAGCTCGCTCACTGGCGACAACAATATCGCAATTGACTATCATCTCAAACCCACCTCCAAGACAGAATCCGTTGACTGCGGCGATGATTGGCTTTCCTCCTCGCCGGCGAGGGAGCCCGGCCAGTCCAGGTGCAGTCATTTCATTCGTTTCACCGCGCGCATTAAGGTCGTTCCATTCTGTAGGAAGAGGTTAGATCGATGAGCTACAACAATGACAAAGAGACGAAGTGTAAGGAGAATTGGTACCTTTGAGATCAGCTCCAGCGCAAAAGGATTCTCCCGTTCCTGTAATTATTGCCACCTGGAGAGTAGACTCCTGGTCGAACCACTCCCATAGTCGCTGTATCTCAGCGCTCGTGGCGAGCGGTATGGAATTGCGTTGCTTTGGCCGGTTGAGTGTGAGGAGGAGAATGTTTGGAGCTGGGAATGAGACTAGACATCCCTGAACTGGCGGATGCTGCATGTCTGTCGACATTGTGTATTGATCTATAGGCGAAAATATCTTGGGGCGGGGAAGAGGAAGTATGTAGTCTTGGTGGCGAGTGGCTTTACCACGTTTTAAGTAAAGGAACCCGATATAGTAAGATAATAATGTCTTGGCCAGCTTCACATGGACCAATACACGATTCTAGCCAAGGTACCAAGTTTCTTGGTGCTCGGCTTTTCAGATAGTGTAAACATTCTCCACTTAACCGTCGCTGGGCCTCGGAGTTATCTCTCTCCATGTCTTATATATACAAGGACCAGCTCCTTGCGCTTTGATGGTCGCTGTCCTCATTACAAATGCTCAATTGCTCAGATATATCTCAGAGCAACCTTCACATTCCCGCAAAAATGAGTCTGTCCCTCGCAGAGTCTACGCCTAAGAGCAAACCATCATATCCTTGGGTGAAACTTCCTCATCCATACCTCACCAGCTACAAGATTCACATTGTCTCTGAATCTACACCACGAGTGCTTCAGCTCCAATTACATGATTCTTCTCTCGGACAGGCACTACCGGAGCCACTACACAACAATTCCCTCACCTACACAGATGTTTCCTGGGACGAATCCGCCAAGGAAATCCCCGACAATGACAACAGTCCCTGGGCGCGAACCCGCAGAGCGCCAGGAATCTCATTTCAATGGACAAGCCCAGAGACACCAACTCTCGGCCAGATCTGGAATGTCATCCATGCAACCTTTCTAACGCACCCACAATACGAGATCCTGCGCCTAGATTTGATCGGATCCGGTAGCGAAATCATTCGCGATGAATGCAATCGCACCGGCCTGACAGTCCCCTTCCCCTCCCGCCGAGTCCCCTTCGGTAACGAAAACAAATTCTCCGACGTCAACACCCTTGTCCTTCTCCGCTCCGCCTTCTGGCAAGGCGCCGCCTCACCACTCGGTCCCCGACCCATCTGGGCCGTCGACCAGGACATCCACGGCCTCCTCCGGAAATCTGTAAGCCAGTATCCAGCTCTCGCGCAAAATTATGAGTTTTCAATGAAGTTCCCCGAAGAGCGCATCTACGCTCGTCATCCAATTCGCCCTACGAAGCCCACCCCTGGGTCCTTGGTCTACAGTCGCTACATCCCGCATCTGGACAAGCATTTCTCCCTCATGGCCGTCAACTGGCAGGACGAGGAGCACCTCCGGCTCTTCAACAAATGGCAAAACGACCCGCGCGTCGCAAAGGGCTGGAACGAGACCGGTACCCTAGACGAGCATCGTGAGTACCTGCGCCGTCTGCATGAAGATAAACACGTCCTGTGCTTATTCGGCCGGTTCGACGAGTTCAAGTTCGCATACTTCGAGGTTTACTGGGCTAAGGTGCGTCTACGTAATCCGCCATACATTCCCCCTTAACTCTGGTATACCTAATTCTAACCCCCCAAACAGGAAGATCACTACGGCGCTCACTATGACGCAGCCGACTACGATCGTGGTCGCCACTCTCTCGTCGGTGAAAGCAGTGTCCGCGGCGCATACCGCGTAAACGCCTGGTGGGGTAGCGTAATCCATTACATTTTCCTCGATGAGCCGCGCACGCAGGCCGTGGTGGGCGAGCCGAAGGCGACAAATACGACTGTTCTGTCCTACGAGAATGCCCAAGGATTGACGATTCAGAAATATGTTGACCTTGGCCATAAGCGCTCTGTCCATGTGCATTGCAGTCGCGAAAAGTGGTTCCAGTTGTGTCCGCTTTTCTGGGATGGGCGGGAGAGGCCGTTGGAGAGCTCGGATCGTATGGCTTTTGATGCGAAACTCTAGCTTTAAACTTCTTATGAAAGTGAATTGTTTTGTATAATTTGTGATATGTATATACGCGTTATGGATTATTCTATCATGCTACTGTGATACTATGGTCTATGCTTTGGTCCATTGCTGTAAAGTCAAAGGGATGCTGTAGGGATTATGCTTGTTTATTCATTGAATAGTGACAATGACTACGGAGTAGGCAACGGGAAGTGCCAGTACCGCGGTTCGGCAAAATCAGATAAGGAAAAACCGAACTGATAATCGGTTAGACAACTGAACCCCTCGCGAAGCATGGCGGAATGATCCGACTATATTCCAGCCGGAGACGCCAAGTAAGCAAGTCCTCTCGCCCAGGAACTAGTGGATCGTTAAGCGGGAGGCCAGATTTTTCTTTGTTTGAACGCCGAGAATTTCGCTGCGTTCGGCTTTGTTATTCGAAATTGGCATCTAGCTACCAGGGCAAATAGTGTAAATCAATTACTGCTTTGGATAGGGCTACAGTAAACACCCCGTTTACCCAAAGCAACGGGTATAGGTGGGCCAGCTGTCAATGTCGATGATCGAGCAACGATACCGGACTAAAGTTACCCTACTTTACCGGAACTCGGGTGTATGAGCGGAAGCGAACTAACCTCCGATCGCATCGCTTGCGAGAGGAAAGAAAAAAATTAAAAAAAAAAAAGATATTGCAAACCTAAATGGAAGTGCAGGTTACACCCGCCAAGGCCACCAATCGGAACATTGACGCGGCCTATCAATCTAATCAGATAATTTTATCAGATAAGCTAATACCAATGGAGCATCGACATCCGAATCCCTGAAACTAATGTCTCTCGCCGAGACTCTAGACTGCTCTAGTAAAAACATTCGACCCCAGTTATCCACCGAACTTCATTCCGGTTTTTATTCCCTCATCGAGTCAATGATTGACGAGCGGGACGTTCCGACCAGACTTGCATTTTTCTACATCCTGTTTCGGTTCGGTGTGGTGGGTATTGGGAGCAGAATTTATCTGATCCGTGATTTAGTGAGATGCTTTGTTGTGGACCGGGTTTTTGTTGCTGGGTGACTTTTGTGACTGGGGTTGTTGCCTGTTGCGGTGGGTTAGTTTGATCTGATAAAATAGCTCACCTGCTTGTTAGGTAATGAGTCTTTGGTGCCGAAGGAAAACCGTGGTCTAAGATTGGAAAACACTGTCGATATGAGACTAGCGATGTTTTATTTCCCCAGTTGCGCCTAGAATTAAAATTACCAATATTACAATGTATGTTCAAATATCTGAGGATACCTTACATACAGTACGGTAAGATACATTATCACATTGTTTCGTTACCTCGACCCACTTTCGCAAAACCATGTGTGGCAGCTTCTCAACCTGAATACACACAAAGTTCGACATTGAGAAGCCCAAGAATTACCAGTGGCTACTGCAAGCTTTGGTACATGCTTGGCTCGCTTATCTTGTGCTACAATTGGAGGAATCTCAGTATCATGAAATTTTCACGCACACTCCTCGTCTATGTTACTGCTTCGCTTCGATAAGGCTACAACATTTTATACGCAGGTTTGAGTTTTCAGTGTGGCACTAGACCGGAGAAAATGGGTCTTCATGCACGGTCCCTACGTCGAATGCCATGTGCAGATTACTGGTGGCGGGATGGGGCGAGACATGGACTTGTTTGGTGGGGTGACTGGAGATATTTTCACCTTGGTCTCTAAAAACGCAGTACATTGCATGCCCAACGGCCTCAGTCAGAACTGAAACCAGTAGAATATGTAACGTAATTCTAGATTTTATCTTTACGTTAAGATGGAAATGTAGAATAACAGCATGGTAGCCTTTCAGGCTTCTCAGTCTCATTCTTGTGAGGGGTAATTCATGGCGGATGTGAATATATGCGTGATCGGCTCCAATTTCATTAGCATGTCGGGACCTGCCGCTGATAAGATAAACTGAGGTGGGATTCATGATCCTATTGTAGACTGGTATGCATCCAGGCTGCATACGAATGACTGGGCACTTGTTTAAGCATCCATGGCATTATTTCCTACTACGTAAACCTCGGGCCGTAGCAGCAAGCGACGTAGCATTGTGTTGGTCCTGAGAAAGAAAAAAAAATACTACTCTTCTGAACATTAAATTCAATATTTGTTCCATCACGGTGAACAGCGTCGCAGAAGCTGGGCTCATCGTTGCTAACCTTGGGTCTATAGCCCGAATTGGGACTTCGACCGAAGGGTAATCTAATCAGATCCCAACTGCCGCCAGAATATCTAATCTGATCTAGTTTCTTAGCGTACCAGTATCCAGACGGTCCTAACCCTTGTCGGCTTCAGAGTCTTTTAGCTTCAATATCAGCGTTCGGTGAAATTCTATGCTCCACTTTTCCGTTACTAGGGCCATAATATTCTCCGATATACACCTTACACAGCGTAATACATAAGTTACGTCCGTGATACCGCATAATGTGCCAAGAATAATTGTGTTTTCATTAACAACCCTGGGTCCATAGGTCGCTTCGGTTCCGATAATATCATCGCAACCCGAACCAAACTACTCACAGGTGGGTCCGTCGTTTCGAGTCGAACCACCTTCTCATGGAGATATCCACAGCATCCCAACGCCGACGAAAAGCGCAAACAAAGGCACATGAATCCGATCTCGGATATTCCACTCTCCCGCAGAAAACGAACCGATGAAACGAAGTTCTTGACTTAATCCTAGTTCACGAAAGCCACATTAGAACTACTTGCTAGTTTGACAAGAGTTCGATCAACCAAAGCTAGAAGGTGACATCAGGGTCTCGTATCGGCTTAGCTGTTCAAGATGTACTCTAAATTCTGGCCAAAAGGCGGTCTTCCCGGTATCCTGCATCATTATGTGAGTTTCCCTTCACCAAATACACATAATGAATATAGCTGACTGGACGATGAATGCCAGACCGAGACACTTGTCACATTCGAATACACAACCTCTACCATCAGAAAACCACACAGTCTCCTCTTCGTCGGCGGTCTAGGCGATGGCCTCGCAACAACATCCTACATGGCGGACCTCGCGCACGCCCTCCAACCGACAGAATGGTCCCTCTTCACCCTGAACCTCACATCCTCGTACCAATCATGGGGTCTCGGCCATCTGGACCGCGACACGAACGAAATCGCCCAATGCTTAAACTACATTAAAGAATACAAGACCGAGAAATTTGGCAACGGCAAGATCGTCCTCATGGGCCATTCAACAGGTAGCCAGTGCGTGGTGCACTACCTTTCCCGGCCCAACCCGCACACTACTACTCCCGCGTTCGACCCGACGCTGGAGCATATTAAGCGCATGGTCCTTGACGGCGCGATCATGCAGGCTCCTGTCTCGGATCGGGAGGCGATCAAGTGGGTGCTTAAATGGGGTATTGGGGGCAAGTCGCCCAGCGAGGTCCGGGAGATCTACGATAAGGTTGTGGCTCTCGCGAGAGAAGGTGTCGCTAAAGATAAGGATAGTGGATTTGACACATTGCTGCCGATTAATTTGACTGGGACTATGGGGTATCCGCCCAATACGCCCATTAGCTGTCGGAGACTTTTGAGTCTTGTTAGTCCCGATAGTCCCGATTCTCCTGGGGAGGATGATATGTTTAGTTCGGATTTGAGTGAGGAGCAGCTTGCGAAGACCTTTGGGAGAATTAAGCAGGGAGGTTTGCTGAAGCATAAGCTTATGGTTTTGTTCTCTGGGGCAGATCAATCGGTCCCTGATTGGGTTGATAAGGAGCAGTTGTTGGAGAAGTGGAGGAAGGTGACGGATCGTGATGGGGAGGCCCCTATCTGGGATCAGGAGCATAGTGCTGTTATTCCGAATGCTTCCCATGCTTTGAGTAATGATGATCAGGCGGAGCCGCGGAAGTTCCTGGTTGAGAAGGTTATGGGGTACTTGCGTGGTGCTGAGAAGGCATGAAAGATATTGCTATGCAAATAACTACTAGAATGTATATATGTGAAACCATCTTAAGGACAGAATCGATAATGATATGCTACATTATGAGCCCCTGTACTGTTCAGACCCAGCACTGTAGAAGGCCTATTCAGACTTTGATACCAGCTTTTAAGGAAAAGAGCGGTCTTAACGCGTCTCAGGGGACCTTCGCCTTTGGTTGGTGTTCCACTCATCTACGTCCGATGTGATGCTCTTGTGCCTCGCTACAAGCTGCTAGAAACCCACATCTGTTACCACCGGCTTCTTTCACTAAGATAGTAGCAGTTTGCCTATGGACTCTAACACCAATGGGGTCTATAATCTTAACAGAATGAGCAATGTGAATGGAACCAATGGCCTTGGTGGCGCCGATGCCCTTGACCATGTGAACACGAACTTGCAAGAAACCTCACATCAGAATCCCATAGCCGTGGTTGCGTTATTATGCAGACTCCCTGACGAATACCATACCCTGAAACCTCCTCGAGGTTCGTTGGACAAGGCACTATTGCGAAGAGCCGACCTGCTGCGTCAAGGATCAATATTGACACTCATGTATGTCCCTGGAACTAAGTGCTGAAACCATTGACATGCACTCGGTTTTCCTGCATGCTCCGTCAACCTGGGCGGCATTATATCACAGAGTCAGACCATCTCGGTCAGCGGCTGGAATCGCAAGGTTGGACGGCCATCAACAAGGCTCTGTTGCATAAGATCCTGCGCCTTTCTATTCTGCAGCAGACATAATCGCCGATCAACTCTGATAGGAACACGTAGTTCATCGCTGGAGTCTCTGTCACATTACTTCTGGTATCGCCTCTGGTGCTGTTCCACCGATTCAGCCCGTCGCGGCCGACAGCTGTGGCCAGTCAGCGGAGCCATCTGACTGTACTAAAGAACGCTAGACTCTGGCATGTTCCTAAGCAGTGGGGTGAGTCACACCGCGCTTCTAGCATCACCTATGCAGTCATTCATGTCGGACTGGTCGCCACAGAGGCTTTTGCAGGTGTCGATCTAGAGTTTGTGCATCAGCTGTAGATGTCGAACATCGTACTTTCGTGATGTGGAGGGAGTCGGGCCGACTACATTTATTAGATCCCGGGAGGGACACTTGATCGAAGCCAATCTCCAGCTAGCAGCTTTCAGGTAACTGCAGGGTCACTTCCGAGTGGTGCAATGGTGCTACATGAGGTAGGGTCCCATCACACTACTGCTGTCAACATCTGTAGGACACCCAAACTGAGGCCGAACTACCCTAGAACGCGGCCATTTGTGTTAATAGTATACATTCCAAGACTTTTGCGAAACCGACGTTGCATAATTTCCAACTGGTCGCTGATCTGCTCGGAGAGAGCTTGGGGTAGATACGCAGGGAACGCGTGGGAACTACAGATACACTTGGCGCAAGGACGGAGCACCAAACGCGTACTGTACCAGAATTTTCCGAATCACCTGACACAGGCCCAATAACAGATAGAAAAAATAAAATGACTATATAGATGTAATGATAGTTAATCCATTGATTTGAATTGCTAGTGACCAATAATTAATCGATAAAATGTCGTTGACGAAGCGTAAACATCACCGATTGTATACTATCCATGTATGTTACTGTACATATGCAGAAGAACCAGGTATATATATCCGCGCCATGCAACATCAGCGCTGACAGTTTAGGATCCAAGTTAATTTGAATTGATGCAATCTGGATATATTGTTCGATTTATAATTGTACATAGAAAGTATATAGGCCATTGATACTATAAAAGGATATATAGGGCTTAAGAACAATCTTATCTTCTCAGCATACTCTATACATGCTGCAAGAGGTCCAAGACCTGCGTCATCGGCCATCATGATCACGGGGTGTCCGGGGAAATGATAGCTCCGAGAACCGGAGTCACCCATCACGTGAGCGGACAGAAATTTCTAGGCAGGTGGCAAAATCTCAACACACAAAGATTCGTACCCAACCCTCATATGGATATGAACGCGATGGTATCAAGCAGTCATCTAGATTCTACTTTGTTGTCGCTAATCTGTGAAAACAAAAGCAATAACCGAATATATTATTATCCTGAGATTTGTTCCAGAATGTTAACTCTGCCTTGTAACTACTGCTCAACCGTCCTGTATCACACAATGTGTTGCCTTGACTCAAATACGGCCGTGAACCACCATCATAGCATACCCCCATACTCGCTTGACATCAATAAAATCAGACAGTTATCAGGCTCCAGCCAATTTAGATACCCTCGTACATGGCACACATCCTAAGGCGCAATGCTCGTGAAATCAAGGTCACAATGCTCATTTATCAAGGCACTTACGCGTCCAGCCATCGCAGGTTCGAAAATCTCTCCGTGCGAGCATTCCACTCGCTGAACCTCAATGTGTGGACACTGATTCCGCCACCAATCTACAATACCCGACTCAACGGCCTCCGGAGTGGCTAGGTAGAGCGAACGTCCGAGGTATTTGTCCGGGCATGCGGAATTCTCCCAGATATGGGCATGCTTATCAAAGTGTTCCTCAATCATTCTTGTTTGGCCGGGCCCAAAGAGGCGAACGGCATCATCAGCGGCTGTTTGTCTCTCTTCCTCGTCCTTGAAAAACGGCTGGTCTGGGTTATAACAACGCGTGTCGACAATGACTGTAGAGAAAGGTGATCCTTTTCCAGTTATCTCTAATAATCGAGCCATCTCCAGTACCAATAAGCCGCCAAAAGAATATCCAACCAAAACGACGGGTCGGTCCTGGTCGAGGTGGACGTGAAGCGCTTCCAAGTAATGTGTGGCCCAGTCGCGCAGGGATGCAGGGCCGTTAGGTTTTCCAAAGAAAGGATCAGAGACTTGCACAATATCGTACTGTTCGCTTAGAGCCGGCACCACATGGTCAAACACGCTAGACTGACCAAAGAAGGGATGGATCAAAACCATCGTCGCCCGACTGGTGCTGCGTGCGGTTAACTGCATGTAAGCAGGGAGTTTTTGCGGTTGCACGTCACAGAGGATTCTGAATGCCTGAGATCGAATGGTCGAAAAGGAACCCAAATCTGTCAAATTGAGCTGGAAGTTGTTACGCCGTAGTAGCGCGAGTAGGCTGATAGCGCGCACGGAATCTCCCCCTAAGTGAGAGAAAGGTGTCTCCAGGCTTATGACCTCCTGGTCGACTCCTAAAACAGTACCCCAATACGAGGCGAGCGTTTCTTCCAGAGTACCTGGGGAAGGGCGAAGATCGGCTGGTGGTGTCCGGCTGGTGCAGGAGGACAGTAAATCTCCATTATCGACAAGCTTTTGCGCTAGGGCATGGATTTCCTTTCGATCCAGCTTATCAGAGGTTGCACGAGGAAGTGGTTTGTCGAGCAGTCGAACGTGCGCAGGGACCATGTAGGACGGGACATTTTGTGCAATATGTTGCTGGATGGTGACAGGGGTAATGTGTGTTTGGTGAGATTTTGCCACCTCGATAAATGCAAGCAAGGTTTCCTTATCTTCCAGGTCCAGCTTGACGACGGCACACGACTGGACACCGTTCAGCTGCCTCGCTGCGGACTCAATTTCGCCCAAGTCAATACGCAGGCCTCGCAGTTTGACCTGAGAATCCATCCGCCCAACCCACTCAATCATCCCGTCTCCGTGAACCTTAGCAATATCGCGAGACCTGTACATCGTCTGCCCGGCCCAGAAGGGGTCTGGGACAAATGGACTTTCAGAAGGATCGCCGCCACCCCGATATCCCATAGTCACCTGTGGTCCACTGATGCATAATTCACCCGGTACTCCAATAGGGACACGGTTGGATGTACCTGGCTGTAGGATGTAGACGCGACAGCCACGAAGAGGAAATCCGATCGTGGTAATTTGAGAATGGGGTACAGGTTGGTAGTACGTGGGTCCTCGAAACATACATCCAGTCACAACAACGGTCGTTTCAGTTGGACCGTACTGTATCCAGAATACCATCTCCGTTGGTGCTTTATCCAGGATGTCTCTCTTTACGGCCTCACCTGCCACTATCACGTCACGCAAGTGTGCTAACACGAGCCCGTCGGACAATGCACTGGAAAGCATCATATCTGCCACCGTAGGTGTCGTCATAAGTTGATTCACCGCGAAGGCATCCACCCACCCGGCAAGATCACTCCAGAGGGACTGTTGTCGGGCAAGTAAGACGCGCCCCCCTACGGCAAGTACGGGGAAGATATCGCTGACTGACATATCGAATGCATATGAAGCGATCTGAAATCTATTCGCGGTCCAGGACATGTATGGTTCATCTGTTGCGGATCTCATAAAGGATACCAAATTTGCGTGATTGACCATCACGCCTTTAGGCACGCCCGTGGAGCCAGAAGTGTAGATAATATAGGCTAGAGAGGATAGATTGGGCTTTCCCCCGGATCGTGGAGTGCATCCCCAACCGTCCGCTGCGTCAGAAAGTTCGTCCAGGGTCGAGATAGTTGCGCCTGAAGAGTGCCCAATGGCATGCAGCTTGTCAAATCCTTTCTGGCCATCCCAAAGGATAAGCTTGGCCTGGGCCGATTGACAGATCATTCTCAAACGTTGCTCTGAATGGGAAATGTCAAGTGGAATATAAGCAGCTCCAGCTTTTAGAACTGCCAGTATAGTCACTACCATGTCAAGTCCTTTGTCGAAGGAAATTGGAACTAAGGGTTGTTCATGACGCGCTGATTTCGAAAGGTGATTGAAAAATGCGCGGATCACGATTGATAGCTTGGTGCTCTCCCTGTCGAGCTCTCCGTACGTCATGAACTGTGAGAGTTCATACTGCACAGCAATCTTGCAAGGGTTCTCAATAGCCTGTCGCGATATCAGATCGTGAGCGCACAGAGACTCGCTATCAGTACCAAGCGGTAGCTCTGAGGTTTCGTCTCTTGCGCAGCCGAGCTTTGTTAGCGCTGCCTCTTCAGCGTCACCAACCGTTAACCTGGCATTGGGCTGAGAGGGACTGTCAGCTATGGAACTCAGAACCTGTGATATGTGCGCGAGGAACCACTCAATGTCCTCTGCAATCAGAACTGTTGGATCAAACATGCACTGGAGGCTCAAGTGGCCCGTGACTGGATGGCATGATGCTTGTAGCACGACAGGAAATTCAAACCGACCAAGATGCCCTCCTTGGACCTTGAAATTATGTGAAGCTTCTTCCCGAGAGTCCGTTTCGAAACCGAACGCCTGCTGATAAACAAACAGCACCTGAAACGGCAGAAGATCTGGGGCATCTGACTGCCGTCGGATACTGGGCAAACCGAGCTGGTGGTAGGGCACCGTCTCCAAATAGGAATTCAGCGACTGTTTCACCAACTGGTCAAACGACAGTCTGTGCTGACTGCTTCTCGATCCCTGCCTCTGTTGCATGCATATCCTGATGGGGTGTGTTGAGATACAAGGTCCGGCTATGAACCCATCAGCGCCATCAGTAATAGACCGTCCACTAGACACCTCTCCAAGAACGATGTCTTCAACACCACTATGCTCTGCTACGACTAGAGCCACTGCAGCCCTAGAGATTGCAGCAGGGGTGACTCCTCTTGCTCCAGCTAAATCATGCATGTTTCCCTTCCATGTTAAGGACCGGCTCGAGAACTCGTTTATTTCTGTTATTCGACCACTCTCCAATCCTCTCGCAACCGGCCAGCACGCGGCAGGGGCACCGCTTAGATAACCTTTCCAAAATGAGGTTGCACCTTCTTTTGGCATTGCTTGCAGCTGAGAAACAAATGTGCTAAAAAGGATTCTGTTCACAGACGTGTCAGGAGCTCTCAGGGGAACGTAGTCTTTCGCGAGCCGAGCTTTATGATACTCCTGGGAGAGTTCGTGAATAATCCATCGGAAATATGCCTCGTCATATAGGGCGTGGTGTATGGTGAGCTCAAGTTGAGTTGAGCCACTCCCCCTTGACTTGCACACGGTCGGTACATCTGTCAATATCAACGAGACTGGTATATGACCAAAACCTAAAGTAGAGTGGTCGACTCCGCTATTCCGGCCCTCAATACACAAAAGCCGCTGAACCTCACGGGAGTTAATGTTGAAGATGCATTGCCAAAACGTGCTGGAGGTAATACATGCTGAAGAGAGATCCTCAGCAACCGGTATGAATGCAGTGCGGAGTGTCTCTTCGCGCTCAATTACTTTCTGCCATGCGAGCTGTATTGCTTCCATATCAAGTTGCGACTGCAGTCCTAGCCGCACGACACTCAGATAGCCGGAATCTCCTGGTACAGCTAGAGAGTTGGACAGGACCCCCTCTTGAAACGGAGTGCAAGGCATCAAGTGGCCCACTTCACTTGACTGAACACCCCAGTCGCGCAGAATATCATGATACTTCACCTTGTCTAACGCAGAGTGTTGCGTTTTCCCATCAGTGGAAGAGTTGGCTTCCGTGTTACTATCCGATTGTTTTGATAGTAACCGGTCGGCTAATCTCACAGGCGTTGGGCAGTCGAATAGGTCCCTAACAGTCGCAGTACAATCAAGGCGTTTCGAAACTCGTGAGGCCAGGCGGGGAGCCAACAGAGAATGACCCCCAAGGCTAAAGAAGCTGCTTTCTCTGTCAACCGATTGCAAGCCCAATATCTCGGCAAAAACATCGCAAAGGATTCGCTCCATTTCACTGCCGTATTCCACCGTTACCCTGCCTGTACTCGACTCGGATTCCGTAGCCACTGGTTCTTGTTTTATGATTCTCTGGCGAAGGGCCTGGCGGTCGACCTTGCCACGATCTGTCAGTGGGAGCTGATCGAGGACTGTAATCGTGCGTGGAATCATGTAGGCTGGAAGCTGCGCGCGCAACGACTCTTTGAGCTCAAATATGCACTGTTGGTCTTGTTGGCCTTGAACTGGATGGTTGGTGAAGGAGTCGACATCCCGACACTGATAATCGACGGGGAAGTCGAACAATACCCGCTGTCGTCTAGAATTTGGCCCCATTCGATGGAAGATTGCGTCAAATGCCCCGCGCTGTGAGCTTTGGCGAGCCCAGCTAATCTCTACTTGGAATCCTGCCTGGTTCGCTATGGCGACCAGATCTCCTGGCAACAAGGCCGAGCTTTGTGCTGCTCGATTGCGGTGACGGACCTGCCAGTGGCTCTTAGTGTCCATGGAGCGAGGCTCAACCCCTTCTTTGAGGGCATCCACTATATACCTTTCGAGGATCGTCCTGCGATTTGGTATATTCTCCACAGCTATTATGGTGTTGTCGTGCGAACTTCTCAGGTGCTCCAACAACCTTCGGGAATTGAGAGACCGCGCTGTATAATCGATCCAGTCGGCCTTTTTAACCTGGCGGGCGATGCGTGTCGCTGCTGTAGTATGTTTAAGGTGAACGACGGCAGAGAAGCGGTAGCAGCTGAGTTCGTTTGTGGCACTCATTAGCTTTGGGAGAATCTCAACATGCGCTACCTGATCCGGGAATTGATTGGTCAAGGAGGTGAAGAATGCCGGATCCACAAGCAACTCGGTCTCGGCTGCTTTGGATTCCTCTATACATTTCCGGATCTGATCCTGTGTGGCTCTCGCGCCGGCGTTGTGCAAGGCCTTCGAGACCAGGAACTCGTCATACAGAGGGTAAGACCGGATGTCACCAAAGAACAATGACTTCACGCCCTGCAACCGAATAAGCTTCTGGACAATTTCAGAGAGATAACCTGCGCTTGGAAAGTATTGCGCGACGGAATTGATGATGACCAAGTCGGGGATGAACCCAGGGATGAAATCCTCGACACGGTCAGCCACGCCTGGATGGACTTTCACTCTCCCTGCCAATCTTTGGTCGGCGTTGGCCACTTGCTCCACCATATGAGCGAGCTTTGGTACCAGCTCAATGCCAACGTACTCTTCCAACCCCTTAGTAATGTTGAAGAGGATCATTCCAGAACCCGTGCCTATCTCCAAGACCTTTCCGGGGTCTTGCCCGTTCAAAAAGGTTTGAAGAGTGTCATCCAGCCACTCATCCATCTCTGTAAGGTCAATATTGCATCCATCGTACATAGAGAGCCATCCAACAAAATCTCGCCCGAGTCTGTTGGGTTGATGTGTGAAGCTGTCATACGCCTCCGTGTCAAATACATTCTTCCATGCATCCACCCGCTCCGTCTCCGCCACATCATTGTGAATTGGATACAATGTTACAAATGCTGCTAGGTCAGCCTCTGCTCCTACACCGTTCATAACGACAGCAGCACTGCGTACTGCGCTGTGGGAGAGGATGTTGTGTTCAATCTCCCCAATTTCTACTCGATTGCCGCGGATTTTGACCTGGTCGTCTCGACGGCCAAAGTATTCCAATTGCCCATCAATTGGTCTCCATCGAGCATAATCGCCGGTCCGATATGCCCGGACTGTATCCTGGCCGATGACCACGTGTACAAAGCGGCCCTCATTCTTCTCGGGGTCCGTATATCCTCTTGCTAGCCCATCTCCAGTGACAACAAGCTCCCCAACCACGCCTTTGGGGACGACATTGAGTGAGTCATCCATAACATATGCGCCAGAGTTACCTATCGGCTTCCCAATAGGTACGCCATTTACGCATGGCTCCTCATCCGGAATTGGGTACATGGTGCTTGCCCCTGTGTTCTCGGTGGGCCCGTACCCGTTTAAGATGATGCCCTGCGTCAGTTGCTTTGCCTGGAAGACATCCTCAGGATCAAGACGATCTCCGCCTAGAATCAATAAATCCAAGTTTTTCACAATGGAAGGGGTATCATGCAGACACTGCTTGAATAATGCAGGGGTGAACATGGCAGCTCGCACGTGGTGGCGGGCATACGCATCGCTCAGGGCCTTATAGTCTAGTACTGTCATCGCATCAACGCAAACCACCACACCACCGCTGAGAAGAGGCATAAAGACTTCCCAGGTAGACACATCAAAGGACAGACTGGCCATATGAGCTAGAGGCTTGCCCGCGGCTTTGGCGAAGTTGAAGTCTTTAGCTAGTCGTACAATTGCACGGTGCTCGATCATGACTCCCTTGGGTCTCCCGGTCGATCCCGAAGTAAAGAGGACACATGCTAAACTAGTAGCGGATATTGAAGATTGAGTTTCAAACTTCTGATTGTCGGATGTTTCATGTCGCTGATCATCGAGGATGCTGGAGAGAGCAACAAAATCAACGTGAGCCAAACTGACGTCTGGAACAGCAACCTGAGCTCCATCCACCACAATAACAGTTATTCTTTCACTTATACACGACAGGACACTGCAAATACGAGTTTGCGGAGTGGAAGCATCTAGTGGTAGGTACGCAAGATCTGCCTTCATGATTCCTAGAAAGATGGTGATTGCTTCGGCGGATCGAGCTGCGAGTACCCCGACAATCGTCTCCCGGTCGAGATGAAGGCTACGTAGCCACTGTTCGATATTATCCGACTGGCGGTCGAGTTCCCCATATGTGACTTCTTTTCCTTCATGCACGATAGCAATACTGTCCGGATGAGATCGTGCTTCCTGACGAAATAGGTCAACTACAGTCGCATCCCGTGGATAGTCCGTCCGTTTTATGCTCAGCAGATCATCCATGTCATGCAGAGAGAGGTCATTGAGTAAGGCCATCGAAGCAATGCTTATGCTTGGTTGGTTTAGCCCACACTCAAGAACTGCGTAAAACACTGAAATCATCGCCTTAACGGTTTCAGGAAAGAATATATCCTGAGCAAACACGACCTGACCGCTTAAACCATCTTCTTCCTGGAAAAGGTGAAATTCGAGATCGAATCGAGTGGTACGTGACAGAAGGATCTGCTCTGTCAGGAGTCCCTCCAGCTCCTCCTTCCCTTGTGTTTGCGGGTGAACGGCAAATACTGTCTGGACCAAGGGATTCTGAGTTGTCTCTCTGTCGGGCTGCAGAGCAGACACGATCCGATCGAAAGGAATATCCTGGTGGGCAAAGGCCTCAGTAGCGGTTGACTTCGCCTGGTTGACAAGGTCTTCAAACGTGGTATGATGATCATCGATCTTGAGCCGGATGCACTGCACGTTGACGAAGAGTCCAATTATGTCGTGGAGTTCTTCCCGCCCTCGGTTGGCGATTGGGGTACCGATAGTTGCATCGGCTTCCCTTGTAAGACGGTAATGGGTGGCTCTGAACACAGCCAGTAGAACAACGAAAGGTGTTAACTGATGTTGCTTACAGTATTGGCGTAATTGGTCGTACATCGCACCATCGATGCGAACTTCCTCGAAGATTGCTTGCCTAGATGGTGTTTGAGGCCTTCGTTTATCACAGATGAACTCAGCCGGCTTACTTCCAGTGAGCTTTTCAATCCAATACGTTAGCTGGCGGTCATGTTCTACCCTTTGCTCCTTTTGGCTCTCCCAAGCGGAGAAGTCGCGGTATTGTATGGGTAGCGGTGGTAGCTGAGCATGGATGGGGCTACCGTGGAGCGCGGCGGAATAGAATGTACTCAATTCCTTCAGGAGTACTGCGACGGACCAACCATCACAAATAATGTGATGGATAACAATCGAGAGAATATGTGACCTCTTATTCTGGCGAAGAACCAGCGGTCTCCAGCCTGGATGTACTTGGAGATCAAACGGGGTGGATTGCTCCTTTTTTAGGGCGCGAAGCAGACCTTCTTCGTCCACTGCAGGCGGGACCTCAACAACCCTCAGCTGACGATGTGCGAATGGATGGACGACTTGGACGTTTTGCCCGTCACGATGTTCGAAGGTCGTCCGCAGTGTTTCGTGCCTCTCCTCAATTGCGGACACTGCGGCTTCCAACGCATCGAGATGGAGGTCTCCCTGGATGCGAAGGCCAAATGGCATGAGATACCAAGTTGAACCGGGATGTAACTGATCCAAAAACCACAGTCGGCCCTGAGCGAATGACTGCCTGACTATCGTTTTATCCCGAGGGAGTCTGGGAATTGAAGTGTAGCTTCTGTGGTTGGTAGCCGTCGACTCGAGTTGTCGTGCCAAATCTTGAGCGGTCGCAAAGTCAAACAAATCTTTGAAGGTAAGGTTGGCATGGAGGCGATGATTGATCTTAGATACTGCTCGGATGGCGAGGATGGAATGGCCACCAAGGTGGAGAAAATTGTCCAATACACTTACACGTTGGGCCAGTGTTTCCTCGAAGATCTCACAGATCACCTTCTCTCTCTCGGTCGTGGGTGCGATGTAGGTGTCCTGACCCTGACTGGATAGCAGAGAGTCCGCCAACAGGTCTGTTGCTCTCTGAGCTAACAGCTGGCGATCAACCTTTCCACTGGGGAGGCGAGGAAGCCCCCCTTCCAACGGGAACAGATACGAGGGCACCATATGAGCCGGAAGCCTGGTGGAAATCCATGTTTTGATTTGGACGGCAGTATTGGCGTCCCACCCCTTGCCGGTGGTTTGGCTTGAACCCTTCACACAGAATCCAACCAGGCTATCTCCGGTGGGAGTGTTCACCACCACGACCGCACAACCATCAACGAAGCTATGCTGAGCTATCGCCATCTCAATCTCTGCAAGCTCCACACGTTGACCACGTATCTTGATTTGACGATCGAATCGACCTAGGTACTCTAGTTTTCCATCGGGATGGAACCTTCCAATATCGCCTGTCCGGTACAGGAAGCCCTCCGGTGCCTGACTTATAACATCGCGTTTAAAACGTTGCTTTGTCAGTTCTGGCTGGCCAAGATATCCCTGTGCAACTTGTGGCCCCGTCACACAGATCTCGCCGATACATCCAACTGGTACCTGATCGTTAGATTCGAAGCCTAGGAGGTGAATTACATTCTCCCCAAAGGGATATCCAATTGAAACCGAGGTTTGCTCCTTAGCATGTGCTTTCGGAACGCGATAGAACGTCACATAGAACGTTTCCGTTGGGCCGTATCCATTCCAAACCCGACACTCTTCTGGGACATAGCTCATAAGTTGTGCATCAAATACTTCACCAGCCAACAATAGAACGCTGAGGAACGGAAAGGCTATTTCAGCGTTCTTGACAGGCTCCCAGAGCATATTTGCAATTGTCGGAGTCAGAGAGATATGAGATGTGATCGAAGCATCGACCCAGGCCCCTAGTGATGGGAGTAGCTTTTGTACTGGAACAAGAACCACTCTACCGCCACAACAAAGGGTCGTAATAATATCTGCCATGGAAACATCGAAGGTATATGAGGCCACGGGCATCCGAGAGTTGTACCACCGTCCATGGACATCCGGGCTGTTATATCGCATGAAGGCAAGTAGATTGCGATGGGTGATCACCACTCCTTTAGGAGTTCCCGTCGAGCCCGAGGTAAACAACACATAGGCAATCCGGGAGTCGTCCCTACAATATCGTGAGATCACTGCTTGACCCGACGAGGCGGGTCTGGATTTGAGATCCTCAAGAGTAATGAGCTTGGTGTTTGTTGCGTGGCACACCGAAACCAGAGTCTCATTGCCTTTATACTCCTTCCCACAAATAATGAGCGAAGCACGGGCCGTCCTTACTATACTGATAAGTCTCTCTGGTGGGTAGCCAGGTTCAAGAGGTACAAATGCAGCGCCTGCTTTAAGGATTGCCAAAATTGCGACAACCATGTCCGTGCTGCGCTCGAAACAGATGGGAATAATCGGCTGTTGTGAACCGACATCGTCCAATGAGACTATATGTCTTTGTAGCGCCATGGACAGACTTGTGCTTCGCTGTTGCAGTTCACCATAAGTAACATATTCATGTTGTGCAGATTGCAAAGCAACTTTCTCGTGCATATTCCTCGCAGTATCATCGAAGGCATGCGTGATGGACGATGTCTCCGTGGGCATAGTATCATCAACCTTTTCGACATCCTTTGCTGCATGACAGCGGCTCCAAAGCTCTAGTTGTCTAGTCTCCTGGGCGCTGAGAGGAACTCGTGCCGACCTCAAACTATCGCTCCTGGCCGGGTCTACCTGCACGAGAGCATCGATCGATTGAGAAATATGATGTAAGAACCATTCAATCCTAGGCTTGTCGATCACGTCCGGTGCATAGGTGCAGTGGAACACAACCCCTGAATCTTCAGAGAGACACGAACATTCAACAACAATGGGGAAGCCCATTTGCCCCAAATTACCCCCCTGTATTTGGAAGGCGTCATCTCCAGCAAGTCCTTCCTTCTGGCGAAAGGCGTCCTGGTAGACAAACAGAACTTGAAACGGAAGGAGGTCTACGCGGCAAGATTGCTCTCTGATCCGTGAAAGCCCATAAAACTGGTGGGGGAGTGTTTCCATGTACGATGTGAAAGACTCGCGCAAGAGCTGCAGCATCGTACGCCTTTTGGATTCCCCTTCATCGGCTATTCGAATCCGGACTGGATGAGTGGTTGCACATGGCCCTGCAATGAATCTCGCTCTCGCGTCGCCGGGGCCGCGAATATCAGGTCTCCCCTTAGAAACCTCACCGAGCACCACATCAGTAACATTGGTGTGTTCAGCCACAGTTAGTGCTAATGCTGCACGAGCGATTGCGGCGGCAGTAACTTGGACTTTGGAAGCTGCGGCTCGAAGGTTGCCTGTCCATTCAAGTACTGCTGTCTCCGGGCTCTTCACAGAAGTGATGGAGCTTTGCATCCCGTGTGGAAGAGGCCATGTACTAGGAGTCGCATCCGCCAAATAGCTTTTCCAGAATTTTCCAGCAGTAGATGTGGACGGCGCTGTAGCTAGCTTAGAGTGCACGAAACGCACGTAAGTGGAGAATGGAATGCGTTGATCTTCTGGCACTTGAGGAACTACCTCATTGCATGCGATTGACCTGTATCTACCGGACAAATCCTTTAACAATAAGGAAAGATACGCCTCGTCGTACAATGCATGGTGCATTGTTATGAGTAGGGTGCATTCTTGCCCTTCGCCGTCCTGGCTCCCGATGGCAACTACGGCAGCGACTGGAATATGGCCCTGCTGAGCTTTTCCCTGGAGAGATGGATAGGATGGAAGCGCAGCGTTGGGAGTCGCAGGAGTGCTGACCGTCTTCATTGTCTTAACGCGACCTGCCTGGGGTGATTCAGGATACAGAACCACTTGGAGGAGTGAGCTACCCTGTCCAGGCCCTCGTATATCAGTCATATCCATATCAGCAGAGATAAACGTGGTGCGCAGCATATCCTCGTGGTCAACTGTTTCCTGCCAAGCATATTTGAGTGCTTCTACATCGATTTTCTTGCCCAGGCCGACCGTCATATGTGCCAAATATCCAGAGCTTCCACTTTCATCGCTGCTGGAAAGCACACCTTCCTGGAATGGTGTACAGGGCATTACACACCGCACCTGGCCGGGGTCTATCCCGACGCGTTGCACTATTGTCTCCCAGCCCTGAATGCCGTTGTCGGGGAGACGTGCCATCTCGTTAAGATCTAGTGTCCAGTCTGCGATGTGGACCGGAGAGACAGCCTCGTTTGATGTCTTCAGTATCGTAGCTAGCTCAGCAAGACTATGAGCCTCTACAATGTCCCGAGGGGTACATTTGAGTCCCTTCTCCCTCAGCCTAGCGTTCAACTGCAATGCCAACAGAGAATCGCCTCCGGACGATATGAAAGACTTGTCTAATGATATGATGTCTTCATTAACCTTGAATAGTCGGGCACATGACTGTTTCAACAGGATCTCAGTAGGGCTTTCAGGACCTCGCGACATATCCTGATGTGCCTCTGAGTTCATTTGTGTGGACGGAGATAACTCTATGATCGATGCCTCAGGCACTGTTTCTCCTTCCTCCAACCTCACCATCCACGAACGTAACATTCTCTTGTCCGCTTTACCACTGGATGTCAGGGGAACTGTGCGCACATAAATCCATGTGCATGGGATCATATGACCCGGAAGCTGATTTCGACAAGAGGGTTCTACCTCTTCTTGGAGGAACGTTTTGCAAAGGCTAGGAGGCACTAGATCTTTTGTTGAGATGAAAGCAATCAGGCGCGGTAGCCCACCTCCCCGCTTGAATTGATAAAGATCAACAATAGCATGGGCTACGCGAGGTGAGGCGGCATGGACCACTGACTCAATCTCTGCAGGCTCGGCTCGCTGACCCCTGATTTTGATTTGGTCGTCCATCCGTCCCAGGTATTCCAGCACACCACCATCCGTGAACCGCCCTAGGTCACCTGTTCTGTACAGCACCGTCTGTGTGTTGTATGGGTCTCGTGTAAACGATCGGCTTGTCAAATCTTCTCGTCCGAGGTATCCCCGGGCAACCTGGGTCCCGCCGATGCAGATTTCGCCAATTGCTCCTATGGGTTGACGGTAGTTACTGCCTGGTCGAAGAATATATATTCGATTACCACCAAACGGCCTTCCTATGGGAACCTGGGCGTGCGTTGGATGCGCATCCACAGGGTGAAAAGATGCATAGAAAGTTTCTGTAGGGCCGTATCCATTCCATACACGACATTCACGGGGGAGTGCCTTCATAATATTTGGATCGAAAACCTCCCCTGCTAGCATCAGCACAGCTACATGTGGTGGGAGGCTTCTAGCGAGAAGAGAGGCAAGTGTTGGGGTCATGGATAGAGTAGTGGCTAGCATCCGGTCTGCCCAGTATGGCATGGATGCCAACATCTTCTCACTGTCCACCAATGCCACCCGAGCACCAATAGCCAGACTTATCAATAGGTCTGCCATAGACACATCGAATGTATATGCGGCTACTGGCATACGGCAACTTGTCCACCGGCCAATGATCTCATTGTGTTGAGTGGTTATGAATGATGTAAGATTGCGGTGCTCAATCATCACTCCCTTAGGCTCCCCTGTGGACCCGGAGGTAAACAAAACGTACGCGAGCGACTCGGAGTGGGCTTTTCGAAGGGCAACCTCAGAGGGAGGCAATATAGAGAGGCCATCGACAGTGTATACCGTGGTCGATGTGCGGTCACCAATCGCATGAAGCTTGCGACGTCTACCCTTGTCAAGTAAGCCGTCGACGATTATCGTAGACCCAGTTTGGCGCAAGATAGCTTCTAGCCTGCCCTCTGGATCAGAGATATTCAGCGGTACATATGCTGCTCCAGCCTTCAATATGGCGAGAATCGCGATAACCATGTCCACGCCCCGGTCACAGCAGATTGGGATCAGCGGGGGAGTAGATCCGGACCGTGGATCAACAAGCTGTTCTATCACTCTAGAAATAGCTGTGGACTTCTTGTCTATCTCACCGTATGTTACGAACTGTGACTCTGCGACCTGAATCGCCACCTTTTCTGGCACCTGCGCTGCCCATCCCGTAATGAGATCGTGGATGCAAGGATATGAGTCAGATGGCCGCGAGTCGACGGGCTGGCTCCATTTGGTAAGCAATTGGTCTTCATTGGAAGTGATCGATAAAACACTGCCGAGTTTCCTATCTATCTGGTGCGACAGTGTATGACAATACCAGGCCATGCGCTTCACCAGGCACTGTGCAATTCCTGTCTGCAAAGGATGTCGACGCTCCAGACGCATCACCATATTATTAGCGTCAACCCCCCGCTGCCAGCAGGACAGCGTAATGGAGGGAGGTAGCCCATCGTCAACACTGTCTAGCTCAAGTATTGAATTCAAGCCATCATTTTCGAGCACATCCGTTCGAACACCAAAGAAATTAAGAAGCGTATTGACTAAAGCCGGGGCCTCCACCCCAGCGGCTCGAGCCACGCCATCGACACCAACCGTACTGTGTGAGCCGGCCAAGCGAATTGCAGCCTCTGTCGATTGCAGAAGATCCAAGACCCTACCGTGTCGGTTCAGATGGGTACGAATGGGGACAGTACTGATACAGGGGCCGATAATATCTGCCACGCCATCAAGTGGAACCTGTCGCCCTGAGAATAGCATTCCGTGAGTAACATCATCGGTGTCAAGGATTTCCGAGAGGACAAGACTCCACGCCAGTGACACCAATGCTGCAGGCGATATGCAATTTTCAGATAAAATGGCTAGGTTACAGGCCTGCTCAACCACAACGGCCGCGGCATTTATAGGGCTTGAAGACATCAAGGAGAGAGGCAGAGACTTAGGTTGTACTCCAATCAAGGTCTCCGACCAGAATTTCCCGTGGCTATGGTCTGCACGAATATCCGAAGCCACATAGCGGGCAAATGAGCCAAACGAAGGCCGTGGGATCAAAGATTCGGTTGGGCAACCATCCACAAGAATCTGGGTCAGCTCGCTGAAAAGGAGATCTTGGCTCCAAGCGTCAATAAGGCTGTGGTGTAGTAGCCAGATTAATCTTGCCGCGGACCCATCAGCAGCGTGCACTATTCGAACATAAAACGCTTGCTTCATCGGATTTCCATAGTCAGGGTTGCATAATAAACTCGTGACCATTTCCTCCATCTCAGTATGATCTTTGACCTTTACATGATCAACCGCGCTGGCGGTGGGGCTTTGTGTGTCACGCAAGACCAAGGCCAGTGGCCCTACTTCCGGGTCGATATGGAAAACCGTCCGCAGTATCCCATGCCGCTGTATGAGGCTCTTGACGGCTCCCTCAATTTGCGAGCATATTGCTTGATCTGTGGGGATCCGCCAAACGCGGCACGTAACATAGGATCGCGATTCATGATCGGCAATGCCTTCGTAAAGAAGGGCCCGTTGCATTGGGGTACACGGAATTATATCGTCCAGTGTATCTTCCGGGTAAAGGCTAAACACACGATCAAAGCAGTCGTCTGACAGCAATCCGAACGCTGACGTCGATGACGCACTGATTGATGTCTTGCCAAGGACATCCTTTTCGGCGAGATACTGGCAGATATTTGTTATCTGCTGACCCATAAGTGCGGCGACGTCCTCCTGATCCATCTCACCATCTGACGGCCATGTGGCCTCAATATAGGCTTGCCTGTCATGCACGTATAGCTCAAACGCGGCATGCGATAGAGGAACGGCATGTGGAGAAGTCTCGATCCAGCTTAAGCCTGGAAGTTGGACCGGATGTAGTATCATTTCATCATGGTCATGTGGATCTTGTCTCACCCCCTGGTAATTGAAAACCAGTGGCATAATCTCGCTTTTTCGCGTATTAGCCGTACTCCAGCGGGAAGCTACGAAATGACGAAATCCTCGGTCGTTTTCCATCAATAGACGGCGCTGGTCTTTGACCCGACGCACCACGGACTCGATAGACGATAGCTCACATCTGCAGTCAAGGATCATAGGTATAATTGCGGTGAACCAACCTATCGACCGCGAGAGATCGGCAGTGTTTGTTCCGGTGTGTCGACCATGTGTTTCCAATCCAACTGCAAGGCGGTCAACAGCGCGCGCGAAGTGTTTGGATATCGTCATAGCTAGCCCTGCTAGTAGTAGATCGAGAGGCTCCGTCGAAAGTACGTTGTTCGAACGGCCTAGAAGTAGCGCCGTGATGCTTCGGCTTAGACTAGCAGATGTTGTGCTCCGATTTACTGGGTGAATTGGAACCAGCTCCGGCTGACGAACCCACAACGGTAATCGATCGGAGTCAAATGAAGATAGCAAGATTTCAGGTTCCTCTAGTATACTGTCTGTGGCTAGCGACGTATCTTGACTCTTCATCTGGCCTTCCCGCGTCCATGCGAGGAAGCTCATTGTGGCAGGCTGCAGAGCGATAGATTCTGGTTCCTCCTTTGCCCGTACCAAGACATTTAGATCATCACGAAGGATTTGCCAGGAAACTATGTCAACCACGAAATGATGAACAGTCCAGAACAGGAACACACGACTATCACCATCCAGACGATAGAGTTCGGCATCCATTACCTTACCCCGTCGGATATCTAGCCCGGTTATTCGGTGCTGGATTTGATCTCTTAGAGCTTGTAGTGTGAGTGTCCGCGGGCTATCCAGGACTAGTGGCTTAATGTCCGAGCAAGGACGTATCCTGATTGTCCACTCCTCCACGGGAATATCTAAGCTCCAATGTACTATTGCGCGCAAAGGATCATGATGATTGCGAAGACGTTGCAAGGCGTGCTGAAGCCGTAAGGGGCAGACTGTTGTCACGTCCAGCAGCACTGACTGGTTAAAATGATCAATGATCTGTTCTCCACGTTGGGAAGCATACTTCAACTGGATGCCAGCGTATCTTCCAGCAATTGGACCTAGTGCTACCGGTCCGGTATGCGCATCAATCTCCGTTGCGTCTTCAGTGCTCTTCTTGGCTGCAACAGTATAGGAGGTCGCGCATTTTCCCTGTGAAAAGATCGTGGATGCGTTGCTTATGTCAGTCATATTGAGCTTCAGCCCAGCTTTACGCAGCAGCGATAACAGGCGAATGGCGCGAATAGAGTCACCTCCAAGACGAGAAAATGCAACATTTGGGGTGATATTTGCCTTGTCGATCCCAAGAACCTGTACCCATGCGTCAGCAATTTTGTCTTCAATACTACCTTGTTCCCAGATTCCAGCATGGTTTGTATGCTGGCTCGTAAATAATTTCCCTGCCTGGTCCATCTTCTCTGCTCGAGCGCCGAGTTGTCGTCGGTCGACCTTCCCGCTAGTGGTTAGGGGCATGACTTCGATAGGAACAAAACGGGAGGGGACCATGTAGCTCGGCAGGCGGCTATCTAGATGGCGATGCAGTATAGATTCTGTTTCGGCCCAGTCCTGCGAACAAGTGCTTGTCTGCTGGTCCTTCTGAGTCTGGATAAAGGCAACGAGGACCTGACCATCATCTCGATCAAGCACAATTACCGTACAGGCGGTGGCTATCGCATGCTCGAGACATACCGACTCGATTTCAGATATTTCGATTCTTAAACCACGCAGCTTAATCTGGCTATCGATTCGGCCATGGTGTTCTATTGATCCATCTCCACAGAGCCTCCCAAGATCCCCACACCGGTACATCCGTTCGCCGACAATATGAGGATCACTAAGAAAAGACTGAGACGTCAGTTCTGGCCGACCTTGGTAGCCTCTTGTGACTTGAGGTCCTCCTATGCAAATCTCTCCTATCACCCCAACAGGAACCTGTTCCAGGGTCTCTGGGTTGAGAATGTATAGTCGACAGCCCCCAAACGGATAGCCAATTGGGATATTGCGACGATTTCCATCTCCTTTGCGAATTTTATAATGCGTTGCATATATTGTCGTCTCTGTTGGACCAAAGACGTTATACACGTCACACCCAGGGGGCATGTGTGGTAGTATGCTGGGATCAAAGGCCTCCCCACCAATATGAAGCGTACGGAGGTACGGAGGGTTGATTTCCGTCAAGAAGTTTGCCGCCACACGAGGTGTGACAAAGAGGTGGGTTATATTGGTTCTTTCCAGCCAGTCAGGCAGGGCGGCGAGTATTTCGTGGGTCTGTCCGAGGATCAGCCGACCACCACACCCTAACGTGCCAAAGGTTTCCCCTGTTGCTGCATCAAAAGTGGCTGTTGCCAGCTGCAGCCGCACTGAAGTCCAAGTTCCTACCGCCTCCGGTTCATTCGCTTGCATGAAAGCCGCTAGATTGCCATGTTCGACCATCACCCCTTTTGGCTTTCCAGTCGATCCAGATGTGAAGATAACATATGCCAGAGATGCCGGAGTAGGTCTGAACGAGGGCTTTTTCGCTGTCTGCCCTCCATACAGAGTTCCAAGCCTTTTAATGGTAATAAGTGTAGAATTCGCCTGCTTACTGGCAGCCTGGAGCTTTTCCAAGGTTTCAGCTTCACCATCGCCCAGCATCACTCTTGCACCTGACAAGGAGAGGATTTGCTGGATGCGCTCCTGTGGGTGATTCTGATCTATTGGTAGATATGCTGCACCTGCCTTTAGTACAGCAATCATAGCAATGACCATGTCGACAGCATTGCTGAAGCAGAGAGGGACAATCTGTTGATCTCGTGATTGCTCAAGCCCCAGGCTGTCTAACCAGTTCACGAGCGCGTTGGACAGCTGGTTGCATCGCTTATTCAACTCATTGTATGTAATGAACTCGGATTGGTTCACTTGAAGGGCGATCTTCTGTGGTGTCATATCGGCCTGCATTTCGAAAAGCTCATGGACACAGATTTCCGCGTTTCTCGTAGACGTTGAGCGGAATGGGTTCCGTTTTGTTGACCATTTCTCGATAGCTCGTCTCATCTCCTCATCCACGACGTCTGTTATTGGCCTTGGATCCGAGAGCCCATCCCGAGCAGCGGCTGAGAACATGTCGAGCGTGCGACATATAGATCGCAGAAACCAGTCAACGTCTTGATCGCCGAGGTATCGCTGGTCAAAGGTGCATTCAAACGCCAGTTCACCCGTCGATCTATCGCATCTCGATTCCAGTATGAGGGGAAATCCGAGATTTCGTAGCTTAGCCGACTCTATGTGGAAACGGCTACCAGCAGTGTATTCTACAAATGCTTCCTGGTGGGCAAATAGAACCTGGAAGGCCATCAGGTCTGGATCAGCCGTCTGTCGGTGGATACTAGCTAGTCCACAATGTTGATATGGTGTTGTAGCTAGATATGATTCCAGGGCCTGAGTCACAAGCTTGAGCATCCCGGACGACGATTTGCGATCAATCTGAATGCGGACAGGATGTGTAGCGAGACAAGGCCCGAGGGTAAATCGATCATGATCAAATCGGCCACTGGACACTTCCCCAAACACCACGTCATCTGTCTGAGAGTACTGTGCCAATGCCAGACCCAATGCAGCACGTACAATCGATGCAGGGGTTACTTGAAATTTCTGACCCAAAGCAACGGCGTTTCCCGTCCATGATTTGACCACGGTCATCTCTACGTCTTGGCCATTTTCTTCTCGCATTCTTCGTATTCCACTTGCGACGGGCCAAGTAGCGGGGACCACTTCATGCATGTACTTCTTCCAGAACCCCTTCGATACCTCGGGGTCATCATTGCAGAGGGACTCCACAAAAGCGGAGAATGGCCGGCTTGGGGGCAGGGCAGCCTCTGGGCTTTCCATTTCCAGTGCTTCGTACACGATGCAAAGCTCCGCTACTATTCTTGAGAGGAATGCCTCATCGTATAACGCATGATGAATCTTAAGGTGTAACCTCCAAGGCTCATTAACAGACCCCTGGCTGATTCCCGCTGAAAGAGGGACTATTCCGAATTGGAACGCGATATTTCTGTTGTCGAGGCTAACCAGCCGTCTCACGTCCTCGGCGGATTGACTCAGAACGACTTGAAGGATGTTGGACTCACTGAATGGCGGATGTTGTACTTCCGAGAATGATACAAATGCGGTCCTCAACATGTCACAACCGAATACCAATCGTTTCCAGGCTGCGTGGAACGTCCTTAGGTTTAGGGTATCGCCTAGATGTACGGTAATAGTGGCAAAGTAAGCGGACTTATCTCCATGAAGGCTGGTCTGGATAAGACCTTCTTGCTGGGGTGTGCATGGATAAATCGCATCGATCGTGTCAGTGGCAATGCTGGAATCAGCAACGATCCGTTCCCAACTGTCCTTATGATAACACGCCTTTGTGATCTGCTTTTTGGGGATGCTAGACGGAGACATAGCCCTTGCTACATCACCCAGAGCCATGGGGCTAAGCAGGTCCCGTAAGGAGCAATTCATCCCTTCTTGTCGCAATGCGGCCAAAAGACGCATTGCCAACAGAGAGTTACCACCAAGGGCTATAAAAGTGGAGTCCATGGATACAGCATGAAGGGTTGTGCCCAGTATGTTCGCGCAGGTGGCTACCAAGAGCCTTTCTGCTGGGCTTTCTGGTAGCCGCTTTATTAGTTCTCGTGTTTTCCATGGCGCCGTTATTACATAGAGACCATCGTGGGTACCACCTGTTGCAACACGTTCCACCCACGAAGATAAAGTGCCCCGGTTCAGCTTGCCACTAACTGTAAGGGGAAGATATGAAATCATGATCCACACTTCTGGAATCATGTAAGGTACCAACCGCCGTTGGCAAGAAGGCATTATGTCTTCCTTCCATGCAAGTTCAATCTCTAGCGCACCTTGACTGGCTTCAGGAACTATCCAGGCAACAAGAGCCTCGCGATCGTAGCCCTCGAGGTGGTTCACACTGACAGATACCTGTGCGATGATAGAAGAGGACTGCTTGATTGTCACCTCCACTTCACCGGTTTCCACTCGTAGCCCACGCAGCTTGATCTGGCCATCTGCTCGGCCGAGATGTTCTAGCATACCTCTATGATTTAGGCGTCCCAAATCGCCAGTGCGGTACATCCTTTGCGATGGGCGAAATGGATCCGTGACAAACGCAAGGTTGGTCAGATCGGGTCGCCCGAGATAGCCGCGAGAAACCTGAGGGCCAGCAACACATATTTCTCCGATCGCATTTAGAGGAACGGCGGTATTACTACCTCCACGTCGTAATATATAGATTTGGCACTGGCCGAAAGGTCGACCAATGGGCACCTCTGCATTGTCTTTTTGAAGTATACAGCAGGCAACATCCACAACTGTTTCTGTAGGTCCACAGGTATTCCAAACTCGTGCTTCAGCTGGGGCTTGCGCCAGGAAGCTTTGATGGAAAGGCTCACCACCAAACATAAGTGTCTGCAACCGGGGAGGTAGATGCGAAATGATAAGATCACCAATCGTTGGAGTCAATGCGAGATGGGTAATTAACATCTCCTCCAGCCAGTGATTCAAATTCGAAAGCATTTTGTTGCGCTGCACCAGAGCCAGACGGCCACCGCGGTATAGATTGGCGAAGATGTCCCCGATGGATGCATCAAAACTGTAGGCGGCCAGCTGCAATCGGGTTGATGTCCACGTACCATCCGCATTCCCCTCTCCAGCTTTCATGAATGCAACAAGATTTCGGTGCTCCACCATGACGCCTTTCGGAGTACCTGTAGACCCGGATGTGAAGAGGACATAGGCCAGAGACGATGAAGGCGGATGCTCCGACCCAGATAACTCATCGGTGGACTTTTCATGCTCGGAAAGACTCTCAATAGATGTCACCAGGATACTTAGCTCACTGCATGTTGAATGCAGAACATCCTGGAGATCTGTCTGGCCTGCAATAACCACGGTGGCATGACAGGCGCTTAAGATACTCACCAGGCGATCTCTCGGCTGAGAAGGATCTAATGGCACGTACGCACCGCCCGCTTTGAGGACTGCCACTATGGCAACCACCATATCTACGCTTTTGTCAAAACAGATGGGGACAAGTGGCTGGTCCTTCTGGTCACGGGGGAGGCAGTGCCGCAGACCTTTGGCCACCCTATCACTCGCGTTCGAAAGCTCCGCGTATGTCATAAACTGATTATGCTCCGCTTCCAAGGCGATCTTGCTGGGCCACTTGCTAGCGGCTTGTTCAATCAGGTCGTGCGCACTGACAGGGTCATCCGGGACGTCTCTAGGGTTCAACGCCAGGTAACGTTGTCTGTAATCCCCCCGGCGGCATATTTCCGATACAGCTGCGGCAAATGTCTGGTGGTCGATGCTATCACCGGTGGCTTGCATCCACGTTAAAGTTTGGCAAAAGAATTCAAGAAAAGAATCTGTAAATTGCTTCTCGAACCGGTTCTGATGGTATCGTATCTTGGCAAAGAATACTCCTTCTCTTGGGGGTAAAATCTCTAGGATAAAGGGGAGGTCGTTCCGAGCTTCACCCTTAATCCACTCCCAATCACCGACACCATTCGAAGGATATGACTCATTAGTTTGGCAGACTAGGCAGACGTCAAGGTCCCTGCTGCTCTCGGATAGAAAAGACTTCAGCTGGCTAACGCTGAAGTTATGCTGGGGGTCGTTGGATGAGCGCAAGAGCTGCATACATTCTCCAAGCGTCGTGTGTTCCTTCAAGTGGATATTCCGCACTTGCGGGGCCAATACCGGCCCCAATACTTGCTGGTCCTGAGGGAAGAGTCGGCTTCGGGCGGAAGTAATTTCCAGGAACAAGGAGTCATCACTATTTCTAAAAACACATATCGTCATGCCCAGAGCAAGACGAAGAAGCCGTGCGGGAACAGCTGGTCGATCCGGTAAACAGATATCAGAACTGATAGGAACTTCACGGGTTACCTCCCCAACCCTTAGATCACCATTTGCAACTGGTCCAGGGCTGAGTATGGGCGATGTCTCAATCTGGGTCAGTCGTTCGCGAAGTAATGTCTCATCCTGCTGCCAATCGCGCTTCAGCGGCTGTCGTACTAGGGAAAAGAAATCGGACCCCTTCAACGCAGCTCCGGGATTGCGCATCTCCTGCTGAACAAGCTCTAGAAGAGCCCTCGCCGACCAACCATCAAGCAAGGCATGATGATACCTAAGAGTGATATATGACTTTTGTTCTCGCTCACAGACAACCAATGAAAACTTCCACGGCATAACTCCGTCCCACTCATCTGTACCTATGGATTCAAGTGGAAGAATACCGAAACGAATCTCCTCGCCTATCGGCTGCAGGCTTAGTAGCTTCGCTCGATGGAGGGTGTATGCCTGGTCAAGCACCGCAATCTGCACATTTGTTGAGTCAAATTCGGTTGAATGGACAAAGACAGATCGCAGCACCGCATGCTTCCTTGCTACTGCGTGAATCGCTCCATTGAGCTGGTCTGGGTTAACGATCCCCTGGGCGCTGAAATGGTAGGTTTCAAAATAGGATTTATAGGAAGGATCAGCAATGGTAGATACTATCATCTCCTCCTGCATCACCGAGGGAGCATGCATTGATTGCACACATCGTGGCAATGGGGATTGTACGTTTCCGATGGAGCCCATGCTGGAAGTTGCAGTGAAAGTCCTGGTAGGAGGAAGAGAAGCAGGGTAGCTGGCAGTTGCGACCAAGATTGAACAACAATCGTTGCTCTGACGGTATATCGACTTATATTGCAGGTTCAGCCAGAATAGACACTGTCTTTCGAATAATTGACAAACACAGGAATGCCAGCTTGACCGCTATATCAATGTGATATGTACCGATGTTACAACAAGGTAAGCAAAGAAGGTCAGCCGCAAAAATCTAGGAACGCAAGCGCTATCCCAACAAGATGCAAGGAGTGTAGATCTTTCGACCTCTTTTGCCCCAGTCGGAAAATAATTCATTACGTGACAGACTATTGCGCAAATAGGTCAACGCTGCGTCACTTAAAATCTTTATTGGAGAACGTATATATATACTACCGGCAGGAACAGAAGCCCTGCTACCCTCTTCAAATGACCTCTCAAAGTTCTACACAGCTCCCTATATCCTCTTAACGCGCTCTAAATCACTTGCCATGCCGACGCTTTCTGGGATTTACACCTCGCTCACAGGCCAAACCTTGGCTATCGACGAGCATGGTCATCTCAGTATCATCCACAACGACAAGCAGAAAACTAAACTGCGTGCAGATGCAGAGTTCTGGCTTTGTGAGGATGATGGAGTCAGTACTTTGCCTGTAAACCCCCACTGTCGCTGGAGCACCCTGTACTAACTCCCACCTTCTGCCAGAAAATCGGGAAGTTCGGATCTCCTAAGAAGGTAGCTTTCCCCACCATATTCTGACTTGCAAATCATTGGGACTAATCATTACTAACTTGTTTCCACAGGTTACTCTACATTTCCAAGGGAAGGAATACCACATCTGGGTGGAACCGCGCGGTTTTAGCGATGGTGCTTACGAGGCATGTAATGTGAACTTAGTTTGAATACTTCCCTTTTCCCATTCCCTTCTTGGTATTGCCTTTCCCTGTCTAGCTTCGGTGCATAGCTGACTGAGGGTGATCCATGGGAACAGTACGGACTAATTCCGATCGAGCCCGATGGCCAGTATAGCAACCGATTTCTCGCCCTGAATGAAGAGGGAAATCAGCTAGAGATTTTGCAGTCCTGGTCTGATGCAGCCAAGTTTCGGTGCATGGAGTGATTATCGGGTATGATCCGGTCGATCGATCGTATTTCATTGTATGTAGGGTGCACGATTGCCTTTTGTGGATTAAATCTGGGCTCGGCACATTTATTAATTACAACCAGTTCTTGATGGAGACCTCTTCTAATTTAGTGCCCTAAACTACTGATCCTACGAAAGTACATTCTCGAGAAAGACCAATACTTTTTTTTTTGCCTTGTACCAGTATAATTCAAGATTCACAATATAAGCTCATAGAGTCCTGGAAAACAACACCCATTCCAATAAAACAGAGTCAAAATAGAATTTGTTCTCATTATGCTTGAAATGGTGCTGGCCATACAAACCTTGAATACAATTATGGAATTCTAAATGTTTTTACTTTCTTTTTTTAACTTTTTTTTTTCCTTGACATGCTTTCGAAAATGCCGAAAATCAAGGCTACAAGACGGTGCCAAGAGCTGTACCTCAGGTCTAGACCGGAGTTCGGCGATCGGAGATGTCGATGAAGACTGCATATTGCATTGCTAGTTAACTACGAGGCTTTCAATAGTCTCTTGCGGAGGATCTCGAGGCTGCAAAAGATTTTGCTTTCTTGTAACCATTGGTTAAGCATAGATTCTGCATATGCATGTCTCGGGCACACTTGTTCTTCAGATGTTTGTTCTAGTGATCGACATATCCAACCCCTACGATGCCCCACTTCCTAGTGGGTATCATCCACTGAACATCAGGGTTGGCTGAACAGAATCAAGGAAAATGAGGATGATGATTGAAGATGAGACTCAGATTTCGATCGATCATCTGACATATCCCAAGACAAGGTGAAAATGAGAAGGAAATTGCGAAGCGCATAACATGAACAGCGGGGTGAGGGATTTCCATATCACCATCTCTAGGCTAGAATTCCTCACCTACGATCGGCAGTCCTGTCGCTGATCTCATTGATCTACCAAAATACTAACCAAAGCGGTAACTCAGGCGATTTAGCTTTAATAAACTACTTTTTAACATTTTTTGCATTCGGTGTCAGCAGTGGATAGGTCAGAAAGCCCTCGGCATAGCGGCGATTATGTCCCTCTTCACCTAGCCACTACATTCCCCACTGGTGTATCCTTGCCTATTCACTAGGTCATAATTGTCTTGTTGCAAGCGGATATGGTTTCCATGACAAGTTGATTGAAAGGCCTTCAGTCAGCCGGCTGGCAACATTCCCAGGGGCTTGCAGTTCGCAGGGTCAGAACAGTCCGCCAACCATCACCTCCCTTGTCTGACATTGCACTGTGCTCTTTGAGCATAGGGCTGTGCGGATAGTAAAGTATGTCCTGTATCCCTTAGATCGGATACAGTTTCATTGGATTCGGGTAACGCCATACTCAGGGTCGGTGAGCTCAGGAGCCAATACACTCTCTCGGTAAGGAGTACCCCGAATGTCACTAATAAAGGGCCAGACGATCTCGGCCCATCAAGCAAATGACGTGACGGTAAATGTGCTTGAATCATATTCCACTCCGTCCTAGTTCATGCTATACTATCCGTTCCGTCTGCATGACCATAAAATGATGTAAAGGTCTACACCGACCTTTCTCATCCAAATAGGGTAGAGCCACGCTATCAGCCTCGTCTCCTTCCCGGCATACATGAGGTATGCCATGAATTCAGCCGCAATGCTGTGGGAGGTCTATTCGAATTGCGTGAATTATGACAGCTCAAGGGACGACTCGAACAAATATGGACATCCTTCATCGACTCTAGTACACATCGCTACATGGGGTATGTCGGAGGATCTTTCTAGTTAAGATGTGCGCACGTTCTGCAGATCTCAGACGAAGAACGTAAGCGCAACGAACAGAGTCTGCGCAAATTCAGAGTCAAAGTCCCTATGTGTAAATGCAAGCTCCTTGCTTTGGCATTCGTGGTCTCACCGGTATTTAGAAAAGATAGTTGATGACACACCGTTGACACTTCTGGAAGTGTGACAAGATCCAGTCGATGCTTCAGAGGGCCATAACCATACACTGGGTGATATTTGACTTAACCTACTCTCTACTGTCTACCTGTGTCTCCTCCTTCACGCTTATTGACTCACCTTTGCAAGCCCTAGCACCCTGACTCCTAACCATGGGATCGCTTGGAGAGGTAGAGCCATCGGCTCCCAGAGGGAGTCTCTGTCGTGAAGACTCTGGCATTAATTTTACCAGCATACTATCCAGCTATGTTCAGCATCTTGAAAGGGAACGTGCCCAATTACCATCGTCAAAGGCGCAGACTTGCCATAATGCCGCGGAAAAGTCGAACATTGTCGCGCTCTGCAATAAGGTCATCGCGATGACCATGGACCCAGAGATGTATCTCTTCACCACGTCCTTACAGGTACGACAGCTGACCATAATGTGATGAGATGAGCTCACTTATTTCCCTACGTGCCAGTTTCATTTCTGCTCGTGCCTGAAAACCGCGGTTGATCTTAGAGTTCACGAACACATTCCCCGGCATGGAGTAATCGCTGTCCAGCAATTAGCTGAGGCAGTCGGCGCCGACGAGAAACTGTTAAGTAAGTGCAGGACACATACATCGTAGGACCTCGAAGCTCGAAGCTAACCTATCATGTGAATTTACAGGGCGAATCATGAGGATGCTGGTCAACAAGAGCATATTTGCCGAGCCGGAACCCGGATACTATGCCCACACCCCAGTTTCCCTAGTCATCTGCGCGCCAAACATGCCGGATCTTCTCAGCCACAGGTACATCCTCCATATAAGCTCTCTTGTAGTTGACTATACATGCTAACACCCCGTACGTCGAGCAGGTTAGAGGACGGGTTCCGAGCTGCAAGCCGGCACGCAGAGGCACTCGCAAAGTTGCAATATCGGGATCCAAACGCGGAGGATGTTCTTGGCTTTCAACTTGCCTTCTCAACTACCAAGAATTACTGGGACTATGTGGAGGAGGATGACCCTGAGTGCGGGCAGCGGTTCTCCAAGGCGATGCGGGCAGTCACAGTCAACAAGCTGGGTGATCTTCCCAAGCTGTATCCGTTTAACAAGCTTGCCAATGATGGTGGATTGATTGTTGATGTCGGGGGTGGAATGGGACAGGTCGCACAGAGTATTCTTTCTCATTGGCCTGGACTCGGGCTGAAGTGCATTGTTCAAGACAAATTTGCATCCAAGAGCGGTACCACGCATCCCGACTTGGAGATGCAGAGTTATGACTTTTTCAGCCCACAGCCGGTTAAAGGTATGGTAAAGCCCAGTTCCCATAACGTCTTTACGTGATTACGATAAAGAAGCACCACAATACATGTCTCAAGACTCACTGGTATAGGAGCTGCGGCATATCTCTTCCGTCATATATTCCACGATTGGCCGGACGATGCCTGCATAACGATCTTGAAGAACACCGTGGAGGCAATGAACCCTCATCAGGGCCGGATACTCATCTGCGATCAAATCATGGAGGAAACAAATCCTTCCACAGCAGCCGTGCTTTACGACATCGATATGATGTGTTTGTATGGCGGCAAGGAGAGAACCTTGTCGGAATGGGACAAACTGTTGAAGACTGCAGATCAGAGGCTGGAAATTAAGAACGTATTCAGGAGCCCTAATCAGGTCTCGGGCATTCTTGAAATACAACTTTGCTGCGATTAGTTGTGTGTTTTAAGTTGGTAGTTAAAGACGTGCTGAGCAGACGGAACGAGCCTTGGATATTCCTATGACGCCTATCATAGCGAGTTATTTTGAACTATAATAACAGAAATAAGGATGGAACAATGGAAAAAGAACAAAAGAAAAAGCCGGTCTATCTCTAAGTTGAGAATTTTCACGGCCAGCGGCCGGTTCATCTTTGTAGCCCGGTGCCTGAGGCATCTAGTCTAGCCCTAAGGCCAAGGGGTAGCTCTGCAGTGGTAACTTCCGCTCGTTTGAATGTTCGTAGCAACCGGATACATTTGGATCAACTTTTCCATCTGCTAGTGTATGTCCAAATACGGCTAGACCTACCTAATTAGGCAGTGTGTATCGGGTTCACTCAAGCACGGGCCAACTTTCAGCTCAAGCCGTCGAGAAGCTGTCCCAGGCCAACGACATATACAAAGAGTGAAGATAGTGTACACTAGTGAAAGACTAGTCCTTGCTAAGTTATTTGGTGACTATAGCATTATAAATTGACTTTGCAGAATCTTGTATAGAATTATAGATATTTATGAATATGTACAAAAGCTAAAAGATCCTTAAGGCGAGGGAATGGAAAATATATATCTTCTCTTAATACAATGGGTTTCGCTCAATTTTTCTCTGGGATTTCAGAATCATGATTCAATTTGCTCTATCAGTACTCCTGGTGCTTACTTTGATTGATTCGCATTCAGCAATTCTTTGGCCTGTCTCAGTGATATACTGAAGTTGAAGTTGCAACCCATGTGGAACATTGCAGATGCTGATGGTGTTTCGGATCCGAGATGCCGGATCCGAACAACCAAATCACCATCTCCGAGGGCGGAATTCCGCGCCGCTGCGCGTGCGGAGCGCGTTCGGGTACAGAAGCTGATAATATCACTTGTTACCATATATACAGTTTAAGCGAGTTTTAAAGTTAGTTAATATAGAACATACGTTTCTATATAATAATCTGACTAGTCTACCGTTCACTGCACACCATTCAGTTGGATCCAACTAAGAGTAAGGTTAACTGTGTTTTTATTTATTATGATGCTCGGCTTTGCATTATTTGAAGCACAAAAGACTTTGTTTAGATATTAAAAGATTATGGATTAGTTCAGTGTAATGAAGGTACGATAGTACCATAGGAGTCTTGTCATAAGACTCTAGTATATATACTGTACATGTTTAGTCTTTTGCGAGAAATTTCGAGTCCCAGGCCAGCTATTCAGTATCACAAAGGAGCGATAAGAGGATAAGATGATACATACCACAGTACTTAGCTAACCGAGGACCGTACCGACCGCATCACTAGCGACACCCTCAACAGTGGGCACTACTACACCCAGACTGCCCGGCTCGGAGATCGGCAACAACTCATCAGTCCGCGAACATTCAGTCTCCGCAGCCTCACCGTCCATCCTCTTCTCCAGCCAAGCGAACGCTTCCAGAAACCCATCAAGCTGTAGAAGTACATGCTCATGGGTCAGAACATCCTTATAGTTGACCACCGTGCCGCCAGCACAATACCGCGACACAACGATTTCCGTAGAGCTGACAGGACTAATCTCATCAAGCGCGCCCTTGTACACGAAAATCGGGATCTTAGGTGGATTCTGCCCAAGGTTGTTATCCTTCAAGGCTTGCTGCACTCGAGGGTAACTTAGGATGCTGGGATCCTTGAAGTAGGAGAAGAGATCCTGGAAGGGGTATTCAATGATATTTGCCAAGAAACAGTTATGGTTCGCATCGTAGAACTTTGCCTTTTTGCTCTCAACGAGCTGCTCCTCAAGCAACGCCGCGATGTCGGGGTATTCGTGCGCTATCCCGTTGATGCCCCCGAAGCTTAGCCCCACAAATGGGGTCTTGTTAACTGTATATGTGACGACCTCAATATCGCCGATAAGCCCTCCCAGCGCTGCGCCAACGATCATGTCTAGATCGGGAGCGTAGGTTGGTTGGAGTTCAGCGGCGAATCCAGTTGCCAGACTTCCTCCGGAATAACCCCACATAGCGACGGATGCGTTGGGAGAGACTGTAGTGATGTCTGAAGTGGCAAGGACGGCTCTAATGCCATCCAGAACTGCATGTCCAGCGCGACGATTTGCCAAGAAAGTGGCCTTGGGTCCCTCGTGATCCGGCAGACTCACAATCCAGCCCTTTTCCAGCGCCGCTCTGAATAGGATCGTATGGCTCTGGATTCCCGTTTTGGAAAGGATATCGCTGTCCTCTATGCCGGTTTGTAGGACGTATGACGGAGCGCAGTCGACGGAAGATGAATCCTCTGGAATCTGATACGACAGGAGTCTCGAGGTATTGGCATTTTCTGGGACAAGGACTGTAGTGACTGTTGTTGTGGCGTTTGCCCAGTTGTCGGTGGATCGGTACAGTATTTGGTAGGCCGCTGCTAGTTTGATCTTTATGGGGTCGATAAGTGCTATCGGATTTGGCACCTCTCGGTGGCGCAGGATGGTTCCTGGTGGTGTGTTCTCGTATCCTGATGGGGGTTCGTAGAAGGGGTCTGTACTGGGAGGGGTGACTGTGGCCCTATTGGCAAGACTACCAGGGTAGGCGAGACATGTCGCGAGGATGAAGAAGAATGATAATAGGGATCCCAGCCCTAACATTTCGATGACATATAGAACTGCACCGCTGAGTGCTCTATACTCGGAAAATCATATATGACTGGGCAAGGGTAACAGTCCTTAGTTGAATGATATTTGCTTATAACGCCCTGGGCAGTCGAGCGACCAGCGTCAAGCTGACGACCCTTTGTGTATTTCAGTGTTATACATTCCATTCCAATCAGGTATGGACGATATTTACAATAATAGTAATGTAGGAACAGGTGAATGAATCGGATTTGTCGAAGGATCTTCGTCTGCCTGTCTGCTATGTCAGAACTTTAGAATTTATCCCGTATATTGACTCGCCCTTCTAGTGGTCAGATATTTGACATATTTGACAGTTTGATTAATTCTCAAAAAGTGATAATCCTTCAGAATGTTACCATGTAGTAAAATACGTATTGAGATGATAGGAAATGAAAATGATCAACATACCATCTTATCCCTTGATCCAAACTTCGGGAGGTGTGTTCTGCGAATGATGGACCTCAATGAATAAGAGTCCGCAAAACAGTCAAGAGATGAGGGTGCTGTGAGTCGCGTTCTCTTATGAGTGGCATGGATATTATGCTTTGAGTAGACACATATGTCTACAGTTGGAGTTCAGGGTGTATCGACATCAATACGCGCTAACCGTATTGGGACTTCTAGAATTAGGGTTTAGGAAACATTTCTGGCCTGATCCCTTCAATCCATTGGGTATGGAAAAACATTCCGTAGGATAAACACCCTGGATTGGTGCGCGATGATCCTGGACGAATTTGCACCTGGTGAACGTCTAAATCCTCGACCCCTCATGAGGCCATGGCGAGATTTAATCCTGGAGCTCAGGGGCTATATAGAAGACGGGTGCCTCTCATTGGCTTACGGATTTCCCGGGTCACCCGGTCACCACACGCGTTCTCGACGGACCTCATTTGTTTGACACAATTCGCCAACTAATATGAATGCGTGGTGCTCCTTTACAATGTGAACATCCAACCGATTATTAGCCTTTGATATCGCCAGAAACCTTTCAGACAAGGAGATCATTGCAGCAATATAGCCAGATACTCCTGGGCATCTCTCCCTTATGCCTCCGGACTGCGGACTTCAACACCTATATGATAGGACACCTGTTCTGCTTCTTCCGGGTCTGACAGCACCATCAGTAACCTCTCTATTCATTGGATTAAGGTTAATTAGAAGAAACGTGCTGTGATCTAGACCTTTGGTGTGAATATCTCCGCAGCCGCATGCATCATCTTTGTCCCATAGCCAATGGCCAGCTGTCTTCGGGATGGCCGGGCCTCCTTACTCAGCCAATACCATGGATCGAGATCCACAAAACTTCAGCCAAATGACCGCTATATATCACTTACCATAGCTAGCCATGTGGGTATTAAGCATGGTATTCTAAAGTAACCAGCGACGTGCCAGAGATCATCTCCATCTAGCTATGCTAATCACGAAGCGGTAGGCAAGGGAGCAGTATCACAGGACAACCATGATAGGAACTCAGCTATGTCGAACCGCAAGGGATCAGTGAAAATTAGGGGAGAATCTCGTAATCCTTTCGAGTTCCCTGACCCCTCTCACAGCGTGCCCAGCCGCTGGTGGCGCAGTGCAGCACCATTCCCTGTTATGGCGGTAATTGCCAGTCTCACAGCTCTCTCACCCGCAGTAATTTAACACATGTCCAGGGGACGCTATGCGCTATCGCGATCATGTTCAATATCTGCACTGTCTCCCAGGGATGGCAGGAAACAGAAAATGCTGATGGGAGCATAACCATATTGTCTCAAGCAACTTGGTGAGTATTATTCCACTTTTTCTTTTCCTCTAGGGTAATAACAATCGTAAATCTTCCAGGATGGTCGCGCTCAAAGCAATATCCTTAGCTCTGGCTGCTCTGTCATACATCGTTCTAATATTGACAATGATGTGCAAACGGAACCCGCAACAAGGATTTATCGTGACAATATCCGGCTGTTTAACTGCAGGAGCGTTATTATTCAGTCTCATAGGTGTGAACAATCGACAGCATCCAATAGTTCAATCACGACAGTCATTGAAGTATACACAGAGCTACTTTTACGGCATCTTTGCTGCAGGCATTTATATCTTGGTTGTCGTTTTACTAGCAGTTTATACTACCACTGCACGGTCAATTTCTTTGAGTCGTCATGACAGGCAGACGGTCGAGTATACAAGCATTATCCTGCGGACTATCACTTTTATAGCCTTTCTTACCGGCGGCGCCGGTGTATACAGCGCTGTTGAAGGGTGGTCTTTCATGGACGCCTTGTACTTTACCGACTACACTGTTCTCACTATTGGAATCGGGAATATTGTTCCCAAGACGCATCTCGGAAGAAGCCTGCTATTCCCGTACGCCACTGCAGGGATCATTACGTTGGGTCTCGTCATTACCTCTATAAGATCATTCGGCAAAAGCATCAGACATATGAAACTGAAGTTTGAGCTCCAAGAAGCGCGCAACACGCGTCTGGAAAAGAAGAACTCAGCCAGACCCACACATCACGAACGTAATGACAGCATAACATTGTCCAGCATACTATCCACTACGACATTTCCTCAAACAAGCGAGGTGGTGGAACTCCAACGCATCCGATCCGACTTCAATCGAAGAGTCCAATGGGAGGCTCTTATATTTTTCGTCGTGGCCTGGTTTGTCCTGTGGCTCCTCAGCGCCGCGGTATTCCGTCGATCGGAACGCAGCCAGAACTGGACATACTTCACAGCTCTTTATTTTACATACACTTCACTCACAACCATTGGCTACGGTGACTTTTATCCGACCAGCAACTTTGGCAAGGTCTTCTTCGTCTTCTGGTCTCTACTCGCTATTCCAGTTTTGACCAATCTTGTCACCGCCATGGGTGAAATCGGTGTGCGGACGCTTGTTTATTTTGCTGGTTATATCTTGAGACTAGGCAAGTTGAGAAGAAAAGGTGGGCGTGGCTTGAAGAACTGCTCAGCTACAGCACCCCCAGGCAATTGTAGAGATATTGAAAAACATGCCGAATGGTCGTCAAAGTTCAGGAAGCCATCACAGGACCTAAGTACCATAGGGACAACGAGCACCTTGATGACTAACGAGCTTGAGTTGTCCGAGTCAATGAATAAAGGTGGACGGCACGGGCTTCTACTAGCTAAAGAGATCAAAAAGCTGGTAACAGCGCTTATGGACGGGCCCAGTGAGCAGGACCCTCGTCACGATTGGCCGTTTGTCCTTGCCCTGCTCCATTCCGGGCACGATGAAGCGAATGGCTCAGTCGAACACATCTTTCCCGCTATCATGAATGAATATACATCATACGCGAGTGGGGCCCTGAGCAGCGAGGAACGAACAGAAATGGAAAGGAACAATGAAACGTTGTTGATGCTCAAGTTGTTGGCGGAGAAGCTTTATTTGGATTTAACGAAGGGAGCAGGACCGAGTGATCCTTAGTGAAGAAATATATCGAGCGCTAAGAATACGGTCTGCCGCGCGCTTTGAGCTAAGAGTAAAACAGTACTAAGGCCTAGACGAAATGTAACATTAGGGCACCTGATGTGCTTCTACTAACATGCTTCATTGTTCTTGACCCCATTACTTACTGATTCTAGGCACCTAGCGCGATCAAACGAAGGCTTATTGAATTATCTCCTATAACCCTAAATACTAAATTACTCTTATTGCAGGCGATAGCGACTTGAAGATATACTAAAATCTCGGGTAACTCAGAGCAAGGAAGAAGAAATCAAATCACACAACGAGAGCCATCAAGAAGCCATCGTGGCTCTTTGTACCCAAAGTCTGCACAAGTGCTGCTTCCACTCGCCTATCCTGTCCAACCTTTTCCACCACTGATATGGCCCCTTCCTTACGTTTCTCCGGCCCCACGATTCCATCTCCCAGCATGGCCTGAACTACGTTGTCAATCAATATGACAGCCCCAGGGCCCTTGGCTAGTTTGACCGCGTAGTCGAAATAACGCCACTGGTTATCCCAATCCGCGTCAATGAAAACAAAATCGAACTTCGCTCGCTTCCCTTGCTTAATTTCCTCTTCTAGTCTGGGCAATACCTCCAAACCAGGTCCGAGCAACACCTCGGCCTCGTCCGGAACTTTAACCCCAGCATTGCGCAGATTTTGCATAGCCAGCTCTCGTCTGTCTTCGAGGATCTCGATGCTAGTAACCTTCCCCTTTTTGCCATTGGCATTCAGGGCCCGGGCGAACCAGATGCTGGAGTAGCCGCCCAGGGTGCCGATTTCCAGCACGTTGTGGGCGCCTGACATCTTGGTCAACAGAGAAAGGAATTTGCCCTGGGCTGGGGAGACGGCAATTGGTGGTATTCCATTTTTGGCACAGCTGGAGATAGTTTCGGTCAGGGCTTGATCCGTTGGGATCAGATGGGATACGGCGTAGGAATCGACTTCCTTGGCGTTTGGGAGCGTGGTGTTGGTGGACATTTCGATGATATGATGAAGCAGACTGTGTTGAATTGTAAATATGGTAGGCTTGAGTTGCTCGGTTTGTGATAAATTTGAAGGACGTGAGTGTGGAATTCAATCGATAAGATGAACAAGCTCTATAAATGCTTTTCGCTCGTCAGAGGCTCACATAGGAGCACTATCTCCGAGATGATCAACGACAGCCAAACTTGGCAACTTGCAATCAATGAAGGAGATCTTACTGTTGATCTCGCTGTTTCTTAACGTTTCGTTATAATCTACTTTCAGGATTTACCGATTACTCATGACGACTAGGTCGTCGAATTATGACTCGGAACCCAGAGCCGTTGGAGCGACACAATGAGCTTAATATCGATTATGATACCTGGTTATATTCTACATAATACTTCATAGGTTAATTATATCGTTATAACAATTTAACGGAGGTATATCTAAAACTCCCTGACAGGGATTTCACAATTGTCTGTCGACAGCATGCTCGTTATCTGATTGAGACCTTGACTGATTATTTTCTCCTTATCGCCGAGCCTTTATCGCCGAGCCCCACTTGTTTTCTCCGAACCTCACCGACGTCACGACTTATATCTCCGCGACCTCTCGGACATCCGTTCTTCACATCATCATCTGATAAGATTTCAATCCGATCTGATAACAAGAAGCCCATTCTCTTGATCGAGGCGAACGATGTTACCCAATAGCGCACAGGGGATGTCCGACCCCACAGCGCCAAGTCGACCGATCGCCCGGAGAAAGCGGAAACCCTTGTCTTGCTCTCTCTGTCGACGAAGGAAACTTGCTTGCGACCGTGAATATCCGTCCTGTACGCGATGTCGAAAGACCGGGAACTCTGATTCCTGCTCATACGATGACGCTCCAGCTCCATCGCGTAATAAACGGCAAAGATCAGACGTGTCGGGGCGGAACAGACCCGTGCTTACTGCTGCCCCGGCCCCAGAGAACGCTGCCTCGTCTGCGTTTTTAGAGAGCTACAGAGACAATAATAACAATCGACCCATTGTCTCGGACCTAACGGAGCCCGCAGGAACTTGGCAGCTGATAGGTGGTGATGTCGATGGAGCTACGACTGGTAAAGAGCGACCGGCCATTAAAGCCGACGTGGCTGAACTGACATATCCTCCTGAGCCAAAGCCAACCGAGGCTGTGGTCTTCCGAGGGGAGAACTACAGGACACAGTATTATGGAAGTACCAATCCTACTAGCTTGATCGGTCATGTAAGCGTTGTCTTCAATATATGTGTCGACTACTATGCTCATTGGTAATCCAGTTCCCCGAGCTCCGTTCTTACATGAAGGAAACGATCAAACACCATGCTTCTTTACCCGGTGTCCAAAAAGAACTGAAAGCATTGGATACGAAATGGAAGTACGAGAAACCTAATAGCCTGCCAGTCAAAACTGCAGACCTGTTGCTTTTGCTTCCAGACCAGGCAGAGATGGACGCGGCTATTCGGTTGTATTTCGATACATTCGAGACGATGTATAGAATTGTACACAGGCCGACCTTTATGGAGGAGTATGACCAGTTGCAGAAGGATCGGACTGCCGCAAAGCCCGGATTTATTGTCCTCGTTCTACTGATCATGGCTACCGTCAGCTGCACAACGACAACTGACCGAACATACGTAGGCAGCAGCAGTATTGCTCGAGAACGGGGATCATTGTGGATCGAAACCGCAGAATCATGGCTTGGAAAGCAAAGCAAGAAAAATATCTACCTGGTAATATGGCAGATTCGCTGTTTACTGGTGCTGGCAAAACAGATGTGCCGCTACAAGAAGAAGCGCATGTGGTCGGTGGCAGGCGACTTGGTGAGAGAGGGAATGGCGGCTGGCTTTCATCGCGACCCGAGTCGTCTGGGAGGCAAGATAACCTTTTTCGACCAGGAGATCCGCCGACGACTGTGGGCAACAATGGCGGAATTGGAGTTACAGGCTTCGGTTGAGCGCGGAATGCCGTCGGCCTTGGCCGCAATTCGAATGGACTGTGCCCCTCCCGTTGATATTGATGATGAATATCTCAAACCTGAATCCGATTCTACACAAACACAGAGATCACCTAGACACGGTACCTCTACTTCGTTTCTGCGCCTATGTAGGCACAGCCTCGACTTGCGCGTGTCGTTGAATTCTCGGATGAATGATCTGGCCTCGGATTTGCCTTATGAGGATATCCTCAGATACGAAGACATGATCATGTGTGAAATTCGGAAGGTCCCCTCTTCAGCCGAAAGCAGCGAGGAGGCTAATGACAGCAAGCTTTCTCAGATGGCAAGGACGGCCTTGGATGTGCAACTCCGGCAATTCTTGGTATTGCTGCACGCCCCATTCGCCAGGAAGACAGAAACCAACTCACGATATGCAGTGTCAAGGATGGTTTGTTTCAATGCAGCTGCCAGCATGATTGACCAGCATTGGCGGCTGGTACAGTCTGGAAACCCCATGCTATTGCTTCTGAGACATGACTACTTCCGCGGAGCGTTAAACCTTTCTCACTACGCATATGTATCTTCAGGTATCCAGGGTATGTAATTTTGATCAATCCATGGTCATTTTCTAGATAGGAATCGCTTTGTTAACAATATCCCAGCTGATCTATGTGCCCCGGTCGACCACAACACATTATTGCAATATATTCAAAACGCTCTCACCATGTTGGAGGACAGCATCACCTACCTTGGAACTGGATTCACATACCATTGGTACATTTCTGCTGCGATATCCTTTCTTCGATCACAGTCGCAACCAGCAAAATCCAACATTCTCAAGCAGGAAGCGATTAACCAAGTTGTGAGACAATATTACCGAGTGCTTGCATCCCAAGAACAATTCCCTCGTGCTAAGGAGAGGATATTTTCATCAAACCTCAGACAGGTAGCTAGCCCAACTCAAATATAATCCTAGATCTTATCATTGGGAAGAATATGTGCTGAATATCTTTACACAGGGAAATTTCTCAGAAGCTGAGCGCCAGTTCGCCGGTGATAATGTGTTAGACCCAGCGGAAATGTCCTTGGATGATGTGGGATTTCCTCAGGTATGTCACAGAGGGCCCTCTCACTCTGCCCCTCACTTATTATAGTTAGTGATATGGATACTGATACAACTTAGTTCGATCCAACGGTTCCCTCAATGGAGCAATATTTCTTTGGTGACCCTGCCGCTTGGACATTCGACAATCTCTGGGAGGTTTCATAGAGTACTAAGCTTTCTTTATCCTGGCCTCCTTTATTTGGTGATAGTGCCACGAATTACTAACATAGAGACATTACCGGTCCAATTACTGACTCCGAACTCTTATCGGAGGAAGGCGGGTGGTAATGTGAAAATCAAATGAAGCAGACGCTCTTCGCTGTCATATCCTTTAATGCTGCCCTTCGCCTCGTCATCAATCCATTCAATCAAGGGCCTCCGTGATTCATGTTTGCTACATCGAACCGTGTAGAAGGCTTAGAAACTGTCTTCCCTTTTATATAGTGTAGTGCATTAGGCTGCTGAATGTCCGGATGGACATATATGAATCGGCTCCTCTGCCTCATCAACTACTTAAATCGATCGATTTCCCTTGGCCCTACGCTCCCTTCCCCGCTCGAAGGGAGGCGTAAAGGCGCCTTTATTGTTTGTTTTTATTATTTCAGGGAACGCGTCAAATACAAAGAATCCTGCACACGTGGTCTACAGCGTCGGGATAGGCCCCCCTGAATGCTTCAGTTCAGCGTACATATATAGGATAATGTACACTTTATAGTGCAACTACTCCTGCTGTTGATCCCTATCCTCGAGCCCTTGGATACTAACTTTATGACACACACTATGTTAAGATACCACCTCTTACCAATACATCTTGGAAGCCTATCTGTCTATCTAAATACCTTCTTAACACACATTTTCACTGTTGAATTTCCTTATATATATACACTAAATGTATTGACATGTCTAGTAGGCTGCGCCTTTTCTGCCTAGTAGTGTAGTGGGTATATATCATTAGATTAACCTTATGATTGATAGTATAAGGCCTAGGAAAGCGGGCAGTAGTCTACTAAATCGCCGATATTTTAGACCCTATTCGTATTTTAAATGTATATAAAGCATATTTATGACACAATTTTCAATAAGGCCCACTTAGTATACCAAACAGCTGTTGACAACCCCAGAAGGGCTTTGAATGGGACCTGTATCTGGATATAATTCAACTGTCTCTCTCTATCTCTCATTTATGATTTTGATATGTGTATTGCATCCATTCCATAGGCCTGGTCAAAATATTCATATAGGACAGTGAAAATGGCAGTTTTATCCATACTTTTGACGTTGTAGCAACAAGGTCGCTTAATGAATGAGATTCAGGCATAGGTTGTGCATCTCATCCTGGGATTGATTTACCACAACGAGAGCGCCCTAACTGCATGGATAGTTGTCTGTAACCTTTCCAACACCCCAGTTCAGATGTGCCTCCTCTGCACTGCAGAGTGGAAGTGTACTGACCCCTGGGGCTCCAATCTGGTATGTAATAAGCGCATCCACATCAAGGTCGTCAACGCTCTCAACCTCCCCCATGTTCTTTAACTTCCAGCCGTTCTTGTTGCCGTTCGCCTGGTAAGAGAGGACCGTGCTGTTTTGCACCGAGTTAGACTGTTTCATTGGAATGAAGGTGGGAAGGAAATAAGGCCTGAAGAAGAACCGACATACCTTGCTACTATGTCAGCGGGCACCACGCCACCATATTCATCGTACGCTCCAGTCAAGCTGCCCAGTCCCGGTGGGACTTTGAATTTCAACGGTACACACACAGAGGTAGAACCAGGCAATTGACAAGTATCTCCCGCATTGCCATCTGGGTATGCCACGTAGTATAGTTTATCCTCGAAGCACACCGCGGCAGTCTCTGCGTCGCTATCATGTAGGTAGTCAGAAATGGGATTACTCCCATCGCATGCATGGTTGGTGTCAATGACAAATGCCCTGGTGCCTGAACTCTGCCAGATACGTGGGATAAGATAGCCATAGAAGGCACGCTCAATCAATGCCTGGATATCTGTGGCAGTCATTTTCACCGTCGGCTTGTTACCCTCCAAGCTTCCTTGGATTAGTTGACCATCTCGAATAAGCCTGGTTAGGTCACTAATGGCATCTTCTGTGCCACTGAAGAGGTATTGGCTTGCTCTTTCAGTTTCGTTCTGCCATGAGTGCCAGACTTTCGACATGAAGCTCATGAACTCCCATTGATCCTCTTCATCCCATCCATTACCGTAAAGTTAGGACTAAGTTCAAATCCTCCATGGAGTGGTTATAGGGAAGGGTACATACTAGTCACCTGGATTACTGTCCTTGGCAAGATTCACCCAAGAGCCAACCAGCGTATAGGTCGCGTCTTTGGCATTATCCAACATAGACGGGTTTGCAGTGAAATAAGCATTCGCCCTCAGAACTTTGAACATGTGATTAGCAATTGAAAGAATCTCTTGTAGGAAACTTCACAGTACCATTGTTAAAGATGGGCGCCATCCCCACTGGAATTATAAGCCCCAAGGTATCCATGAACAAATTAAATGACATAGTATAGTCTGGTATTGGAGCGAATGTATTCACGAATTTGGCACTATTGTCCGAGGCGGCACCTGCTGCGTCGCCAATACCGTCGTAGATGCTTTTGTACACCTGAAGATCCTGTTAGTTAAGTGGTCCTGTAGCGACAGGTATTAGCATTTCACCTACACTGTGGATAACCGAGAGTGAATTCATGATTTCATAACCTGCTGGCCCAGAGCCCTCTCCTTTGGAGTCATGATATTCGAACCCTCTCGCGCAGAAAGCTTGAGCATTAAGGATGCCACAGTCCATATTTTGGGTGGCCACAGCTGTCCCCCTCTAATACCTTGATGGTTGAGCATTCGGCACGGCGTTGCAGGGTTGGTGTTCTTGCATTCAGCACACGAGGCCTTCGACTAAAGGCCTTTGTAGGGATTGTAGCATTGTGGAACGAGTTTACCCGGGCCATGGGAGCTATGGGTGTAACACACTTGCCCTGTGACCAGGTCCGAACAGTCTCCTGGACGGTGGACATACTTTCCGAAAAAGACACTATGATGCCCCAGGTCTCATGAAAATTTCGTCTAGTGCCACAGATTTGCTCTAGGATGCCGTTCGAGAAACCATCATGAGTGATGTGCCGAATGAGTTCTGGAAGAAGCGATGTCGCTATCCGTTGGGTGTCCATGAGGGCACCTCCGAAGAATCCCACCGTCACATTGCCTGACTTTGAAAACAGGGTTACATTTTTATCCTGCTCAACGTTCTTCTCGAGATATCTTTGGATGTTGAACACGGCACGGGCGGCAACAAGACCGTCTCCGGAGGCCCCTTCGTATTCTATCCTCTGCAGTGTGGCATTCTGGGCCGAAGAGTTTAGACCAGGGACAGAGCTCTCAGGGGCAGGGATATTATCTCCCCAAATAGAACAAGCTCGAATCTTGTTCCAAGTATTGTTGTGATCCAGCTCTGCATCCAACTTGAAATCCAACAACAGGGGCCGGTTACATCGGTCCAAGGCTTCTAATCTGTAATATACAGCCCAGTCCTGTGGATCGGTGCCTACAAGACCGCACTGCCGCGGGCATGGATCTTTGGGGTCATAGTCCCGAAACCGAGTGGGAGAAGGGGTGGCAGTAACCAAAGAAAGAAAATGAGTGACTAGAAAGAGTGACTTGATAAGAAGCATAATGAAAAATCAAGGAGTGAAAGGAAAATCATTCGAAAAGAGTGTATGAGAGTGAGAAAGGCGTATGGATGAGACATTGGACTGAGCGAAGGCTCTATCTTATACCTTTCTCCAGATACCATGGTGACTCCTTTACCGTTCTACGCATTGTTACCCATGTCCCTATCGAAAGCCACCGAGAACGACCTAAATCTCCGGAGTGACGAAGGGATAGGTGTCCTACGGACTCCTACCAGTAAGGGCTTGTCTTGGCTAAAAATGAAAGGGTTCTGGGAAATTATCTACATGGCGCTATATCTCCATGTGCACACAGTATCCTACGATGTCTAGTGTATCCTCGTCTAATTTGAGGAGGGTTGGCTCATACTAACGAAGATAATTTTTCAAGTCGTTGGATTATCGTTAGGTCGCATTCGAGCTCAAGAAATAAGCAGTAAGGTCTCCGGAGTGTGTACATTCGTTTGATTAGTGCTAATATCTGGATCTTCTTTTCTATAAAAGTATTATAAACTCCCAGCTGGACTGAAAGTTGGAAGTCACGATGTCTTTGTAAATACATTTACATACGGTTCACAGGTATAAGATCGGCTACATTCTACCTCAGCGGTCAAAACGAACCATACATGAAAGATTGATTTGCCCCCTTGGAGGCTGCTGGCCTTTTGCAAATGCCATGGTTTTCCCTGCCTATAGTGCCAAGCCCTTGGCACTATGGACTATAGCTTCCAGTATATCTTGCTTAGGTTGGGGCATTTCTCGTGTCCCTCGGCAAACATACAATCTATCACCAGGAGTCATGGGACAACTCCAGAAGCAGTTTATCCGGAGCATGTATGTACTCAGTGCTACCAGTATCCCTAGTTCTAACAAACAGGCAAAATCGAGATCCAATCACCTTAGGGTTTAATTTTACTAATACCTGTCCAACGAGAATGCCAAGAGGTCGGTTCTCCTTAGCGAGGGAGCCGGTTGCTAATCCGCCGCAGGGCTACCACAACCGATATAGCCTGGCAAGACAAGCGCGGGGATCAGACCTTTTACGAGGGGCACACTTCCGGCAAATCGGCCGGGTGGTTAATTCCGGATCTGATAAGTCTTATTACACCACCCCACAGAGCATGAGAATTTCCCCGAATCATCGAAAAGGTCTTGCTGTTGGACCTTTACTTCAACCCTGCGTTTACTCTAAGGGGGGAGGTAATCAGGTCTCGCTCCTACTTTAGGTCTTTACCTGTCAGAACCGCACACAATGGTTCTCAGGCTACTCTTCTGCTGCTTTGTCCTTCTCACTCTTTCACTTGCACAGGAGTCACCCTACACCCCTCAAACAATCGAACTCGACCTCGTATTCCCACGCAATGATACATATGCTCCCATAGACTACTTCCCTCTTATCCTGGGCCTTCAAAACGCCAAAGCCGCCTGGCCTCAGGGGGTGAAGATAGCTTGGAAGCTAGAGCGGCTAGACACAGATACAATCCTCCAAGAGGGTTACTTCCCACCGCATGAGCCCCAGTACTACGCGCGCGACGATTATCATACGCGGGGTGAGGCACCGTCCGACCCATTCATCTACTATCACTTCCCTTTCGCCCTACGTAACTTTACTTCGGGACATTGGCGATATTCCTGGCAATTTGGATTCGCGCAGAATTGTACCTCTCTGCAATCTTGGAGCGGGAGATGGTTCTCCTCCCAGCCGCGCAAAGAGGTCATTTTTCGTACTGCTGCTGATGGGAGGGCTGTTGACCTCCTTGACCGCCAGGACGATTGCTTTGGTGTACCGGTTACTTTTGAGATCGTGGACTGGACCGGAACGCTATGGACAGAATTGGACACGTGTCCGATACTGAATGAAACGGCGCCTAAGCCAAATCCTTGTGCGCTGCAGTTTAATCAAACATTTGTTGATAACATCACTGCTTCCATAGAGGCGGAGAAGGGGTGTAAAGCCGGGAGTTTGGCGAATGTTACAGATGTATGTGAGAGTGGTGCGGAGAGAGCTGGCTCCTTGGGGATGCTCTCGTTGCAAATGAGTGTCTTTTTGATTCTTCTAACTGTATTACTCTTTTGAGTATTGCACTGTCATGTAGACTACAAGGTTATTGTTTCAACTCTGAATGAGACCAAAAGATAGCATTAACCTTAACGGAGGTACATCATTTAGGGCTAGGGGACGGCCCGCCTAACGGCCGTAGCCAAGCGCCCCTCCCCAAGAATATTTCACGGGTAATGGTCTTGTAGTTAAAATCACCTGACCCCTAGATAAGGTGCCTCACAAAGGTTATAAGTGATAGGCTTCAGAAATACCACGATATTTGATATGGTTTAATCTCGCAGAGCCGAAGCTCTATATTGAACTCCTGAATGTGTTATCGCTGGTGTCCTAATTATATTGTGGGCTTGATAGACCTCGCGTGGCCTTAGCCAAGCTTAGTCATATCCCAGCAGGGTTGTATAACGATAGCCTGGGGCCCTTACATCAAAGAACCGGAGAAAATGGTCTGGACGTCTATAACCGTTTTTTTATGCATGTATCTATAATCAGCTGAGTAAAGATATACAAGATCGGTTTATAAAGTATTTCTTCAGATCAAGGCGGTCCTATCGGATCGCAGATAGTGTAAAGAGTCCCGGATACTAGACTATATATTTCTTCATTACCAGCCATGCATGTACAACACAGCCCGAGGAGATCGAGGAGAAGATCACAGGGACTAGGAGAATCTAGATGCATACAAAGGGCCAACACATATATGTAAGAATATAATCTAGACATTTCATATGCAAGACTACATTATGTATCCTGCAACTGACCCGTTAGATGGCTAGGTTTACGTGCAGCATAAGGCTCCTGGGACGGTTCCCCTGAAGTTAAATGGGAACTGAACATACTAACTTGGAATCTGCCAGCCGCTGTAGCTTATTGGAACTGGATTGATATCGTATGTCAATCTGATATTACTCTATAAATTACCCTATAGAGATCCCTATGCTGTTCAGACATTTTTGGGTAGTCGAATGGAATGAACATTCGTTTGACAATTTTTATCAAGGCTGGGGCGTAATGGCCCCTTTGGTTTGTTACTTGGGATAGTAGCAGTTTCCGGGGTGATGAGGAGCTGCACCAGGGCTTATCTTGTCTCATTCAGCAGTAGTGTCGTATAGTAGACAATAACCCTGGAATTAGAAGACGCAATAGAGCAATGTCTAATCGCCATGATAGGCTTTAGAAAAAGTAATAAATGTCAAGGGGAGATTGCGAAGAGCTTTCGGGCAAGAGCTGTGCGCATAGTAAGTCATGAGCGGAGGAATTGAAGCAAAGAAAGAAAGAAAGACAGAAAAAAAAGAAGAACAAAAAGAAAAAGAAAAAGAAAAAGAAAAAGGCGGGAGCTCAAGTTAAGATGAAACAGGTTACTAGTCGCTACGGGTCATGCATGCAATGTTGACTGTAGAAAGCTTTCGTCTTTCATAAATATGGGAGGACTTATCATCGTTAAAGCGTTCATCGTTCTTCATTATGCAAATCATGCCATGGAGCCAGTGCAGTTGACCCATTCATGTTCCCATCAATCCTAAGTTAGCTCCGACAAAGTTCCCGTCAAATTTACGGGCTTCAAATCGTCGAATATCTGGGCTACTATGAGAAATAGCTGAATGATATTAGCAGTGTACATACCAATGGATCATAAAACAAACATACCACACTAACACCATCAATCAAAACTGTTATCGTATTCGTAGGATTAGGGTATACCAGAGTATGTCTACGTTCAGTAAGGTTCCTAACTTGACCAAGGACCATGGGGCCAATCACTGGGGAGACCTTATGGATCAACTGAAGTATCTGGTCTGTGCCATCGGCGGTGAGGAGTTGACCTGCATTATCCAGGAGAGTAGCCACTTGTTGAAGCAGCTCTGGTGTTATTACCGGGGCTATCGTGTCGATCAAAGAAACTGTTGTATTGGCGAAGTCAGCTGTGAGAGGTGTCTGTGCAACTTTCAATAGACTTTCAAGCTCATTAAGGGTCTGGTTGGTAAGGAAGCTGGCGATATTATCAACCAAGCCGACGGTTTGTGAAGCAAATTCAGAGGTCAGGAGGCCGTTTCCATTTTTGATCAATGTTGAGATTTCATTGATCGTTTCGCTTAGGAATTTTAGGCCAATGGGAATCAATGCTTCGGCTTTGGTGAGTACCGTCTGGTCGGATAGGAGCTCGCTAGCGGCGGAAATGAGTGCCTCGGTGTTGTTGGCCATTTGAGCCGTTAAGAGATTGTTGCCGCTACTAAGGCAAGTGTTGATCTTCTGTACATTGCTTGTTATAAGGAAGGGTGTAACGTTGTCGAGGATGTTGTTAATCTCGTTTGTTAGGTCGGATGTAAGAAGATAACCGGCATTGTCTAAAGTGGTGTTGACCTTATCGACGAGCTCCGTCCTAAAGACAGGCGGTGGAGTTTACTATTGATCCGATATAGTTGACAACGCCTGTGGTGAGGAGGTGATTAGAATTGGTGAGTAAGTTTCCGATGTCGTCGGCATGCGGTGTGACGTACTGATTGACAGAAGTCAGTAACCGAGGGATGTTTATAGCGGAAGAATTGGAGCATAGGTCGGACAGCAGCGGATCGACCTCAGTGATGAGTGACTTGGTTTCGTTGACAAATGAAGACGTCACAATGGTGCTGATATTATTGAGAAGGTTGTTTATCTCATTGAGGAAGTCTTCTGTGAGCAGAGGGGATGCTTCCTCAAGTAGGTTGTTGACTCACTCGACGTTGTCTGCGGTGAGGAGGATATTCGCACTATCCAAGAGACTTGTCACCTCATTGATAGTCTCATTGGGGAGCTCGTCAGTCCCTATCTGGATAAGTCATTCTGTCTGGGCTGATGTTTGGTTGTCGAAAGGTCCGCCATGCGAGTAATTGATGAAACGACATCCTTGACAAGAGTTATTGGGAATAAGCCTATGATGCCATCGAGAACATTGCCAACATTTTCTGAGGTGCTATGTGTTGTTCCATCTGGGATAAGACTACCGAAAATATCTTCGAAGATGCTACCCAGATCAAGACTATCCCTAGGAACTGGGTTGTAGCTTGCTGAATTGGATCCGTATACTTGAAAGACAAAAAAAAAAAGAATGACGTATGAAATGATGGTATACATTCTGATGACGCATGTGGATACCAATAACGCCTATAGCCAACTATACCCTGCAATCGGATCTAGACTCTTATCTCTACAGCATTTATCTATACGTTAGTATATTGTTTATTTTTCCGTATACCCATGTAATGCGGGGGTATATATGGGGAAGGATTTAATGACTGCATAAACCGGAATCGGAACACAATTTCACTGCGGATCTCGGTAGTTTCTAGGGCATGTGGCTAGAGCAGAGCTTGGTAGTTATATGGAATACATATCCTTGCTATATATGATTGGCGCGGTAATACGTAAGCTTTGTAGATCTCTATCTCGCTAAGCTTCTTTAATATAGCATCTCGTCAGATTGCGTAGACTTTTCCCTTGGCCTCCAGCCCAGGCGAATCGTATTCAGAGTCTGGCCAAGCCGGTGAAATGGCGTAATTGAGCACCACCTAGCAGAAACCAGTTGACGTCAGGCCTCCTAGAGATGGTACCTGTTTTGAATGCTTAGCACTCTAGTAGGGCTAGTAGGGTTGAGTCCTGTACTTGGCGCAATCTCTACAATCATGCACCTAGCAAGGAAGACATTACGCGCCGGTTAATATGGCTACAATATAGAGCTTGGACCTGCATTAAGATAGACTGTACTATAGAGATATTGAAGCGGGGAACCCCCCCTCTTTCTGCTAGCATGCCTAGAAAAGCAATAGATCGGCATGCAAGCATTAGAGGGAAATCATCACGTATGTAAAGGATTGACATAACCAGAATGGCTATCGTGTCGGAATTAAGTGGTGTATTGTCTGGGACACCCGGATGCAATTAACTATTATCATCAAGGAAGTAAATTATATGTTTCCTCAAGCAACAGAGTCTCGCAGCAACGAAGTGTATATAGACTGAAATCCACCATGACCAAAACCAGCATCATCAGCCCTCTCTTTCCCGGAGCGAGATGCACCCATTCCTAGATGTTGGGATTGATCTGCATTCAATCCAGTCTCCGTCTCCATCTCTATTATACCGTCCAACTGTGCACTTCCAAATTCATAGAAATTCAGGTTGATAGCATCGTCGTCAGTACTACCCTCTTCAGGGCTGGAGCTACCTGCCAGATTGAGGGCCTCTTCCCTAATAGATTCTCCAATTGCGGCGATGAACGGAAATCGAGCATCGCCTTGGCTCTGGGTATCATAATCTTCGGTATTATCGACAGTTTGCTCTTCCGGTATAGTGCTCATCTGAGATATGGAACTTATGTCCTCAGTCACTCGACCAACCGGAGGAGCTTCTGAGAGTCCTGCACTGTCATCCGTGTTCAGCCCAATGGTCCATGGCAGGCGCTGTTGTTTCTTGGCCCAGGGCGTCTGCCGAACAAGCAGGGGTAGTGCGTTGTCATACGGCAGACGACCAGTTGCAAGGCTATAGTCAAGTGACACTGATATCCTCAAATATGCCCGAGGACTACAGAGGAAGGCGTCGTACCAATTCGTCACTCTGTTCGCGTTGAGGACAGAGGCGTCGAGTGACATTCCACCAGATGACGATTCTATCTCCATCTGCGAGGAGCCAATCGCATTTGTACTACATCTTAGAAAAGCCTCTTGTGTGGTAATGTATGCCAGCTGGAGAATATGGTTGGTCCCCGCAGCCACGTAGTCGGCCACGTCATAAAGCATCCTTGAATGTCGGACGATCTCTCCAAGACGCTCGAGACGACGTTTTCGGATCGTCATTTCTGCCGGCGAGGGAGACAGTTTCACATCTATGGCGGTGAGAACAAGAGGCACAGCGGTATAGGCCAAACTGAGATGTCAGCGTTTATTGCCAATCGACAGTAAGGGGAAACGTACACGCTCAAAGGGATCCGCTCGGCACGGCCTTGACTACAGAAATACTCTATAGCACTTGTTAAACCGTTCATGGCTCTGCGAAGATCTGCGCCAGTTTCTAGAAGTTGGGCCCTGTAGTTAGTCCCGGTGAAGCTCAGATGCTTCTCGATAATCAACGCTTCATACTGGGCCAGGTCGACGCGAGCGGCACTAAAACAATCAGACATGTGCTAAGGTAAGGCTAGGTTGAACTTACTAGTAATACATCCAAGTCAGATGAGTAAAGAAAGTGACAGTCTCATGGCCGGTAGAGGGTAGAACGATCGAAACGTCCTCCCATTTCGTCAGATATCGCTTGATGCGCCGAATGGCAGCAAGAACGGCCTGGAATTCGGCCAACGAAAGTGACGGGGACGATACGCCCTGCGATGAGAAGACCAACGCAACCATATCGGTGAGAAGAACCGCTAGTTTGCATTGTTCCTGCAGGACTTGGAAAAGTAGGATCTTGACCTGCGGGTCGTATACGCGGGAATTCACTATTTCATCCGCAAAGTCCTCTTCTGTGAGCCAATTTGCCCCCATGTTGAACTCCACCGATGTGATTTGAGGGCGACGACGGAGGCCGATCGATAGAACCCGATCGCGTAGCACCATAGACCACCACAGCCGTTTCATCAAGGATAGATTGATCTCTTGGTCACCTGGGCCTGGTCCACAACCCACAATCATAGCATTTTGAATAGCGCGCATCAACCATATACTGCTCGCTTGAGGATCGTGGGCGGACGTGTGGTGGGCGAGGAGAACGGAGCCTTGCGCTTTGGCGAACGCGTCGTTTTCTGCTTGAAGATCGAACAGTAGCTGATGACATTAGCACTGCTCCAACAAAGATAAGATGTAAGATGACTAGGTACCTTGGCACGATTGTAAAACGTTGTTCTGGCTTTTCGTCTATCACTGAATCCGCATTTGTGGAGCGTTTCCAAGGAGACATGCTGATGGTGTTAGTAGGGTTAGATAACCACAGCGGAGTGTGTATACGTACGGGAGAGCTAGAAAAGAGAAGTGCTTGCAAAACGAACAATGATATTGTATGAGAAGAAGAGTCGGCAGAGATACGCCAAAACCCTGCTTCATCTAGGACTGGAAGACATGGATGAATCTGCAGAAAGTACTGCCTGGCAAATTCATTGATTGTTGACCAATCCGGAACACTCAAGGAGCCTTTCGAAGCCAAGTATGTCACATCTTCCTGGGGTAGGATCGCCAGACCGTTGAGCGTGAGGAAAGGACAAAAGAAGAATGACACGTTGCCAGGAATGGTGAGATCGACAGACGTTTCTATCCCAGGCCCAGTTCGAAGGTTACCATAAAACCCATCGATTGGCTCTTCTCGGTGTTTGATTCGCTTCGCGGTTTCGTTAACAGATGCATCCCGCTGAGAAATATCTTCCTCTGCATTCCCAGGCTTTGCAGAACTATGCAAGAATTAGCTAAGTCAGGAGGGAGCTGTCGGTACATACTGCCTGCTAGCTCTTGATCCGAGTGTACAATCACTTCGACCATCTTGGCGACATCTCGTACATGGACAGCCATGGATAGAAGCGTCGCATCGAACTTTCCGATGTCGACACCAATAACAGGCCCGCGGGGCCCGTTTAGTTCGTTGCCACATGGGTCAAGTAGAGATAGTCTGGCGGACGAAGATCGTGAATGTGAAAGTGAAGAGGTGTTGGACTATGAATCTGGGGGAGGAGACTTCCCCGCCCTTCGGTATTTCAAATATTCCCCAGATGAAGCTAGACGTTGTCGATCATGCCGGTAGCATGAGGTTTAATATTTCCGAGAGCAATCCGCCAATGGACGTGGACATGACTCAGTGATCAGCTTGGCAGCTTGCGTACCAACTCCAGTTCATTAGGGTTACCCCTCATTAACAGCCAGAACCTATCATTTAGAGTTATAACATATCTATTTCTTAAAATTAAATATCTATTGAAGGCGCCGATACCCCACAGATAATCCCGCGGCATATTCGGATCTCGGCCCCACCATGTGAAGCATAAGCAACAAAATAATCCACAATAAACGGTGCACTAATAACAGTTACTTATGTTGGGCCTTCTTCATTCTCTTCCGCATGTCCTTCATGTAATACCGCATAGGGTAGGTTCGAATAAAACTAGGTGTAGCCGGGTACACAACCTTCGTTAATCCCCGAACCACCTTTTGCATTCCCCTCCGACTCCTACTGGTCTTGAGCCCATACTCCTCCCGGATGCGATCTGGAAGCAAGTCCGCGGTCATCAGCCGCACCAGTGGCATGGAAACGCGGATCACGAAAGGAACCTGCTTATTGAACAGTAGATCCTTGCAGACATTTTTCGCTTGTGGGGTTATCTGATGCTGTAACTTGTTGATCTGTTCATCCCAATAGATCCAGAACGCCTCGCGAGTCGGCGGCCACATCTCCGGCTGGACACGAAGGGAAACCGCAAGAACGGCATATTCACGATAGATTGCTTCGGCGGTGGCCTCATCCATGCGTCCAAAGACCTGCTCATACAGATCAATGCCCACGGCGTAGAGAGTCGCTGCAACCCAGACCTGCAAGTGTGGATCATCGGCCGAGTAGTCCGGGCCTCTGACGACTGAATGCGCTTTATGAACCATCTCGATAATGATTTTCTTCTCTTCTGGGGTGCCGAACGCCATGCAGTAGACGTATGTCATAGTCGTGCGGAGTCGATCGAGCGGACGATAGGAGAAGTTGCTGTGTTCATCAACGCCTTTGCCAACGCCGGGCATGGCAACTTGTAGGAGAATGGCCGCTCCACCGCCGGCGAGTAGAATGCCTTCACAAACTATTTTTTGGATTTTTTTAGGGTTCTGTAGCTCCTTGAGGAGCTTTTCATCGGCCCCATTTGAGTTCTCATTTTGAGTCGTGATGTCTTTTTTTTCGTCCATATTGAAAGATAATGAAGTGGTATGATATTATTGATTAGATTAGTTCGAAAATTAAATCTGCCCATTTCTTTATATAACATGTCCAAAGTTCACACTTTCTGTATAATCCAAGGACACATGCTGGACTGGGGTTCAGATGGCTATGCATGGTATACCGCGGACCGGACGGACCGTCGAGAGCGCGATTCTATTCTGATAAGAACTCATCCGCGGAAGCTGTTCAAGGGGCGTGATAGCGGGGTAGCTCGATGGCGATCCTCTAGGGTACCCATTCGCTAGACTAAGACGATCAAAATGCCGCCACTGTCCAAGCGTAAGTTAGGTGCATGCGGGGTGTTGCAATCTCCCGTGTTCGCAACGATTTCTCAATTTGGGTCTGTTATATACGAAGTATAGATCATTATATCTACTTTCAATCATTGGCCGTAAATCAAGTTGAAGATGAAGAACCAAGCTTTTCCCCGCATTCCCCAGAAATTCCCTTAGAGGGCTTAGAATGTCATATAAAATAGCATGGCAATAGACTTGGTACATGTAGACAAGCAGCACAATGGAGGAGAAATATTCTGAAAAGGATACACGAGCAACAAAGCTCTCCGCTCTCGACGCGGAAATTGAATATGTTGAAAATGCAAGTCCCGATGTACCTGCTCAGGGTAAAAAAGCAACCAAACTAAGAGTTAAGCGCCATTTCCGCCGTTTCTGGTTTTGCTACCTGGTCGCTGCTATCGTGTTTCTGGCTATTTTTCTTCCCCTTTTGTAGGCTTCATGACACATGTTTTGTACGATACATCCTGATAGTCTACAGTTTCATCTACATTATCCCTGCCATTGCGCAGAGAGTCGTCGACGATACCAGCCTTCCCGTCTATGCAGCGCGTATTCTTGATCCGACGCCGGACAGTGTCACCTTCTCGATCGACACATCTTTGAAGATCCCCGCCGGCCTCTCTGTGCGGATTGACCCATTCTCCCTGTCTCTGTTCAATCGCGAAGTGAAGCCGATGGTTCCATTCATCGATGTAGCACTGCAAGGGTACAACCTCAAGGGGACTACGAAGATGAGCATCAGCAGCAATAACACAGCTGTTCTCGACCGGGAGCAATTCATCGAGGCATTAAACAAGGCGGTATATTCGAAGCAGTTTAAATTGTCGGCAAAGGGTTCGACAACTGGCCATTTAGGGGCTCTCAAGGCGCCGGTGACTCTGGATAAAGATGTGGAACTTGCTGGTCAGTTCTCCGAGGCGTCATAGGCTAAACGTTTCTGACAACCAAGAAAGGGCTGGACAAACTCAGCGGGTTCTCCATCGATACAGCCAGTCTTGTCCTACCAGCCGAAGAAGATGGGACTAACCTGAGAGGAACCGCAACACTGCCCAACCATTCTGTTGTTACATTTGCTTTGGTGAGTTAGTTCATTGACTAGATCTCTTGGGCCATACTGATTCGATAGGGCAACGTCACTCTCAATCTCAAAAGCGCAGACGTCGTAATCGGGCAAGGCTATCTCGACAACGTTGTTTTGTCACCGGGTAATAACACAATGCCTTTACGAGCAACACTCAATATTCGAACGGTGTTGGAGAATCTTCTGGACATCCTGGGAGCCCAAGCGTCAGCACTGATGGATGGCAAGTTGGAAATATCGGCGTCGGGGAACTCTACTGTGTACAACGGGCAGCATATTCCATACTTTGAAGAAGTTTTGAATAACCTCACCATTACGACACGAGTGTCAATTGCGACAATTCTGAGCGGTACGCTGAGTGGGTTGAGGAACTCTAGCTTGTTGGATGGTTTAAATGGGACGCTGGACAGTGCGGGGGGCCTGCTCGGTAATATTGCAAAATTGTCAGATATCCTTGAAGAATAGTTATGCATTTTTTATACCCAAGCGAGATATCTTGACGATCTGCGGTCCGTGGTCCGTGCAAGTAAACCGAGGTCTGTAACTTTGAAGGCAACCCCGCCCACTCATATATACAGGGTATGGAAGCACCGTATAGTCGTTATCGTCAATCAATCAGTAACAATGGCTCAAATATCGAATTCCGTTACCGCAATCCAACGATTTACTCCAGAAGACGTTTCAAAACACAATACTCCCGATAATCTATGGACCATCATTGGCAATGAAATATATGACTTGACCGACTTTCAGAAAGAGCATCCAGGCGGAGCAAAAAGTACGTTCACTGTTTTTATGCGTTGCTTTCCAAGTTCTGACAAGATCAGTTCTTCAAGCCGTTGCAGGAAAAGACGGGACAAAAAAGTTCCGCAAATACCACCGAGAGGCGTTGTTGGTGAAATACAAAACATTACTGGCAGGAGAGCTGGTAGTCCAGCCAAAGGGCCGAAAATGGTTATTCTTCAAAACTTCCAAATGAGCCATCGTGGCTTCTCGTGATGTGTAACCTGTTTAGGGCTGTATGTAAAGACTTGACTAAATTTCTCGGTTTAGGTGCGACCCAAAGGTTCTGCATGTAGCTCGTTCTGTATTCATAGTCATATCTTCATTATCTCTTTTCATTCACCTCTCAACCATTGCTTAAAGTACATCCTTCTTCATCTCTAGCGCCATCGCCTAGTCGCCTCCTGGAGGATTCTGCGTTTAAAACTACTTTGCGGTCCTTCAGGAGGGTGCCACATTTCATTCCAGATCCATGTAGCTTGAGTGAACGAATAGCAGCTCGATATGCTAGACGACCCCCTTGCCTCGTAGTCTATGGGTTCCCAAATGCATCAATGTCTCCTCGCATTGGTCAAACCCTCGGATTTGCAGGTGACGGCATGCACATTGATTACTGCGGTATTCTTACCACTGCTCTACCAGCGATAGCATCATTTCTCAACCCATCCACTAGACGCGGCGTCTCCTCAAATTCAAACACTTCAATTGCAGGCGTAATCTCTCCCCTGCCTGCCTGCTCCAAAAGCTCAGTCATCTGGTCCTCCGTGCCTACCGAAGAGCCAACAATACAAAGACCTATCCACATCAGACTTAACCCTTAAACGATAGGATATGCTTAACTCACCTCTAGCCGCGGATACTGTCGCAGAAATAGGCCACTCCATCTCATTCGGTGGTAGTCCCACCCCCACTATCAATCCCATATTCCTCACAACCTGCGGCGCCATCGCAAATGCTTCTCTCGTCCCGGGCACCACAATGGTCGCATGTGCACCCTCTCCGCCTGTCACTTCTCGGACCCTGGACGCAACGTCTTCCGTCCGGTAATCAATGAACACCTCGGCACCAGACTCCAAGCTAACCTTCCTCTTCACCTCGCCACTATCAACCGCAATAACCCGGAATCCCTTCATCCGAGTGGCAATCTGGACCCCCAGATGCCCCAATCCACCACCTGACCCCGAAATCACTACCCAATCACCGGAGCTGAGATGGTGGTCATCCAACCTCCCCATCGCACCAGCCATGGTAAGACCAGCACACAGTAAGGGCGCAGCCACTTCATCCGAGACTGTCTCCGGGATCCGCGTGATGAATCTCGCATCCGCGATGACGTACTGCTGTAATGTACCAGGCACGTGGCGACTCGTATTCTTCTGCTGGGCGCAGTAATGATTGAACCCGCGTTGACAGGCAGAGCATGTGGTACAGGCACTGTAGAGCCATTTCACTCCGACTCGCTGGTGAAGGAGGGAGGGGGAGACGTTGAGGCCGATTTGGATTACAGTTCCGACACCTTCATGACCGATGATAGGGTTGTAGGCGCCCCAGGCTAAGACAGCGCGGATTTCCGAGTGACTAGCTTTTGTTTAACATGTGCATACTTTTGTTCGGATGAAATGTGGTGGACAGAGAGGATGCTCACCAAAGTCCCGTACATGACAACTTCACTAGGATCTCGTCTGTTCCGGGTGTTCTGACGGGGATGTCGTCGCGAATGATCATTTCATAATTATTTCCTGGGCTTTGCACGACCACTGCGCTCTGGGAGCTAGGTATGGAATCCATGGTGTTTTCTATTCTACTATTATTGTTCGGTGTGATTTGCCGTGGTCTACGATGAGTTGACTACTTTATTGATTTCGCTTTTGAGGTCATCATAGGGCTACAGCCGAAGATACCCAGACGGCAATTCGGTCGGCATTCGTGTCACGTGATTTGTACGGAGATGACTAGCATCTGTATGTGAATATAGTGATTTGTTCTCTGTTCATTGACTAATTGGTCATCTTTTCTTGTGCTTTCCTCAGGCTCTTTGTTCCATAGTGATCTACCGCAAGATCTCTAGATCAAGATGTGGTTATGTCCTGTTCAACTCAATCGACCACGATTGTAAGCTAGAGATATATATTGTCGTTTCACATTGTTCGAAAGCAAACATTAACTTGAACAGGTTATCCTACATATATTGCAACACAGAAGGGGGTACGACTTGACCATTGAAGGCATAAATTAACTAATTAGAAAATTCTATAAATCTCCTTTCACAGCATCAAACGCCTGCTTAAACACCTTCCTCATCCCCACCATATCCGTCATCGCGCTCATCATCTGGAACTCCTTATTCGCGTATTCCCTCGCCTGCTCGCCGTTGTCGCAGTAAATTCCAGTAGCCTTCCCAACAGCCTGCGCAGCATCATGAATTGACTGAATAGCCTCCACGCGCTCAGGATCCATTTTCTCAGGGTTGGTGATGGGATGACCAATATTAACACTGAGATCAAAAGGCCCAATAAACAGAACATCAACACCCGGGACAGCAGGCAAATATCTGATCAGACAGCGTTGGGCATCGTGTGGGTTGAAAGGATGGCCTCATCGCAGTTATATGTTCGGATCTACTCCGGGAGACGTATATTAAAGGGGTAGGGTGATAGAAGGGGGCCAGATCCGTGCTAAGCGATATATATCATAAGTAGAATGGCCGATCGAGTCGTAGATCCGTCGAAGAAAGCAGCTGGGCTTCTATAATGAACATGTTCCATGTGCGTACCCGACTGGCCCTCCGATATTCATACAGGACTAGACCTAACTAGTCCAGAGCCTTTCGAGACTCCTGTAGCTTCGTCTATCAGGAATACTTTCGAGCTTTTCCGGTAGATACCAAATTACCCATGCGGTCAGGACAACTATCATTTGGTATCCATCGAATGCATAACATGGCCATTCATTTTCCACAAGGAAGGCAATCCCGCCAGCCATAGTCAGGCGCATCACGTTGCGCCCGAAGGCAATGATGCTAGTTGAGAGACCGAAAAGTTGATTCCACATTTTCCAATTAGGCAACGAACCTTTGTAGGCCTCGGTTGGATGGCGGCGGAGATGCATTATCATGACAATATTGTCTGCGAAGATAACTCCCCAGAATATAGCCTGGCATGCATAAATGGCAATTGTTATCTTGGTTCCGGTAGCGATTGTGGCAATCGATGTAGATGCGACAGTCATGATGCCTCCAATAGCCTGGAGTAGGCCCAGAATGATGTTGACGGCCAGGCTGAGAGGGATCTTCCACCGTATTTGGATAAAGCAATGCTCCTCAAAGCCCAAAGCTTGAGCGAATTTTATCTGCGTCATGTTGACGGAGAACATAATTAAGGTCGGCCCTAGTAATAAAAAGACCGATTGGACGCCATATGCCACTCGGTTACAGACCTCCAGTGTAGAAAATAAACGAGCTGTATATCCTGCTAGCTGAACTAGACGCGAATTTTAAATTAGAGTTTTGGCAGCGAAGGTGCAAGGGGCCACTTACAAATAGCTCCAAGGACGAAGAAGATGCCATACCAGGTCTTGGCCTGGATGAGACGAAAGCACAGAACGGAGGCTATGCTTGAGAAAGAAATCACAGCAACAATGGCAAGTGCTGGAGTTGGAGTATACTCGTACAGCGCACATTTTGTTGAAGTCATGATGACTGAGAAACGGTCTGTAAAATCAACGTAAAAAGAGAGCCTGTAGTCATTGATGCGGAAAATCCCAATACTGATGCCTTCATCAGAAGGATATATAGACGTTAAGATCTAGGCAGTCGCATTGAATATTTCAGAAGTAAGTATAGTTCTTCTAGGCAGCGGATAAGAATATTCTGGGTTGAGAACAATGGGTACTAGTAGTTTCAAGATCGCCAGCCCCGCTACCAAAAAAAACCTTGCAGACACGCCATAGTTGAGTCTACTAATCAAACCTAAAATGATTCAGAGACCTGTAATATTTCAAATGGGATCAGTTTAGACCCCTCCCCGCTGCCACACTATTTACATGTTGATTTTAGGGTTTTGCAGATCTTCGGTCGTATTCGGATTCGGCTTCGGGTTAGCCTTCGGGTTCAGTGTCGTAGCCTGACTCAATTTTTTCTGTACGATCTAAATATGATCTGGAAAGAAGGGTTCTACTCCTGAGTCAATAATGTCTATTTGAAATACAATATCACACAATTGCTGCCTCGCTATCTTTAGCCTCATGGTTAGAAAAAGTCGTAGGATTGCCGTACACTGCATATAAATAGCGCCACTCATCTTTCTATATTTTGGTACTATCAATTGCTTCGAACGACCATCTTCGTTGAGCGACTCGAAAAGATGCTTCAAGAAATGAGCACCGCGGCGTTGGTCAACCCAAAATCTGTCCTAATAGCGACAATGTCAGCGGTATTTCTCCTACGTAAGCGAATAAAGCTTCTGCTAACAATGAGAATTCTAGCCAATTATCTACATGTTAGGCATGGCCATCTACAACGTCTATTTTCATCCATTGAATCGCTTCCCTGGGCCGGTATCTCATGCCATTTCTCGCATTCCATACTTCTATGGTGCAGTTCGCGGGACACTTCCATTTGATATGCTCAAATTGCATGAACGCTACGGAGATATTGTTCGCATTGCTCCTGATGAGCTTGCATTCTCTCACCCTGATGCTTGGAAAGATATCTTTAGCCATAAGAATGGAGAGCCGGAAATGACCAAAGCTGCGTGGTTCTATCGCCCACTCGATGACCCTCTTCACATTGTCAATGAGGACACGGATGAACATAGACGGTTGCGCCGGCAAATGGCTCATGGCTTTTCAGAGAAAAGTATGAGAGCCCAGGAGCCTATGATCCGGAAGTATGTTGACCTCCTACTCGACAAGCTCCATCAAAACTGCAAAAACGGCAGCCTGGTGATTTCGGATTGGTATAATTTTACAACATTTGATATCATTGGCGACCTAGCATTTGGAGAGCCTTTTGGGTGCTTGGAAGGCTGCAACTATGACCAATGGATCAAAGGAATTCTCGAAGGAGCATACTTGGGCTCTTTTATGCAGGCGTTATCATTTATTCCTTGGTTGAAGAGCACACTCTTGTTCCTAGTCCCGAAATCCATGCAAGAAGCCCACCAGAGACATAAAGAGTTGACAAAGGCTAAGATGCTTCGTCGAGCCGCTATCACAGAAAAACGTCCAGATCTTATTGAAGGCTTGCTGAGGAATAAGGATGAACTTGTAAGTCAAGTTGTTGCCCGTACTTCCTGACTCCTTGGAAATTTCACCTAATATAAGTTTGGCTAGAAACTTGGCATTGACAAACTGATTGCCAATGCCGAGATTTTGATCATTGGAGGGTCTGAGACAACTGCATCACTCCTGAGTGGAGTTACTTATCTCTTGCTACAGAATCCCACTGCCTATGAGACGCTGAAGAACGAAGTCCGTTCAAAATTCAATAATCAAGAAGAGATTAACTTGATCAGTGTCAACAAGCTGCCATACATGCTAGCCTGTCTTGATGAAGCATTGCGCATGTATCCTCCAATCGCCAATGGCCTTCCTCGTGTTTGTCCAAAGGATGGCTCTAGGGTTCTAGGTGAATACATACCGGGGAACGTAAGTACATATTGAAACGCTTATTATTGAAGCTTGGTTGGAGCACCAGTTTAGAAAGGGCTTACCTGGTAATATGTACGGATACAGACTGTTCTATCTATTCACCAATGGGCCTTGTATCGTCGCGAAAAATACTTCAAAGATCCCAACACATACCACCCGGAGCGATTTTTATCGAGTCCAGAGTTTTTAGACGATCGCCGTGATGCATTCCAGCCGTTCCATACCGGTCCAAGGAATTGTTTAGGAAGAAAGTATGTGTTTCACCATCCTAGTGAATTCAATATCTACTCACAGATGACATAGTCTTGCATACAGCGAAATGCGTCTGATTCTCGCTCTTATTATATTCAACTTTGACATGAAGATTGCCGCAGAGAGCAAGGATTGGATCAGACAAAGAAATTATCTGATGTGGGATAAAGGACCGCTGAAGGTATATTTGACACCAAGAACTAGTATATAGTGCATAATAATCAATTCCCCCCCTGTGTCTTTATATAAACCCAGCAACCCAAAAAAAAAAAAGATTGCTATACGTGATTTAGATACGAAGGCTTCATCCCGCTAATACAGAGCTACATTAATATTTCTTTTCATAGCCTATACAAAATTCTCTCACACGAATGCGTGTACATGCACCGAAGTGGTTTAGCACGAAGGGCGTAGTTACCAAGCGACTGACCATGTCTCATTTCGGCTTCAACGAACGTAACTTAGCTTTTATGCGAGCCAGGAACCAAATACATCTGAGAATAGGTAACTATGGACCCCAGGTGCATCAATGAACGCGGTTGGTCGAAGCTTCGACTCTTGCTCCTTTGATTGGCCCGGTAAAAATTCCTCCGATGTGCTCGGACTAACCAAACATCAAACTAACTCAGCGATGATCTTTTCCTGTAGGGTAATTAGTTAACTCAGGTCCGAATTTGAACCCGAATACGACTATCCTTGATCATGCTTTATATGGTTAATAAGCTATGATATTCGGGTTCGTGTTCGGGTTAGGATCCTGTACCGATCCTTCATCACTTGGCCAACCCCACTTTTATTGTTTCATACTATCTTATTATGTATGTCGTTCTCAAGAAGAAGCCTAGCTTCCACAACTCCACAAAGAAGATCACAATTTTTCGTTGAAGCCTAACGGCAGATTGATGGGCCGGTACGCCAATCAAACTGAATCGAACGAGGCCATAATCATTGGAACCAGTCTAGAAGCAGGAATTTAGGCTCCATAGCTGCATCGGTGGATAACTATGAGACTATAAGACATCTTCTGGAGATTTGTCAATCATTATATAAATAGCGGTCTTATGCCTCTTGGTTCAATCGACTTGTCGCTTTCCAAACAGATCCTCTTCGTATTGATTAAGACAATATGAAACTCTCTTGTCTTACCGGACCTGTTTTCTGGTCTCTAGCATGTGCTAGCTTGAGCCCTTCTCCTTCGACCACAGGTTCTTCGATTAGCACGCCCAGCGGTACCCTGCAGATCACCAAGAACGAGCAATGCGCATGCAGGAAGCTCACCCAGTCTTTTGGACGCAGCGTGATTCTGCCTGGTCAAAAAAACTATACCCAACAAACTGTTGATGACTACTGGGACATTCGAGCCGTTCTTTCCCCGGCATGTGTATTCGTACCTGACACAGCCGATGCAGTTGCCAGTGCTCTTCAGATTTTCAGTGCATGCAATGCTCAATTTGCAGTTCGTGGTGGCGGTCATATGAATGTGAGGCTCTATGTCTGATTTCTAACGTGACGGGCCACTAAACCGATTCCAGTACCCCGGCTCTAACAATATCGACGGTGGCGTTCTTGTTGCCTTAAGCGAGTTGGACTCTTACAAGGTTCACAGTGACACGATTGACGTGGGCCCAGGTCTGACCTGGTACGACGTTTACAAGGCCTTGGCGCCCTATGGGCGTGCTGCTATTGGTGGGCGCATGAAGACCATTGGTGTCCCCGGTCTAACATTGATCGGAGGTTTCCATTATTTTAACAACAAGTACGGTTATGCCATGGACAATGTTGTCAGCTACGATGTGGTTCTCGGTAATGGCACTCAGGTTGTAGCCTCAAATGTCTCGCACCCCGACCTGTTCTGGGCGTTGAAAGGTGGTGCCAACAACTATGGAATTGTTACCAAGTTTACCTTGAATACCTTCGATGTTCCTCAGATTACCACCAGTATTCAAGTGTTCAACGAGACCTATTTTCCTTCCTTCTTCGAGGCTATGTGCAACTCTGCCAGCGTGGACGAAAAGGACCCCATTGCCGCTGGAATGATCGCTACTGTTACATACAATGTGACTACTAAGGTTGCTTCTGCCTCACTCCTTGGTGTGCAGGAAGGCGTCAGCAATCCCCCGTCCCAATTCGCCAACTTCACCAAGATCCCTGCAACGGAGCGGATTAACAACGTGACCACTCTAAGCCAATGGGCCGAGACACTTGATTCACCCAAGCAGATGTTTCGGTAAGTACCTTGCAGCCTGGAATGTTCATATTCACTTACTAAGATATAATAAGTGTCATGTTCTCTCACAAAACCATGAAACCAGACCCTGACATGCTCTATTCTATCTACAAAGCTTGGAAGGCCGCTGTTGACGACATCTCCGATGTTGAGGGCCTATACCCAACCTTTGTGCTCAATGAGATCACACCGAGCTCTCTCCGCGTCGCCCAGACCAATGGAGTTGGTAACGTTTGGGGTCTTGAACCCGAGCCTCTTATGAGTAAGTTTATTTCATGCCATGTCCGTCAATAAACTATACTTATGTGGTACTCTAGTTTGGCAATTCAGCACTGGATGGGCCAACGCACAAGATGACCTGCGCGTTGAGTCCTGGGCCCGTCAGCTGACAGAGCATCTCCACTCTATCAATCAGGAGAAGGGCCTGGCCTCGGAGTTTATCTACATGGGAGATGCTGGTGAGTGGCAGGACCCTTATGCGGGATTCCCCTGTGAGAATGTGCAACGTATGCGTGACATTCGCACTGCCTACGACCCCAAAGGGATCTTCTCGACTCTCAGCTGGGGTGGCTTCAAGCTGGGACTTTGAGTCCCATGCAAAGTCTCTCCTTAAAGGAAAAGTCACTAGTACTCACTAAACATGTAGATGCAAGAGAAAAATCAAAATGTTGTGAAATTAATAGCAATTTGAAAGTACGATTGCGGCCGTTCTCGGCCCCTTGCCCACTGTGTTGTATTTTAGCCCAATGCATTTTCGCTATTGTGTTAATCAGTTATCACCTTCCTACAGATATCCGTTGGCATGTCAACGGGGTTCAGCGTCCTTAACAAGAAGTGGTGCCTTCTATTCTTTCAGTCTCCTCTCGTCCCGGAGAACGTAACACCAGCCCCAGTCTTCATAAATTTCATGACACATATCCATATCCATTGACTCTTCGAGAATTTCTTCGTCGTTGTGCGGCTTCAGCCATGCTTTCTTCCAACCCACAGTAGGCCGTTCAAGAGGGGACAAAGTAGACCAAAAGTGCTCAAAATTGGGAAACTATGCCGATCCGCTTGATCAATCAATGGGAACCGATCGTCTGACGAGAATTCAAGGCCTCCAATGATGGCCCATCCCAGAAGGGTCTCAACTGGGTGAGGACGAAATTACGTCCAGATCGCCGATCCTTGTAGATAGATTTAATGTATTAGTTGGAGACATATGGAAACCTAAGATAAAACGATATCTCTAGTGAAAATTCTATCTATTGTATACGCGTATCCAGATGAATGATGTTATATGTCAACGCGCCCGCTTTGCTATATGTATAAGGCTATCCTCTTGATCCCCTCATAGCTCTAACATCTCTATAGCCAACAACGGTTTGAGGCTTGCTCTTCGTTGCAGCCTCGCCCCCACCCAACCGTCTCAAGTATCTCAGCCCAAAACTCGCTCGGCGGAGATGTAAAACCCGCCTCATACGCATCAATCATTGGCCTCTCTCAAATCAAATCAGCTTCCTCAGGGTGAACCACTTTAGTACGCCAGAATATCTTCCAAAGGAAGTAGAGTACTGGGGCCAGAATGAGCATGGTATAGTGAGTGAAAAAGTTCGAGACGTCCCAAGGAATGAAGCTGGAGTAGCCGTAAAAAATCACTATCAGGCATTCTCCGATCAATCCAATCCAGGGATTATACGGCTGGAACCGGCCCACGTAGGGGAAACTCTTGCGGTCCACAGACTGTGCTTGGCAGGCTCGGTAGAAGAAAATCTATATAACGCAGATAACGATGTAGTCGATGATAGCTCCGGCGGTGACCAGGTTAGTGAGCCAAGTGAGCGCCTGTGAAGAACCATTGCTAAGCGACAGGAGAGATGGCAAAGGAAAACACATAACGGTGATCATACAGTATATCGGGATGCCGTTCTTGGTGCATTTCTTCAGAAGCCTTGGTTCCCGGCCGTCCAAGGACAGGCCATATAGACTTCGGCTCGCACAATACATGTATGTATTCCTAGCCGAGAAAATAGTGGCGATGAGGAGAGCATTGAGGAGGTGCAGAAATCCAGCAATCTTCATATTCTCCATCGCGAGCATGAATGGCGATGCCGCTTCGGTACCACCTCCAGCATTTGTCAAAAACACGGACACGAGGGTTGGGTCGTTGTAGGCAACGAGGATTCCAACACTAATGGCAGCCAATATATAAACAAAGAAGAACCGGTAGTATGTAACCTTGAAGGCGTTCTTGATGTAAATTCTCGGTCGCTTGGCTTCGGCGGCTAGAAGTTTTATGAACTCCGGGCCCATGGTGTAAAGCTGGCCGTCCATAGCGCGGCGAGGTCTCCCTCAAAACGGCCTAGATTTCCGGTGTGAAGATACTCGGCCATAGGGTCTGGGTCACTCCAGGCTCGAAATCCGAAGGCGTCATGCTGAGGATTGCCGCCAACCATCATGATGAATGTGAATAGGAAGAGCATTATAAGCAATACTATCTTACCGCTGGATCCCCAGAATTCGGCATCACCGTATACCTAGACAACGAAGATGCTTAGTAGACTAGAGAGATACTCAGTTCAATGTCGCTTAAATAGAAACATGGAAAGCAGAGCCTGGTCAGCTAATCTTACGCATAGGCGGCGATGCATGCACCACACACGGCACCAGTTGGGTATCATTTCTCCACAATGATAACACCATGTTGATAGCGGTAATTTCAAATGGAATCGAAAGGGCTTCGAAGAGGAAAAAGTTCCAACCGGCCATGAACCCGAAAGCATCATCGACCCATTTACCGGCCAAACGGATGAATCCACCTGGAACGGGATACACGACCGTCATTTCTGCCAGGCAATTGTTGAAACAAGAAAGTATAAGGCAATATATCGAGTAGCCGAGTAGGAAGCTTAGTGGTCCACTTTTCGCCAGGGCAACGCTAATGCAAAATGAAGAGTGCCGTACCGATAGCACCGCCGACTCCCATGATCTGAATTTGCCGATTCTCGAGACGTCGTTGCAGTTGATCAGTCTCAGTGACGACCTCTCCTGGCTTCTGGATGTCCTGGGCGTCAAAGCCATCCATGCCATGGCGGACATCCTCGATGCCGTCGCTCGTGGGGGCTTCTTTCATGCCCATGGTTATACGAAAGGGAGATTTGGATAATGATAGATACAATCCGAAAAGCGAGAGACGGATAATGAAAGACGGTGGCATTTATAATACTTGAAATCTCTATGAACATCCGGGGAATACTACAGGCTCCATAGACCCCGCATTCTCGTTCTCCACGGTGGCCCGCCCCCATACATTCTATCTAACTTCAAGAGCAATCCTCCAGCTCCACTAGCTTCCAACAGAGCTTAGTTCTCCAGCGATGCTGAGTTGGCTATATACTCTCTCAGGTTCCAGTACTCACCAACTAATCTCCTGGCTATCATAGAATTAATATATATCTCCTTATCCTAGCCTCATTTAGCACCTCTTTCCCAACGGTCATGTTTAATCACCATGCAAGATAGCAATAGCAATTCTTAATCCCGCGTGTCATGTCGCTATATTCGGGTTTCGCGGAGCTCGACTTAGTCTAAGTTCCCAGGAATGATAGGCATCGCCAGCAGCCGAACAGCCGACGAATCCGAGATAGCACCCCAATCCGAATGATCCGAGATACGGCACTCGTGATTAAAGGACATCAGATACTTTGCCTCTCTTGGATAAAACATACGGCTATTCGGAATGATAATCCGAGCTGATCGATAGAGTTATGGTCACACGAGCCTTCTTAGTAGCCTATCTCCAGCTCAATGTGAAGATCATATTAGGTTATATAAACCCCCTCATTTCAATCACAATATACTAAAGCTCACGACAAGTCTACAACAAACTCGATATCTCTGAACTCTAACTACTACCGCATCCATAAATATGTCGACCACAACAGTTGCACCCCCAACCATCGCCCACGCGGTGGTTGGCCCTGTGAGACCCACAGGAGCACGTCCAACCAACGAACTGCCCCAATGGCTCATCGACGAAGCAAAGATTGAGGAAAAGCAAGCTTTTGACCCCAAGAAACACATGAACTACCAACCTCCATCCAAGATATACACCATGAAAGAGATTGGCCTTGAAGGCCAGGGAATCTCCCCGAACGCAGTCACTGCACCATTCCAACTTTTTAACGAAGAAGCCATTAAGCAGATGAGGGCTGAGATATTCAGCAAGCCGGTGCTAGATGAATGCCAGTATACGTCAACATTTGTGAAGAACACTATTAGGGGCATGGGACCTGCGTGAGTTGATCTGAAATCTGACCGGAGGGGTAACATATGCTGACTACGAGTGATAGACGCGCGCCGTTCATTTGCGATGCCTGGCGCTCCCCGGAAGTTCTGGAACATATTTCAGAGGTGGCTGGCATTGATCTTATCCCTGTCATGAACTATGAGATTGCTGCCATCAATATCTCGGTGAATGGGCAGACTGCGACAGTCGTGGACAGCACCAAATCAGAGGATGAGGATTTGCCCGCCTTTGCATGGCACTGGGACAGTTACCCATTCGTGTGTGTCATAATGCTCTCTGATTGCACCGGCATGGTTGGAGGGGAGACTGCACTCAAGACAGCTAGTGGTGAGATCATGAAGGTTCGGGGGCCAGCGATGGTAGGCCACTGAAACACCTCTAAAAAAGTTAAGATATAAGAGTGATATTCTTACTAATGACTCCATAGGGAACTGCTGTTGTTATGCAAGGCAGATATATTGAACATCAGGCTCTCAAGGCATTTGGAGGCAAAGAACGGATTAGCATGATCACTTCGTTCCGCGCGAAATCTCCACTTGTAAAAGACGATTGTGTTCTTACTGGAGTTCGGCCTATTAGCAACGTATTGGAGCTTTACAGGGAATGGTCTGAATACAGACTGAAGGTCATCGAAGAACGGATTCGCGCTGAATTAGAAAACGAACGCGAAAAGCAAATGGCACAGCGTCCCTTCAGTATTTCGGAGATGAAGACCTTCTTGATCCACCAGAGGGAATATTTGGATGCTACTATTGCGGAACTCATTGACTAGGCTCCCACTGCTGAAATAGCCTTATATGTTCCTTTTTTTCTTTTTTTTTCTTCCCCCCCCCCTCACATTTGTTTTCATATTTGAGAGAAAAGAAGCAAGATAAACGTCCGGTATCCTAGCATATGAAGTAGGATTAACAATAGTGCAATTTAAGCTTCCCAAACTTCTAGCCTACACGCTACAATCATCTGTATTATTTGGCAAACCTACAAGCATATCGATATTCGTAGGAGTAATGAACCCGAGAAAGCCGAAAATTTTGCCGCGTCATCGGATGGGTCTCCCGATGAGGTGCGGGGGACGAATAACAAGGACGTGTAGACGACGTAGTGGGACTGAGAAGCTTACCTTTCATGGTAAAACTATCCTGCAAGAGGCGAAAAGCATGAGACCCAGCGAAACCCTGTCAATAATGGGTTAGGATAGGGCTGTTCGTCCACAAGGAATTGGCCTTATGATCCACTGAAGATAACCACTCCTTTTTGGGTGCGGGGTACATACGCTGGGGATTCTTAAAAAATCCGACTTATATGAAAATACTGATCTTCACACTTGTATGTTTTCATCCTTATCCCATATCACTAACGTGGAAAAAATGGAAAGCGGTTCGAGTTATGGTCCGCGGAAGACAAGACGGACGGCGAATGCGTAAGGATGACCTCTGGCAGATTAGATGGTATGAACTGAATGGCGACTGACCTTTTTCGCAGGTGCATTGCCTGCCGGCATAGTAAGATCAAGTGTACCGGTGATGCGCCGTGCGCCAACTGCCAGCGGCGCTCACTGAGGTGTGAATTCGTGGAAGGAGTCAACCGGGTTGTGGTTTCTGAAAGGTTGGTTCATCGTGAATGTTGCAGGGATCTGACTGATGACACAAGTAGGATAGATATCTTCGACAGTTGGAGAAAGAGGTCGAAGAACATCGGCAACTTGCTGGTGTCAGAAGCCCTCCGGTGTCCCCGTTTGAGTCGCAGACCAGGCCCAAAGACACAAGCACAGCGGACTCCACGGGGATACTTTCGGATTCAACAGAGGAACCATTGCAACTACAAGGTTTAGGGTATGCACAGAGTATCTGGACCAGTCCTTTTACCTTACCTTCCACGACCATCCGGAACACTCAGCAAAACAAACGGACTTGGAGTAAGTTCGTCGACCTATGTATCTCCATCAAAACTAACCATCATGGTAGTCTGGCTAGCTCCATCCTCAATGTGGTCATTCACGACTCGATTAACCATCATGATGACGGAGAAGCTACAGCTGAAAAACTCACATAATGTCCCTGCGTCGTCAGAGAAGGAGAGATATCCTATAGGATGGGATGCTAGTCCAACTAGTGAACCCCCGGATATAAGTGGCCTGCCATCCCTGGACCACGCGCTTTATCTTTCCGAAACAGTCAAATTTCACCTGGGGCACAGCTATCGCTTGTACAACGAAGATGAATTCATCCACAACGTGCGAGAATTCTACTATGGGGACTCTGCAAAAATGGGAACCGAGCATCGACTATGGTTTATCCAGTTTCTGTTAGTTTTGGCATTTGGAACTGCTTTTCTCCACCGCTCGAAAAGATCCAAAAATCCCCCTGGTTCGAAGTTCTTCATACGTGCGATGTCCCTAATGCCCGATCACGCCGCTTTATGGAAGGGAAGTCTACTAGCGATTGAAGTCTTAGCTATGGCTGGGCTGTATTTATACTCTATCGACCAAAGAGAGTCGGCACATATCTACGTATGGTTCATGTTTCACCTCGCCGAGTGCGCTGTTGCTAACGCCAATTTTACACAGGTCCGCCAGGCTATACAAATCGCACAGTTCGAAGGCCTACACACCCATCTGCCGGAGGAGCAACTTGGTGCCGACATCGTGTCCCGATGCCGTGACTTGTGGTGGACCTTGTACATCCTAGACCGGCATTTTTCATACTCCGTCGGGCTTCCCATGATGACGCAGGATAGTGATATCAGTACCCCAATCGATCCTCCCAGCACATGCTCACATCGAGATATCGTCATGAGTCTACAGGCCAAACTGGCACACTTGCTATCAAACATCTTAAATAGTAAGCCTCTCTTACGTTCTTAATTTCATCGGCAAGACTAACAATACCCTACTATAGCCGTGTACAAAACCGAAAAGACCCAACTCGGACCATTCCTGGAGATGACCAGGTCCATCCTACATACATTAGCCGGCCACGCCCAGGAAGTGGAGAAAATCATCCACGTCCGGTTCTCGAACTCCGTCGATACAATGCCTAAAGGGACGCGACATATTACATTACTGTACCATCAGGTATGCTACCTATCTAAGAAGTACGAGGAATTCACTCTCTAACTGCCGTCTCCTAGTGCGTGATCGTTGCAACCCGGCCACTTTTACTTTCGGCCCTTATCGAGCGATTAGAAAACCTCGATCACGAACGAGAATACTGGCAATCGTTTTTAGCCCTTACGAAAACCCTCATATCCATCGGTATCAAGTCCGCCGTTAAAATGCTCCAAATCCTATCCAACGATGATAATCTTCTCGGTAAATCACCTACACCCTCTCCCCAATAAACCAAACTAACCACATATACAATAGAAATATTCCTCCCCTACGACCTCGAATTCACCTACGCCGCAGCCCTCCACCTCGCAATGGCAAACGCAGTCTTCCCCCAAGCCCTAGACGGCCAAGCTTACCTTGAAGAAGCACATTGGATCCTCGACGAAATGATCTCCAACGGAAATAAAGTGGCCGAGGCCCGGAAAGCAGAGCTAGTGCACCTCGAGACTCTCTTCGAGGAACTAGCCGCACGAGCCAAGTCCCAGGGACTCCAGCCCCTGACTTTAACGAGCCCAACTGGTGCGGAGGCCGTGCCTCAAACCCAGAGAGTGGAAGAGGATGGAAAGGGAGAAACTGTTACTGATATTGGGGTATGGGATCTGCCGATTCTTGGTGACTCGCTTACTTCGCATCCGGCTGATATGCAGATGTCGAGTGTAGAGTTGCTTGATAATATTGGGATTTCGTCTTCGGACTTTTTGTATATTGTGGATCAGATTGGGAATCCGGATGTTTCGTATAGTATTTTGGATCTTGGGCGGGGTGGTGGGGAGACGGAGTGATTAATGGGGAGGTGATGTTTTGACTAACTCAGGGTAAAGCGAAGAAAGTCCTATAATGTCGAAAGATGCTTGCCTCTGAATATTTCTGAAGCTTTTAAGAGCTTCTGCGTTTGGCATATGGTATACGTGTTTGGCTCTAGAGGTAGAAGGTGTCATGATTGCACTAGAATTAGAGGACTAGAAAGCAAACATAGAGTTCGATCGGATAACAAGCTACATATTCCACAGGACAACAAAGGAGAGCAAGGTGTGCAACATCTCTTATAAAGCTGAGCCCTCAGCATAGCCCAATCAATCGATCCACACCCCCAGCGACGATACATGAAGCAGAAACAGCATCTCCTCTAGCCATCTCAGTCACACCCATCCTCATAGATAGCAGCATTCCAAACCTCAACAAATGCATCATAAGCAATCCCCAGCTTAGCCTTCGAAATGAGCTCTGGTTCTACTTCCTTAGGGCTGTAAAACCTAGCACGAGCGACCGCCTCTCTTTGGCACGACGCCTTCTCCTCGTGGTACCTCTTGGGCATCATAACAATGGCGGTGCTGGGAATGGTCGATGGCTTAAAATAAGCGAGATAGGGCAGATATGAGCTCATGACAACCTTTATATTCTTACGACGTCCAGCGAGCCTGCACGCCTCACGCATTGCAGATTGGACATCTCTGTTAGTCGAGGGGATGACCTTCTTGGCTGAGTCAGGTTAGTTGTAGAACTTCATGTTGGATTGAGTAAGACGGTTGTGATACTCACATGACAGTTTCCACCACCTACGTCGGTATTTCCTTTTCAAATAGGTGAAGGACTGTTCCTCCTTGAGAACGGCAATGATGATTGTTTTCTTATTGCTGTACTCTTTGATGGTGTTTACCATGTCGGAACATTCCTCTTCCACTGGAGTCATCGTACGTGTCGCCTTACCAGCTTTGGGGTTAGCTTTTGAGGTGCAGTCTGCCCTTGAGAAGGAGGCGACCGTCGAGCAGTGAATAAAATAGAAAGCCCAATAAGGAGATAAATGCTGAAGATCAGGAGGAGGGCAATCGTGGTACGCCAAAGGTACGATTTTAGAATCAGGAGATAAGCCATTAGAAGACAAGGAGAACGTCAAGTTCTTATCTACAGCTATTGATGTCCTTGATGGCGGTTTCGAGGCGGGGAAGGGCGAGGACCTCGACTCATAATTACCTAATTGGGGCGTATTCCCATACGTCTTCACTAGATCATGGACTGCATCAGTCGAGTGATTCAATTAGTAGGATTGACGTATGTTTTATTCTGTTGCTCAAAGACACGCTGATAGACGGTCATAGTGGGATGAAGATGACTCTGATCAACATCTCGTCAATTGAGAGGGCAACACCTCTAGTCATTAAACCGAACGGCAACAGTAGAGGACTCTATACTCAACGGGCAACCTCAAGGTTCCGTCAGATAGACAAACGGAACCTTGGGCGAGTGCACCTCCAGTATAGGCTCAGCATAAAATAACAGATGTTCGGCAATTAAGGTTACGTTACTTACACCTCGATCAAATCACAACTCCCTTTATAGAGGTAGGTAGGAGATACAAGAGGAATAAAACACGAACCCAACCGCACAAAAAAGACAAAATAGAAAAATAACGGCATCCCATGAATATACTCTTGACCGCACAAGCCGCCCATACATCCCTATCGCCAGCAAAAAAAAAAGGACACAATTCTACCGCCGATACCACATCCTCGTAACCTTTGTGTGTCTCATCTTCTTCTGCAACTGGAAAATCCCATACAAAAATGCCTCCGGTGTAGGCGGACAACCCGGAATATAAACATCAACGGGAACAATTCGATCCACACCCCTAACAACACTATAACTGTAATGATAATATCCACCCCCATTCGCACAGCTACCCATACTGATAACCCATCTCGGGTCCGGCATCTGATCATAGCATTGCCTCAGAGCAGGAGCCATCTTATTGGTGACCGTGCCAGCCACGACCATGACGTCCGATTGTCGGGGCGAGGCGCGGAAGATTATTCCGAGTCGGTCTTGATCATAGCGGGGCATAGAAACCTGCATCATTTCTACGGCACAGCAGGCGAGGCCGAAGCTTAGAGGCCATAGTGAGCTTTGTCGAGCCCAGTTTACGAGTTGGTCAATGGTTGTCCTGTGGGGTTGTTCGTTAGGTGCTTTTCTTGCAGTGATGTCTAACGGTCGGCGGTCTTACAGAACATGTTCGGCTTTGTTGGAGTGGGTTCCTTTGGTCGTGGTGATTGACTTAGAGTTAGGGAAGGCGTTTGTGAGGGCCGTTCGGGCTTCGTTGGCTTTCGATTGGGTTGAGCTGTTGTGTCGACGTATTTCGGGAATAGAGGTAGCCGACGATAGTAATGGCGATGGTCTTTGGATAGGGCAGAACACACCTTGGGTAAGTTAGCTTCTGTTGACAGCCATTATGACCAGAGCAGCGATTTCCTCTTTTCATTTTACTTACTTCGAGCGAGCTTTACAGGGTTCATGTTTATGGTCTTGGGTATAAGGTCACACTTAGGCTCACTAGGGGAATCGACAAAGAGGGTGAAAAGGTATAATGGTTGCTATAGAATCAAAAGGAGTATCTCGGAGAAATCAAGAACAGACATATTGAAACGGGCGTTGTTGCGAGGAGTATATCGTTTTCCTATTAAGTGGGTTTACCCCTACTATGTGGGATTTTCCCGACCAACCATGGCAACAGCGGAAACTGGACCCTGCATGACCCATACTGCATGCTGTATGGACTCTTTGACCTCTTAAGCATGGCTGCGAAGGCCAATTTACCTGATAACAATATCTCTGGAAGTATAAGACTATAAGAAGAGGTAGTTAGGAAAATACGGTCGCAATTCTTATCTTTGACGGTCAATGGGTCTCGGAACCGTGATGACAAAGCGCACACAATTCTCCTCTACCCGATTTAATTTTTCTGTATCACACAACCTCACTAACGACGAAAAATTGAAGCGAAATGAATCAACCGGGAGGGATACTTATGGAAATACGACTAAACCAACGTTGAAATAAGTTGCTAATACTCAACAAAACCCGGACGATGCCGTCGTCCCGCCAGAGTTATAAATGTGGCCGGTGTCACCAGATATATTCGACGAGCAGTCACTTGCGACGACACGAAGCAACGCGTAAGCATAGACTACGACACTATTGGATGGACTATGTTTAACAAGGTAACTAGATGTATCGAGCAAAGACTTCACTTGCCAGTTCTGTGAACGAAGCTTTGCACGAAGGTATGTGTGCCGTGAACATAATACCTGCCGACAAAACTAATGAAAACGCCCAAGCGACGTTCTTCGCCGCCACTTTCAGTCCTGCAAGCGGAAGGGTAGGAATCTGATTCCTTCTGAAGGCACACGTGGCAGGAAGCGAAAAGCTTGCGATGCATGTGTCGAGAGTCGTACGCAATGTGACGGAGATCTTCCATGCGAGACATGCCTTCACAGAGGATTGAAGTGCTCACTGAGCCACATAAGAGAGGAGGATAGGACGGCCAGGAGCAACCAAAATGCACAAGAGAGATCAGACGACTCGAGCGTCAATAGAATCCCAGTTCACTTTCTCCTGAATTTTACTGATCCAGCAAGCAAGCGATTATATGACGTTCAGCAGGTTCTTGCAGGGTGCGATAAAGACCTCGGGAAATACGCATCGTTTGAGAAATACGAGATGGCCAATGTTGGTAGTTCAACAGAGCAGTGGGTGGGGCTATTCCATCTCTTCATTGACACCGCAGCCTGGGATAAGTCAGACCAAGACCAGTCTCTTATGTATGGGCTTGCGGACACCCAAGAGCTGAGCAACACGGTATCGAGGATCCTAGGCCTGATGAAGCACATGTTCAAATCACGGTTCAACAACAATGGGCATCATACTATGGAAGGGGCTGAAAGCTTTTTCTCACCACCTAATATCACTCTTTTTGTCAGTGCCTTCTTTGAACACTCATACAAAGGCATACGCTTCATTCATAAAGCATCATTCAACATTCATACCATCTCAGCTCAGTTACTATTAGCCATCACTTTGATGGGCGCGACATGTGTATCACCGCAGGATGCATCCAGCGCGGAAGGGTACTCCGACGTAGCTGAGTATCTGATTTTCGATGGGCCTGAATTCGGCAAGGTCCTTAATATAGACAATCCGTCGCTCGTTAGAGAAAATATGGAAATCCTCCAGGCAGCAATGCTGATAAGTGTCATCCAGTGGTCGAAGGACGATGTAACCATCAAAAGGCGGATTCGAACTCAGCGATTCCCGGCTCTGGTTTGCGCTGCACGAGCGCTAAGACTAACGCAGGTTACCAATGACGCTGTTAGCGACACAGAGTCTCTTGATTTAGACAGGTACTTCTATAGAGAGAGTCTTGTGAGGTTAGTCCTACAGTAACACGCAGCGCAAGACCCAAAACTAAATTCCTTCGCAGGGCCATGGCGTGGCTTTACCTTATGGACTCGCACTTGGTCGTCTACTATCGGAACCCGCCACTGTTTAAGATTGCTGAGGCTTCCTTTGGCTTACCGCAACATGAGGAGCTTTATGATACAATGGAACCCTCGGCATTAGTAAAGGCGTCTCAAAATGCGACCAATGGTGGACTCACCCTAACTTTGAAGTCCGTTATCCAGCACTTGATGGAGAAGGACGGTGGACGATTTGAGGAACTACTCTCACAGCCATGTACACTATTTGGTCTTTTTTTAATGATAGCGAGTAGGTTGATTCACTGAAAGTCCACTTGCTATGCGTCCCACTGACTCTACAATGACACAGGTCTTCATTGCATACTGTTCGACTTCCAGGCACTGGGTACCTGCGTTGATTTATCAGGACCCTTTGGCTCCCTTGATATTGCCTTGGATAGATGGAAGCAAATGTGGGATTTAACATATACGACCATTATGCCTAGTGATATCAAAAAGTCTGGGTACATGGTGCATGCTCTCGAGCTCTGGTGGCTTGCAAAGAAGCTTATTCAGAAACCAACCGGGATATGTCCAGAAAGCGGGTTTGCGCTGGACTCCACCGCTACCTTTCACGGGATGATTCGAGAATTAAAGGGCTTTACGTCAGTACAATGAGACACCGCACCGGCGCACAGTTATCACTTGTTCCAGTTTACAATGGATAACCTCTTTGTTTTCGACCAACAATATGGCCATTCTGCAGGCCGTCGAACAACAAAGAAAACTAAGACTATGGTATATTCCTCTAGGGGCGATGTTGGCATTGGAAGATTCTTTGAACCAATAGGTTATTTAAAGTCATCCAGATATTGGAGCCTCTATGCATGGGCTTCATGCAAACAACTATCTGCCTTACTCACAAAATCAAGTATCCACACCATCCGAAAGAGAGCAGCCCATATCAACCTGGGCTCTTCATCGCCCTTTTCTCTAATATTCCCAAATCAAAGATCGTCCGCGATGCCTTCCTCCCAGAACGGAATCGACTTCTCAACGGATTCCTCCGTAACCACCGAATTTCGGAGAGAGGATAACACTCACCAACACGCCCTGGAAGCATACAAAGTGCGAGATCTCACCTCATGTCTCGAACGCCTGACTCGCGCCCAACTCATCGAAGTTCTGCAAGCCGCAGGAAACGATTATGTGGAAGTGCGGAAGCTGGTGCAGTCGAAAGTATCAGAGCAAATGGACGACAAGACCCGGATATACCGCTGCGAAATGAGTGATGTAATGAGCTTCAGGAGTTGTCGTGAAGCGGCCCGAAAAGCAATAGATGAGGCAGAGAGTCGCGTTCGATTCTTGCGTTCTTGGAACAGCTTACCAGACAGTGGCAATGATGACTTCACAAACATGGTTCAACTCATCGCTGATCACTGTGGGGCATTTGCGCACCCACAAACTCGTCTTAACGGGCTTACAGTCTTGTGTGAGATGTGTTATATTTTCATGGATCTGGCTCGCGATGAGTTTTGGGAGCAAGATCGAAGCAAGTATGGCTGGGATGTGAGTATTGAAAATGCCATGTTGGAGATAGCCACCGCGATGACGCCATCTGAGAGACAGGCTGTGGTTGATGAAGATGACTTGTGGTCTGCTTTGATTTATGTGTATCAGGAATCAGATGAGAAGATATTCCGTGCCTTCAAAGATGTGATAGATGAGTTCCCCAAAGTGGACACTGGAGCTGAAGATGATGGAGGGGAGAACGATGAATTACGATCTTTGTTCGAAGAAAGTGATCAAGATGGCGAACAAATCGAGGGCGACATGTCGGAGGCTGAATAGACATAAATGCTTTTTTCCTAAGCTCATCAGTTTTGGACTTACTAGAATCTCGTATAATTGAACTATAGACTTCTTTTTATGTAGATTACATAAATTAATTATAACGGTCCATGGAGATGTCCCGGACGGGCAGCGAGGAGCGAATGAAGTGTGTCGGGCTACCCTCTGTAGTGATGGGCATGTTCCAATATCAATAGGAGACTAGAGTAGAACGAATGGTCCTTCAATATCGATTATTTTTCTGCTTCGAATCTCTATCTGTATATACAAACTGCAGTAACAGTCCTAAGGGATTACATAACATCTACTAAACCGTATGAAGCAGAGGCTATGCCACTTTGGTACATCACTAACCTAACTAGGAAAGTTGACTGTACGCACGGAATGGAAGGCTGTATACTCGGAGAAGAGGGCTGTACGTCAATCGGTACCGTACCCTAGGTTGATGACGGTGATTAAGTGGGAGTGTGCGATTAACACTTACATTAGTCGACAAATGATTCATATTGTAGCTATATCTACCACTACCATAAATTTCCCAGGCAAAACTAGTCGTTCTATCCACAGCTTGGCTGTGATCTCAAATGCTGGCCGTGAATTGCCTATTCGGGTAATTTGCCCTAGTGAGCTTATCGATAAGGATGGATCCTTCGACAACTAATGCACGACACGTTATATCACAGAAACAGTTTTTGTTCCAGGGGACTAATTACTATCAACTGCGCAGAGCTGCAAAATCATAATTCAACGCTATTCGGTTCCCTTCCGTAATTCCGAATATCAGCGCCCGACACTTTCCTGTGTGATAAATGTTAAAATGTCCAGCCCTCGACCGACCAAGCGCGCGCGCGCAAACCTCACCGGCGACGCTCATGTCACACACCTCACTCAAGACTCCACTGCCCAGCCAGCCAATGGCAAAATCAATTACGAGGAGGTCCTCAGACTTGTGGACCAGCTCGACCACGGGCAGCTGTGCGATATCGTCACCAAGGCAGCAAAAGCACACTCGGACGTAGCCACCGACATCCACAACACGATCGAGGAAATGCGGGAAAAGGAACGGAATCGCGTAATCAATTTCGACTCCGCGTCTAAGTGTGTCTGGCATGATATTAACGTGGCGCATCGCAAATTAGAACGCTCGCAGCAGTATGATGTTGCAGACGATGTGTGGTGTGATACTGTGGATACGATCGATTCTATCGTTGACCGATGTGGGCCCTTTACAAGTCTCCAGACGCGATTAAATGGGCTGTCGGCCCTGCGCAGGATCGGAGAGATTATTTGTTTGTCTGATAGTGGTGTCGTGGGGCGTGAAGTGCGGAAGCAATGTCAAGGGGGCCACTGTCTTGAGGAGGCAATGATTGAGATTCTTTCAACCATGTCGGAGGGTGAGAGGATAGCGATCCGGGAGGAGAACTCGAGTGAAGAAGCTTTATGGCCGAAGTTGCTTAAGCTAGATGCCCTTGCGTATGGCTTGTGTCTATTTGAAAGACTTAATGAGGTGCTAAATTTGATCGATCCGCCACCAAAGGTTGACGATACATCCGATGGGGAAGACAGTGAAGATGAGGAAGGTAGTGAATACTTTGGAGAAGAGGGTGAAGACGAGGAAGAAGAAAACTCTGATGAGAACGATATTCAGGGCTACGACAATCCTGCAAATCAGCCATCGATTACGGACAGTTCAAATGGTAACCATCATGTATTCCAAGTATGAGAATCAGCGAACGAAGCACCTCTTAAATTGGATAGTGAACCTAGGAATAAATGAATTCATTTTCGTTATTGCTCGTTGGCAGGCTCCCTACAGACTTGTTAATGTCCCTCCGGCTACAAGTAAGAATTATTTCCTTGGCTGATATGAGCACAATGCTTGTCGACATAAATAGAATAATGCAAGATTGGCCAATGGTCATTTGCACGCAGATAAGTAAGTCCCTTGGCGGGGATGTGTCAAGATCCTTATAGCGAATATGTGGTTAAATTGCGACTAATTAAGGTTAAGATCTGTCTGAAAGTGGCATAGAGGGTATCCAACTCAGCCTCACGAGGCTGAGATAGTTTTACAACTCAAGGCTTTCCCCGCATATCCTCCCTTTCAGCACCGGAGTGCTTCATCTATCCTCAGAAATGCTGAAGCCTGGACTGGGATATAATAAATTCGATCAGCTCCTATTTCTCGATCGGTACTTTGACTCACACAATATTCATGCCACAGCCAACGATAGAGAGGTTTCCGAGCCACAGTAAGCCCAAGCTATGACTGTCAGTAATCCACCAACAGACAGAAGTCAATTTGGAGTCGGCATAATCTGTGCCTTACCGTTAGAGGCCACAGCGGTAAGCGCACTTTTCGACACAGAATGGGACAGCCACCTGTATGGCAAGGCGGTAGGGGATACGAACGCATACTCTACCGGTTCCATTGGACGCCATAATGTTGTTTTGGTACATATGGCAGGCATGGGGAAGATCGCTGCTGCGACCGCTGCTGCAAACCTGCGTGCGAGCTTTGAGGGTGTCCAGCTTGCCATTGTGGTGGGTGTTTGCGGCGCCATTCCACTCCGCAAGCAGCCAGATATGGAAATACATCTCGGTGATGTGATAATCAGCGAAGGGCTTGTCCAGTACGACTTCGGGAGGAGATACTCCAGCAAGCAATTTGCAAGAAAGGATACGCCGCACGATAACTTGCCAAGGCCTAGCCCTGAAATTCGCGCAGTCCTGGCCAAGCTGCAAGTTGAACAGGGCCGTCGGGCGCTGCATGAAAGGACAGTAGGGCATCTTTTAGAGTTGCGCGAGAAGCTATATGGTATCGCGACATATCCTGGAGCGACCGAGGATAAACTCTTCGAGCCAATATATAGGCACAAACACCACGTGGCTTGGGCGTGTGTCGCCTGTGCGAACAATGATGATGTCTGTGACAGTGCAATGAAGCTTACTTGCGACCATCTCCAGTGTGATGAAGGGAACCTTGTGCCACGTCAGAGATTATCTGAGCCATTTAACCCAGCGATCCACTTCGGACTTATTGCATCAGGGGACACCGTAATGAAATCTGGAGTGGATCGAGACAACATCGCAACGCGAGATCAGGTGATCGCATTCGAGATGGAAGGCGCTGGGGTTTGGGAGCTCTTTCGTAGTGTGCTGGTCATCAAAGCTGCATGCGACTACGCTGATAGCCATAAAAGTAAGAACTGGCAAGGTTATGCAGCGGCGACGGCGGCAGGTGCCACAAAAGGATTCCTAGAACATTGGACAATCAGTCCACGAGTTGGTGTGTATTCTTGCCTCGGATTTGCCGTTGGTTTTCAGGAGAATAACGAAGGATTCCAGATTCTTTAGGGTCCCTGCCACAAGATATCGGCTCAGAAGCAACAAAAAGCTCGGCACAGAAAGAGAAAGAGACCAATTTTCTAAAGAGCCTTCGAAAGTCGCCCTATCGAGATCGCAAAGACCGAAACCCTGATCGAATACCAGGAACGTGTGAGTGGTTCGTAGCTCATCGCCTCTTTCAAATCTGGGAAGAGAGCAGATCATCGACACTTCTCTGGGTTTCCGCAGATCCGGGGTGCGGGAAGTCGGTGCTTGCCAAACACCTGGTGGACACTGTCCTCCCTACGGATAGACGAGCAATATGCTACTTCTTTTTCAAGGATGACTTTGAAGATCAGAGGAGCATTACCACAGCCTTATGTTGTATTCTCAGTCAGCTATTTCAGGCAAGGCGCGACTTGCTCTCTGAAGGAATCCTCGAACAGTTCGAGATCCAAGGAGACAATTTTAGCAATTCATTTAGCGAACTTTGGGATGCTCTCATTACCACAACCGAGACCCATGACGCAGGCGAAGTAATCATCCTCCTAGATGCGATCGATGAATGTGAAGATGAAGGACGAATCCTGCTTGAGCAAGCATTGTGCAAGTTTTATGGCAGTAAAAGAGACTCGAATCTGAAGTTTCTTCTGACTACACGACCATATGGTAAGATAAAGCGTGGTCTTCGACCTCTCGACATTCCCGAATTGCCTGTCATTCATCTTTCCGGGGAGAGCGATGCTGAGATGCACAAGATCTCCGCTGAGATCGAGATATTTGTCAGGGAGAGGGTGAGGAATATCCGCGCAAAGCTGAGACTCGGACATGAGGAACAGCAGCTTATGCTGGAGAGACTCCTACAAATTCCCAATAGAACCTATCTCTGGGCTCAGCTCACGCTCGAACTAATCGAAAGCGAAGTTGACATTGATAAGAGAAGGATTGTAGATGTCACTACCAACCTTCCTAACAGCGTTTATGACGCTTACGAAAGGATACTATCGAAAAGCCGAAACACCGAGCAGGCCAAGAAGCTCTTGCATATTATAGTTGGAGCAGCCAGGCCTCTAACGGTCCAGGAAATGGGGGTAGCGTTAAGACTCAAAGAAAGCCACAGGTCATGTCTTGACCTTGATATTATTCCAGAAGAGCGCTTTCGCGACACTATACGCGACCTTTGTGGTCTCTTCGTGACCATACTTGACTCCAGACTATATCTGATTCACCAAACTGCCAAGGAGTTCTTGATCCAAGGCGCCTCACGAAACTCTCTACAACGCACATATGGCACGTTCGGCTGGAAACACTCGCTGAGCCCACAACAATCGCATCATATATTGTTCAGGATATGTGTCTGGTTCTTGCAGCTAAGGGAAGTAGAAATGGCAACCCTCGATGCAAAGACCGATTTGCGCATGTACGTCGACGCCTATCCTTTGCTTGACTACGCTGCGACGTTTTGGACGCTCCATCTGCAAGGTGCACATATCAATGCGGACACGATAATGCAGTTGCTCCGAGGATTATGTGATACAGGCTTAAAGGACTCGCGATTGTGGTTCAAGATATATTGGTTCAACACGCATGGGGAGATACCAAGAGACTTCAGTGCACTCATGGTTGCCTCCTATTTTGGACTTGATTCAGTTGTGAAGGAACTACTAGACGATTACAAGGGTGACTTAGATTTCGTGGATGGTAAGCATGAACGATCAGCACTTTCTTGGGCTGCCGAGCGAGGGTCTGTCGGTGTCGTCAAGCTATTGCTCAAAGGTCGGAGGCGCTCGTTTATCGGTATCCACGTGCCCTCTGGGAAAGGTGCAGAAGTAAACTCGATAGACGTATACATGCGTACACCGTTAACCTATGCGGCATGGAACGGGCACTTAGAAGTTGCGAGCCTCCTACTACGGAAGGGAGCTGCCATTAATGCAATAGACGAATTCGGCGCCACACCACTCCTTTACGCGACATACAATGCAAAGAAGCCTGTCGTTGATCTCCTTCTCGCGCAGGGAGCCAAGACACATTCTGGTGAGAATATTATCATGGCATTCTGCTCAGCTGCCGGAAAGGGGCAGGAACCCGTAATGAGGCTACTGCTCGAGAACGGCACTGATCCTAACGCGCGGCGCAGTGATGGACGCAACCTAATTTCATGGGCCGCTTCTCATGGATATAAGGCTGCGCTTACCTTGCTGATTGAGAGCGGTGCCGACATTAATAGAGGAGACTATGAAAATGGCCAAACAGCCATACACCACGCTATAAAATATGGGCACAAAGCAGCTGTCGGGTTGCTTGTGGAATATGGAGCTGATTCTAAGCTCGGCGACAAGAATGGACAAACACCATTGCATTTCGCTTCCAGTATTGGGGAGCATGACATAGTGCAAATACTGCTCAATAAAGATAGCCAACCGCCGCTGGAGTTGAGAGATGACGTACATATGTGGACCCCCCTTATATGCGCTGCTGCACACGGATATACAAGAATAGTCAGATTATTACTGGACAGCGGCGCTGATATTGAGGCGAATGATCTACGTTGTGGACGAACCCCACTGTCGTGGGCCGCACGCAAGGGACATGACGCAGTGGCAGAACTTCTTCTGAACCGCGGTGCCGAGTTGGAGTCCTTGGATTCATTCGCTCGTCGCACACCTCTCTCCTGGGCAGCTTTTAGTGGATACGAGGCTGTTGCAAAACTACTACTCGAGAGAGGGGCTTTCATTGAACATAGGGATCACCCTCATCGTTTTACCCCGTTATTGCTAGCTGTGAGGAATGGTCACCAAGCAGTGGTGAAATTACTCCTCGACAAGGGCGCTGACGTAGACTCTGAGGATACCTATTCCGGCCGCCACCCAATAGCCTGGGCGGCTGTGAATGGATACGAGGCCATTCTAAGGCTGTTTCTTGAAAAGGGTGTCCTTACTGAGCAAAGATGTGGCTTCAAGCATCAGACACCATTATCGCTGGCTGTGGAGAATAATCGCATGGCTGCCGTCTTGCTGTTGCTCGACAACAAAGCAGATATTGAGGCAAGGGATATCTATAGCGGAACACCTTTGTGCTGTGCAGCAAAGCACGGACATGCGTCAATGGTGAAGATACTCCTAGAGAGGGGCGCTAATCCTGAAGCCAAGGACATGCATGGCCTTACACCATTATCCTTAGCCTTAGCAAATAACCACGAGGCTGCAGTTTTACTTCTGCTCGATAACAAAGATTTTGAGACAAGGAAAGCTACAGCTGAATAACTGTATACTGTGTTGTTAAATGTGGATCTACATGAATGGGATTATCATTACGTACCAGGAAAGGACCAGTAATAACTGCAACGTGGATGTTAGGGAGACGAACGCTCGTTGCCGACTAAACTGTTCATGATACACGGCGTTCTACTCTGTATACTTTTCCTCAGGGATACTTGGTCAGGTGCAGGCTGAATTTGTACTATGCTAAAATGGTGACGAGCTGCGTAGAGAATCTGCACATACCTCTCAGCGTTGCAAGATTGACGGATCTCATCGGGGTATATATGGGCTATGATACCCAGTGTACTTACGACAAGTTCAGGATAATGCGATATCCAAAGCAAACATCATTACAGTGAATGGAGATGTTAAAGCATTGCTCGTAAGGCTTGAGAATATATATAGAGTAGCACAAGATGCACAATCTTGCAATTACAAGTATCACACCGTAAATATAGCCATCCATGATGTCTAGAGGGCTATTTCTCACCAGCTACCCCGCAACGAAGGTCTCCAGGTAATCCAAGTGCGGATCAGGATATCAAATCCACGGAGACGAAGATGACGAACCATGAAGCTGATTACCGCAGCCGGAAAGGCGCGCCCCACAGGAGCTCCCCTTGACTGGACATGAGCCAAACAGAACCTCCAACCCAATTCAACCTTTATCTGCTCTTACTACAAAGAATAATTTTGTATAAACAATCGCACAGTGATACCTCAATACCACAACAAAGAAAGTACCAGCAGAACGCAATGCAGGCAAAATGACTCCCCAAAGCCCCAGGTGGATCACAGCAGCGCGATTACTTAAGCGCGGACCCGCACATCCAGAAACCAAAAGATACAACCAACATCACTCCAGCGCCAACCAACTCCCCCTAAATCAAATCCTCCATTCCCCAACCATGTCCACGGACCCAGTAAAGCTCCTCGAAACCAATGTGGACGGGCCACCAACGCCCCGGCCAGACTCCCAAATCGACCAAGCCATCGCCGTCAAATACTGGAGCGACAAACCCGCAACAGTGAACGGCATGCTTGGCGGCTACGCCCAGGTCTCGCGGACCGACCTGCGCGGATCCCGGAACTTTCTCGCAAAGGCCCGTCGATTAGTTCCCGGGTGTCCGGTGACGGGGAAGCTCAAACGCGGCGTGGACTGCGGGGCTGGCATCGGACGCGTGATTAATGATTTTCTGGGCCAGGAGTGCGAAGTTGTTGATGCCGTTGAGCCGGTGGAGAAGTTCTCCCGGGTGTTGAGTGAGAGGCGGCTGACGAGGAATTGTGCTCTTGGGGAGGTGCTTACTATTGGTATTGAGGATTGGGTTCCTGGGGTTAAGGTTTATGATCTTATTTGGGCGCAGTGGAGTGTTCCTTATCTGACGGATGCGCAATTGGTGGAGTATTTGGTTCGGTGTCGCAGTGCTCTAACTGATGTTGGGATTATGGTTATTAAAGAGAATGTCTCTGAGGAGCCGGAGGGGGATATCTATGATGAGTCGGAGAGCAGTGTGACGAGGACTGATGAGAAACTACGAAAACTGTTCAAAGAAGCTGGAATGCAGCTAATCTTATCGGAGGTACAATCGGGCTTTCCTCGACAGTTGAGGCTGTTACCTGTCATATCTTATGCGTTACGGCCGAGGAGCTAGGTGGGGTAGATAAAGGACCCTACCCGTTCATTTGTCGATATCTTTGTCTTATTGGTGTCATTGTTGTGTGAACGTCATATTGGAGGTTATAACTTGGTTAATTGCGAACTGGTCATACATTAACAATGGAAGTCATCAAGATCGATGACATAGGTAAAAAACCACATTCTGCTTATATGCACTTGAACAAATCAAACACCATCCCACGACATGCATAGCTATGCAAAGAAAGGAAAGACAGAGGATTATGCCAGCATGTTCCCACTCGACTAACAAAACAAAGATAACGCCTGGTCAAGCCTCATCGTAGGATCTGTCCAAGACACCAAATTATAGACAACAAGGAGATCATAGGTGCACATCATCATTAGTTATCAAAAACGCCCACTAATCTCAGTCAGCCCACACAAGGCCCTCGAGACTAGGTACTCCAGCTGCCTCGGAAGTGGTTTCGAGTAACGCTCGACTTCTTTCCCATCCTTATATAAGATCAATGTGGGACGTTCCACTTTTGCGAAATCTGAAATATGTTTGTGATCGCCCACGTCGACTTCGTAGAATGCGACAGTGTCACTATATGCATAGGAGGCGAGGTCATCGTAGGCCAGATCGGTATCGGACGAACGACGCCGATAGTCACGGAAATTGAAGACCGCGTAGTTAGCTCCGCTGACTACATTGTGATATGTGTTCAAGCTAATCACGGTCAGTATCATAGATGAGGCGTACGAGAGCAATATGAAGCTTTACTTACTCGGTAACCTTGACAGATCCCATTGTTCCGGAGATTATGCTGAGCAAATGGAAGATATTGGGTTTGGGTTTGGGGTAGATTGGCCAGCTGTAGAGTGTTCCTTTGAAACACGGCTGGACAGTCTTTAAATAGTTAATTAAATGTCGTAGCAAAAGCGCCACTATCAGTATAGACGCAAGTATTATGACATGACGCGGAGTGTGGGTATATTAAGCTTCATTCCTTCACTAGCGTGAAGAAAAAGCGCTTCGGATAGGTTGCGAATATTGGTTATTGGCTCTGGCCTTGAAGTGATTGTGTTAATGATTCATGATAACCAGTGTTCTAGATACCTTGATTTAGATAATAGAAGAAGCCATTATCGTACTATAGAATCTGTCATATAAGCCAAAGCAAGCACTCATCCCTCCGCAATCCTACAAATCAACTATACTATTAGTGCATACAATGAACACGTCGACCTGTATAGACCCCGAAGCAACAATCACCTTACTCCCCATGTTCATACGATGTACCCGCCTTTCCGCGTATCTGAGTGGATAAGAATTCCTGGAAATAAACTCCACCCAAGTCTGGAACACTCCCATACGAAGTGGTGTTATCTCATTCTGACGAAAACCTTTATCAACCGTTCAGGTCTCATTACATTCGATGACGAGCACATTTCCTAAATCTGTTAAAAGTAACAATACTTTGTTCGACCCCATGGAAGAAAAACTACAGCACCTTCGGCTGGCCATACCGAAATGGTGTCTTGGGCATTCTTGGCTGAAGGATTAATTGGCGGGTCGATAACCGTTTTTGTAGCCCGCATTGGGTTTCATCCGCGACTTCACCCAGACCTATTAAAACCATTCCTTGGGTGTCGGGTGCTTTTGCCTGAGTGGGAAGGACGATATTGAAAATTTGGCTCTGTGACAAGTCATGTTTGAATGGGTATTTTGGGGTCGAATGGCATGGTTGATCTGGACCCTTTATCACTTGGATTTTATGGTTGACGTAAAGACGTGCAAATTTCCGATGTATTACGTCAGATATGCATTTTTACCTTTTCTAATTTTATAATAAAACTATTTTGCCTCAACTCTTGGGCTTCTGAGGAAACAAGAGGCTAGAACACTGCCAAGACGTGTGGTTTACATTCCTTCTTAGCTAACGTAATGTAGATTTTGGAGCGCTGAGGTCACCGAAGGTGCTATGGTCTACCTAAGGACAATTTGCCCTACGAAGCACCAGAAAGGCTATCAGTTCAGCTCAACTAGCTAATTTGAACAATCCAGGCGGTTGGGGGTCAATCAGTCCACGCAATTCAATAGACTACCTTTATAATCCTCTCTACTCAGTTTTGTAACATAAAGCTTTATACTGATCTTATTAACTGCTAAAACCACCTGAATTGCTCAGATTCATATTTAGTTCTCGATGGCTGAGTCGCAGTGCGAGTTTCGGTTTACAACCAGAGCTGCTCTCGGACCTTGGTAAAGACCTGTTAATGGAGTTATGGGTTTTAAATCCGACTCCGGTTAAGATATGCCCAAGTACGAACTGTAAAGTTTTGATTTTGGAGGTAGATGTATTTCCTTTGTTAGGAGGAATTCTATCTAGAATACCATATAGCTAGAGGTACTAACTAGCAACGAGTGTGACATTAACTACATAAGGAAATGGTAGTGCTATATAAAACCTCCTCTTTTGACTGTGATATGTGCTTATAGTGTAAGATATACCTGGAACTATTCTGGGGATTTTATCCAAAGTAACGTTTAATGGTTCCCATAACTTTCCCTCTTTGACCCCCGAGATCGAACTATGGCCTAAAATGACGAACGATGACAATGCGATGGTCTCTGTATAGACCAAGAATGATTATGCTGCTTTTTACCCATTAAAGCCAACGAGCACAGTGAGAGATTGGAGCTTGTTGAGGTTGTGAGAAATGTCATACTGTATGGAATACCGAGGCGGGCGTGCAGTTCGTTGACGGGTTCTGTTGTGCACAACGAGAACAACCTAAGGGCAGGGTTATGTGCTATATGTCTTGTAAGATAAACCCCTCAACCCCGCAGCCTTGATGCCCAGTCTGCTGGATTCAACCACCCCAGTCTTTCCATCGGCTCGTGTTCATATCAGGATTAGAGTTCCCACGATGGTCTGCAAGAGATGTACTTCGATATTCCAATGCGCTCTACAAGATCGAGTTGAAGTGTACCGTACATGTTACAACGACAACCATGCAGGTATTCCACCCTCGAAGATCATAACAGATAGCTGTGGCATATATAGAATTATAGTGCCACCTAGGTTCATATCATAACCAAGGGCTCACGAGTTCAGGGAGAAAGAGCTTTATATTCTGAGAGTAACCCTCAGGGTAAAGTATACCCTCCATCTACAACAAGATCGGCCCCAGTAGTATAACTTGAAGCATCCGAAGCCAGATACAAATAGGCACCTTTGAGCTCATGCGGCAGAGCTTCCCGACCCATTGGAATTTTACCTTTCCAAATATCCTTTGTCTCGTCAGGAACAAAGGTGGAAATATCAGTGATGATGTATCCAGGCGAGACTGTATTCGCGCGCGCAAATTGAACCCATTCGACCGCAAGTGATTTACCTATCATTATTAGCATTTTTCAGGTTGTAGCCAGAACAGTAGTATTGACATACACAAATGGATCACTCCGGCTTTAGCCGCATTATACGCAGCTTGCAGTTGTGGTATATTGACAATGTGGCCACTCATGGAAGCGGTCGCAACGAAACTACCATATGTGAAGCCTTGTAGAGGATTGCCAAAGATATCTGTACCCTCGGTCTTCTGCCTTCTCCAATGAGCGCCAGCGGCTCTGGCACAATAAAATGTTCCATCTAGATCTGTCTGCGTCACATCTCTGTAGTGGTCAAGGGGAGCATCGATCATGGGACCCTGAGTCCACGGAATTCCGGAGTTGGCGATGAAAATGTCCAAGCGACCGTTGAATTCGCGAACACACGCGTTTAACAGCTCTTCGACCTTTTCGCTTTCGCGGATGTTTACTTGGTATGCGCGGCCTAGTACATGATTAATCAATGTATTTTCAAGAGGCTCGAAAAAGGGGAATGAAAGATGATATGAGACATACACTGAACACCGTATTTAGTCTCAATATTTGCAGCCTCCTCAACGGCTTTGCTGTTTCTGTTATACCAAATGGCAACATTGGCGCCTGCCTCTGCGAGTGCATGTGCCACGCTCAACCCGATACCCGATGCTGCGCCGGTGACGACGGCAGTTTTCCCCTTGAGCGAGAAGAGAGCCATAACACTGTCCTGCACTGGAGGGGTAGTGTTGTTATGGCGGAAGAGGCCATTGACGACTGGACCTTCGGACATTGTGTCTGTTTTTGTAGCTTGAGTATGTGAAAAGCTAGGTTGAGAAGACAGGAAGAAACACGTACCTCATACCTAGCCCAAGGTGCCCTCATTAAATAATGTCCTGACAGACGGTGTGCTACCTATCGTGGGGTTGTGTCTCCACTTAGTGTAGGTATTCATTAATGTTGTCATTGAGATGACACTAGGGCTCAGATTCCGGCGGAAGTCCTTCAGAACGGGTTGTTGGCGGCTACCGGGCATGACATTGACCACATAGTAGACGGCACAGAGCATTATATGGCCATTACATACAGACTGGGAGTTCTTGCCTCTATTCTATAAAATATCTCTATCTACACATGTTCATATGTGTTGGTGCCCCAAAGCACGCCGCGAACGTATCGTAGATTCAACCCCGCAATAAGGTCCGGTTCCGAACGTCGTGCATTTCCGGCGGAAGCTCATTTCTGTGTGCTAGACTTCGTGGAATCAGTCCTTCATACGGCATAGTGTGGTGGGTCGTGGGTCCTTCCTCTTCTAGCTTAGGTCATGGCTCGAGAGTATGGGATCACACTGATAACGAAGGAATAATCTGGTCTACAACTATCACCTAGCTCTATCTTGGTCTATATCCGATTCTGTCGTGATTCACACTAGCTAGGGTCGAACCACTACATAATACTTTACTAGACCATGGAATACATTTCCAATGTCTTCAACTGGTGGAAGAATGGAGACGGGAAACCAGACTGTGGGACGGACCCACACCACGGTCTTGGGGTTGACCGCCATATGTCTTGCGATCAAGGTAACCTCCAATGTAAGTGGCCTCTAACTCCTTAAGATAACAACTGGTGACATGTAACACTGGTGCGGTGTATGAAAACCGCCTTGACACCGAGAGCTGTTGATGGAAAATGAAGCCTAAGGTACCACAAGCTCGCGGCCTGTCTAACATTGCTAGATCATTAGAAACCCCACGTAGATTGTGATTTTGAACAGTATAATCTGAAATGAAAGTAGGTACCAAAGGTTGGTCAAAAGGATAGCGAGTTCTCTCGATGTGGCAAGTATCAGAACAGTTGTTGTTAATACTAATGTGATTTTGTAGCGCAAGATAGTATACGGCCGCCTACTACATTGCAGTGGGAATTCAGGCTCTATTTATACATAGGAATCTGAGAGTCTCATTGAGCTTTTGAGGACTGAATGAGATGGGCAGGTCGTTTGCCTACCGACCACGACGATCATCAGACCGCGTAAAATGATAGGCAACGGAATGGATTAGGAGAGATCTGGCCACCCAAGGCGTGTCTCATAAGATTATCTCGTGCGAGTATGGCACCTTGTCAACTACACTGCACAGACCCCTTGAGAATCCTTTCTGCCAGCCTGATCAGTATTGGCCTATCAATTCATTTCGCCTTGCGCCTCGTCTAACGGTATTAACCTTCCTCGCACCTAGTCACATCTCTCGTCCACCAAGTCTGTAATTTTAAGCGCCTGCCGCGTAGACACGTATAGACCAAGTCAACTCAGCCGTACATAGTAAAACGTTTACTCTCTACAATACAACGGTAGAAATATCATAGGTCTAGTCAACACGTCTTAGCTTCGAAGTACTAACTCTCGGGGGTATCCTTCATAGGCCACTCGCGATATCTTCCCTTGGAGTCTGTGCACCTTAACGAGGCATGGTTTCTAGTGGTTGGCCGCGGCCAAGACACTCTATTTTTAGTATCTACGAGAAATCCTGGAGTTAGCGCTGGAACATATCTGGTCGAAAGAACCAGCATAAAAATCATTGGTGATGATGATCGCCCCTTATGAGCAGTGTTGCGACCAATCAACAGCAAAGGCGCTGATCATAATCTAGGATTAGTCACCCTCCTCCCTTGCATAATTCACCACCATGAGCCAGAAACGTAACTACAATTCCTTCTCCATCCAAGAAAGCTTTGAACACATTCCGGGCCCTCATCCATCTGATTTTACAATGGCTTCCATTTTAAGATGGGCAAGGAACTCATTCAGGAGGGCTCCGTCGCACCCCATGTGTTTCCCGACCACTGGCTTCGAGTCCACCCATCCCAGATCCTCGAGGAGGAGCGATTTGAGGACTTGAGGAAAGGTCAATATTATCCTGTCAATATCGGCGACATTTTCAGCTCCAAATATCAGGTAGTTGGGAAGCTGAGGTTCGGTATTAGCTCTACAGTATGGCTCGCTCGCGACCTGGAGTAAGCTCGTTCCTATTCCTTGGCGTCTAGCCGTGACAAGCTAATGGCGTTAGAGGACATCAATACGTGACGCTCAAGGTATACACGCGCAGTCAGTCAGACTTGGCCGAGTTTCAGATTTATAATCCTTTGAACAAAGGGAGTTCATCACACCCTGGCTATACTCATGTAAGGCGAGCGCTAGATGTCGTCACCATCCCTCGCGCGGGAGGCGACCATTGTTGTCTTGTTCAGAAGCCGATGTGGGAAAGCTTTCCAGATCTTCTCTACCGCAATCCCACTCGTAGATTTACCGAGGAACTACTCAAGGCTGGCCTCATGCAGATTTTCCTTGCGCTTGACTATCTACATACCGAATGCAAGCTTGTCCATACAGGTAGGAACACAGTCACTCAACTACGACTGCGTGCAAGGGGAAAGGAAGCAAACAAAGGAGTCCGTGCTCCACTAACCATTTTTCTGACTAGATATTAAGGGGGATAATATATTCTCCAAGAATTCGAGGATGAATCGATCCTTGAAAAGTTTACCGAGGCTGAAATAGTGGACCCTTCACCACGAAAGACCGTCAACGGTATCCCAGTATATGCGTCTAGACGATTCGAGTTGCCAAGCTCATTTGGCAGGGCTGTTCTCAGTGACTTTGGCTCAGCGGTGCGAGGGGATGAGAAGAGAAATCATGACGCACAGCCGAATGTTTACAGATCTCCGGAGGTAATGTTGAAGACCGAATGGAGCTATCCAGTGGATATATGGAATGTGGGCACTATGGTAAGTCCTACAGTTCAAATCTGTCAACAAATATTTGCCGCTCTATACTAATATGGATGAAAAGATTTGGGACCTCTTCGAAGGAAAACACATGTTCTATGGCAACGATCCAGACGGGAAAGGATATTCTACCCGTGCGCACCTTGCGGAGATGATTGGCCTTCTAGGACCACCGCCGTTGGATATGTTAAAGCGCGGAATACGGAGCAATGAGTTCTTCACTGAAGATGATATGTACTATGTTGTTCTTGGATCCACGAACCGCCAGCAAGCGGCTTATCAATATTGCACAGGCCAATGGAAACAAGATATCGAAATACCAGAGCAACGCCTAGAAACATCGGAAAAGTTCCTTGATGGGAGAAACAAAGAGATATTCTTAGCATTCATGAGGGGGATGTTGCAATGCAAGCCAGAGGATAGAAAGACGGCTAGAGAACTTCTTGAGGACCCTTGGCTCAATGACCGACTAGACTAATTCACCAGTGACTCCATGATGCAGAGATTCATTACCTTCCCTACGCCAGTTAGCTCAGATGACATATGCCGGGCATTCAAGCTGCCACCAACTCTGCTGGGCTTACATTACACGTCATTCAACGTTGCCCATTCATGTATCTTGCCATGTCATTTCCTGAAGCAGCGACCTAATGACGAGTCTATTCAATCTCGCCTTTTAGCAATGCAATATGTTGGGTCTTTCAGTCGCTGTTTTCATTCCACGCATTGGTTGATTCGATTCCATCTCACAGTTTGGGAATGTTTCCCATATGACCGCTCTATACCTAACACTCTCTTCATTAACATCTTTAGATAAGGAATTACTTCCTATATTCCTCATCAATCTGAATCAATGCATCCATCCCATCCCTCTCCAAAGCTTCTGTGTCCAGAACCATCGTCGCGATCAAGACCGCCGACTCCGTCTTGCTGGCATTATCGCTGATCCGGTGATGGCACCCCGGCGCCTCATACCACGACCCACCCGTTTCAATCACCTTCATCGGATCATCATTCATCTTGTTCAGTAATGTTCCGCTAACAACATAGGCTGCAACGGCAGCACCACCGTGCCGATGAGGGGGCGTAGAACCGTTTGGGGGGAACTCGACGCGAAGGCCAACAATGCTCTTTCCAGGGGTATGGGTGAGTTTGTATTGGTAGACAATGTTGATGGCAGGCATCGGGCGCCTGATTTATTAGATACGGTGTCAAACTCGGTGGTAATGAATATACAGTACATACCTGGGGTCGTAGGTTGGTTCTTCCATTTTAAGATTCCGATGATGGTTTTGATTGTCCTGTGGCTTAGATGAAGGGGTATTTTAAGATGCTTTTATATTACCATGTCCGTCCTATGGTGAACAGTTATACCACACCACCAACTCACATAGGCTATTGTAGCATTGGCCATATCAGATACCGAAAGCCTATTCGGCCCGAGCACCGTGCGGGTGGTGCTGGACATTCCGCACTGGCATTCCGATAGGCTATCAATAGCCTATTCTATGCCGACCGCAATAGGTTATCGATCTTAAGGTTCATACATCCTAGCGGTCATATTTAAGATCCATTTTCTTTACTGGCTACTGGCACATAATGAGCAAGGATTTCAAGAACACTATGATCGTCCAGTATTATAAGCCCTACGGAAAGAATTATTAATGCGACTCTTAAGCCTCCCGGCGACGAAGATCATTGACAAGTGTTCGTTGCGGTCGGAACCGAGCTAGATCGAGCACTCGGGTGTCTCTGGAAAAACAAAAAGGATACGGCAGCTCTTCAGTTTCCATTGGTATACTATATATTCGAGACGTTGAGATGGGTGATGAGGACCCCGAGAGCCATAAATCCCCTTGGGCCGCTCCCGCCCGTTGCGATTTACAGTAAAATGGCTCAGTTAGAACCGTCGAGCTACTTTATTAAAGACCGGGCGTTTCGCTAAGTCCAGACTTCCAGAACTTTTAACATGGTCAAAGCATGTCTCGGTAATGGACATCCTTCCCAGCTGCACATCTCCAACTAGTCCTCTTGAAGGCATGATCGTGAGGTCACAGGATGATCCAAGGCTCAGTACAAATGGCATTCAAGATTGAACACGCGACAACCTTCCGTATTTTCATACCCTACCATGATTAGTCTTTGGTTGTTGATATTGTTGATGAAACCTCGTATGGCTGTTATTTCCAGCGATTATCGGCCAGTCAGAAACCTAGTTTCATCAGAAGTGCCTGCCAAGACTGTGAACTTTATTAAGGAGAAAAGTTTTCCATGTCGTATAAACAGAGATAAGGATTCTCCTATCCAGGGAACGACCAGTAGGAAGTGTTCTGACTGGCGCGATCATTGGAAAACGCGTGGAAGCTCGTATTTATGGGTCCTAGGGTATAATCTCGGAGCTTTATAGGGTACCGTTTGTCACGGGCTGAACGGGCTAGATATGAAATGTCTTACCCCAAGCTAAGCTTAGTTGGCAATTAGGGACGCATCACTTTACCCTGACATGTTCTCCGGGCTGGGGGAAGTTGCCACTCTTAAGGTCCTGGCCTAGAGTCATTCATGACGACAACGCTCTGGATCGCGAAATGTTGCCACATACGGTACGAGGAGGAGTATTCTCGGCGCGGGAAGACGGACACAGGCCGAGGTCCAACGTTACGAACCTTAAATTTATGGCTTACAAGTTACAACCGTATGAGCAAGACTTTTTTTGGACGCCACTCCATCCCTGGCACACACAACCGCTGGACCAAGGATGATGCTGTCCTTATCCACCTAATCTTACTTTTGAGCATGGCAATCCCTGTATCTTCCGAACGTCTAATCAATCGTCTTAATCGTTGCAAGAACCACGTGTGCGCCACGGTCCTATCCCCATTAAGCGTAGGAAATGGCTGGCCCGTGTCCACAGTGGATCCAGCCCAGTACTTCATAGTTGGTAGCCACACCTTCCAGTCCCAAGGGTTGAAATGTCGTTGTGACCCGTAGTGCGGGCGCCTTCTTCTCGTTTTCGCCGAGTCATGGCCATGTGTCCATATATGAGCCTAGTCTCTCTCCCGTACTCATCATTACAGCGATGGGTTGTTATTACGGGGATCACTATTGTCCCTCTCCATCCATCGGGCCGGGATGGTGTCAAATGTTAATAGCTGGGTGTGGTTGGCGGTCGTAGTGCTAATCGGTAGGTTATTTTAATGTTGGGCAACTCTGCAGATCTCTAACAGATTCACCCTAGCATTGCTACGCTATGTCTCCCGCTGGCTTCAATTGGGTACGCCTAAAAACTTCCAAATTGAAGACCTTTTGATGATTGTCAATGTGGTATGTTTGCAATTCTAATGCTCCCAGGTATTACGGGGAGACTAACTATGCCAGATTCTCTACGTTCTATTAACGGTTTATTTGATTGAGGTTGAAAAGTATGGGACCAATGGCATTCCCTTAGACAAAGTCGACCAGATCAAACCTTCAACGATACCGGATCTTATCAAGGGTAGTAAACTAGTCATTGTGGTAGAACAGCTATGGCTCGGAGTCATCTGGGGATGCAAGGCCTGCTTGCTCTTGCTATACTCGACCATGACGTGAGTTAACAAGCTACCTTTGGCGATTTAAATTTAATCAATCAATAGGTCTGGCCTTTCGCAACATCGAATTGTCAAACTTATTGGCGCATTCTGTGCGCTGAGTTTCGTGCTAGTTGAAATCCTCTTCTTCGCAGCATGGTGTCACCCTTTCTCCGCCTACTGGTCGGTCCCACCAAAGAACATACAGTGTTCCGTCTACCGCAATCACCTCATTCTAGTCCTGGCACTGAATATCGCCACGGACCTGATGATCATGTGTATCCCATTGCCACTCTTGATCAAGGCTAAGCTCAGCCTGACCAAGAAAATTACGCTCTGTGCTGTTTTCTCACTGGGCATATTCGTCATCCTCTGCTCCATCCTCTCCAAATACTATTCCATCTCGAATCCCTACGGAGACCGCTGGGTTGACTGGTACGTCCGAGAAGCGGCAACAGCCATCGTTGTTGCAAATATCCCTCAAACATGGACCCTGTTCCGCCGGATGTTCAACTGGAAGTCCTTCTTGGCACACTCGTCATACAACCGCAGCCATAGCCGAAGCAAGTACACGAACCGTCTTGATAGCTCCACCATCCATCTATCGCGATTCAAAGGTGGAGATAAGTCGCACACGCGCTCCGTCGATATCACGGCGTCTGGGGAACATATTAATCAGGACCAGCCGTTGGAAATCTGGGCGCATCGTCAGTTCCAGGTCACGAATGAACCGGGGGAGTCGAGCGATAGCGGTAGTCAGAGTAGTGTCAGCTTGGAGTATGATACTACTGGGCTGAATCCTCAGGGGAAGACGACTGTGACGACAAGACCGTGATTAGATGTCTGCTTGATGTGGTATGAATGGCTGGGATGAATAATCATACACTAGAGCTTGTATGGACTTTGAGTCTTTTGAGACAGCGTTAATGTTTTTGACAGGATGGTTATAATTAGACATTGATAGATAATTAGAGATACCTCGATAATGGAGACCACACTTAGGGTCCAGAGAACACTCCGTTCATAAAAATCCCGGAACCTGCCCGCCAAGCCTTGCATTAACTGACCAGGTTCAATCGTTCACGCAGCATTCGGCAGTCGTGTTGCCTGCAGCTGGGCCATGCAGATTTCCACGCTCGGCAATGAATGAACCAGGATCCGAGTACAGCTAAGATCTTAAGATTCTCGTCTACGTAATGAATTCTGCTTAGAAAGTAACAGAACAACTGAGAGCAAAGAAGAGCGTAGTCTTTAATCAGCCCTCCAACAATACATAATGTTGGAGATAAGGTAGTCAAAGCGAGACCTTGATGTCTATCGCATTTTGGTTGAGCGAGATTGAGAAATAATTTCGTTTGAAACTGCCTTTAATGCCTTGGACCATGTTGACTAGTTTTCATACTTGTATACGGCCAAAAATCCTGGAATATCCAAGAAATATCAGCATTCTGAAGTTTCACAGCTCCCTGAAAGCTTATCTAGACCTATACCCTGCACCCTCGAAGAGAACCACCAAGTTCCTACACCAAATTATCCTTTTGGATTCACATATAAAAATTATTTGTTCCACCTCCTCACACGTCTATCCATTCATAATAGTAACCCTTCATAAGACACGCGGAACGTTCCACTATGCCCGGATTGGCATTTAACCCCGACAACGATATTCCGGACTTGTCCGGTAAAGTGATGTTCATCACTGGAGGTAAGTTACCATCCATTGATCTCTTCGTTTTCTCTCTAACGGCGAGCAGGAACGGCTGGTTTGGGTGCTTAGTCGGTCGCCCAGCTGGCCAAGCATTCTCCGGCGCGGATCTATATCAGCGGTCGGAACGCGACAAGCGCAGAGACAATCATCAAGGAAATTGCCGAGACTGGGTCAAATACACGAGTATCATTTATCGAATGCGACCTCACCTCTCTAGAGTCTGTAAAAAAGGCCGCAGACGAGATCATCGCAAAAGAATCGCGGCTCGACGTGCTCATGTGCAACGCAGGCATATTGGCACTCCCTCCAGGCCTGACAAAAGATGCAGTTTGGCACAAACCATCTAGGCCATGCACTACTTATCCAGAAGTTGTTACCACTACTCCAACGTACCGCTGAAACAGTCGCAGATGTACGTGTCATTATCCTCACATCTGCATATTATCAGCTGCATCCTTCCGGGGGGATCATTTACGACGACTTGAAGACTACACGGGATTATGGCTTCTTAGGATCCTGGAGACGGTACGGTCAAAGCAAGCTAGCTAATATCTTTTATACTCGGGAGTTGGCTCGTCGGTATCCACCTATTACTGTCGTTTCTGTTCACCCCGGGGTGATAACTACCGGTCTGGTTGAGAACCTGGGATGGGCCCATCGCTGGATTATCTATGCGACTACCTATAACCAAATGGTGACGCTGGAGGAGGGTGGTTATCATCAGTTGTGGGCTGCTACCACGTCTAAAGATTGTTTGGAAACCGGTCAGTATTATACGCCGGTTGGTGTTGCGTCTATCGATAAGCTCACTAAGACCGGGCGTGATGATGTATTGGCTGGTCAACTTTGGGAATGGACGGATAAGGCGTTGGAAAACTATTTGTGATTGATTCGGAAAGATGGTTCTTTTAATCCCCTAACGACGTTTCTTTTCCTTTGATTTCATGATTTTAGGCGTGGTACACTTCATTTTATCCTATGTTTCGCCCTTGGTTCCGGAATATATATATATTCGATGATGTCATAGTATCGTACACGTCATTCCACTGTTTGATAATAAGCTATGTTGGTCCTTAGAAAGATAGAGATGAAAGCACTACGGTGATCATTCTAGATACTACAGTTTACTTAATTTCCTTTTCATATTTGAATGCCAGTAAAAACTCTCAGGGTCGGGACTGATCCAGTGACGATGATTTCCCGAAACAAGACTAGTGACACTCACGTGTAGCGCTATTCCCAAAGTGAAGCTAGTGACTCGTCCATTCCAGAATTAAGATTCAGGGATCACAAAATGCATTATACTTTCACGGCAGATGTTCAGGTCAAACCCCTGAAGAACTATTCGGTATACATTTAGAATTCGGCTGGCTGTCTGGCAATGGCCGAGTTAAATCGTGCTTCGCGAGGTGGCAGGAATAGGAGTGCATGCGATCTGTGTCGGCACAGAAAGGTACGGTACATTGAGTCCCGGCCATATCCCGAATCCCAATAAATGGCTTATCAACAACCGGTCCAGATTCGTTGTGATCGCACCCAACCGTCTTGTGAAAATTGCTTGCTGGCGCGAGTGTCATGTACCTTTACTGTGAAGCCAGCTGAGGCGCGTAAAAGCATAAGACAGTAAGATACATCCTGAAGCTGCTTTTTGAGTTCCAATGGCCTAAAATCATCCTATCTAGGCGTCTCTCAGAGACTCAACGCCATGTAGAAAATCTTGAGAACTTGATCACCAACGGCGACGCAGGCTCTCGTAATCCAGCGAAAGCTTCATCTACTCATCATTATTCCAAGCAATCTCATTTTCATGACACGGCTGGCTTCGAGAATGCCATGTCTACATTCCAACAGCATTTGGAATATTCCTGGCCCGGAGGTGATCGGTCATCCCACAGGGCCAGCTTCTGCTCTGCAATTTATCACCACACTGGTTCTCATTTCGACCTGGACGACTTCTTCAGTCAGGTCACGGACTCGTACCAATCGCAATATGGCATAGAAGAAAAGAAACAAGGGATTTCTCAATGGCCTGACAATCGTTTAGTCAGGAACTGTATTGAGTATTATGATCGTAAAGGGCTTTACTCTGTCTTTCCAATAGTCGATATTCGTGTGATCCGTGAGCTCCTCGACGCAGGTGTTCTAGACGACCAATCCAAAGCCAGCCCTGTGGCCAACAAGGCATGTCTAGTCGCATTTACGGCCCTCATAGCTCAGCTACATCGCCACAGTCCAATGTTTGCAAACGCTAAGCCAGATACTTACGTGCGCGCAGTATTATCGTTGTTACCGGACTTATTCATGGAAGAGGCTGACGTGAGAACATTGGAAACGTTCATTATCTTGGTAAGTGGCTGTGGTGTGGAAATGGAACCATTATCTAATTTTTACAGACAATATATATACCCCCGACCGGGCAAAGCTACCCAGCCGAGATGATGCTTGCTGCAGCTGTACGCATCCTGTATAAGCTTGGTGGCCACCGGCAACGCGCTCCCAATGAGAATCACGGGACGCACAATCATTATCATATACGGTCGCTTTTCTGGCTGAGCTATTGGATAGACAAAGAAATGTCATTACGAGCGTGCCGCGAACCGATGATAAACGACGCAAGCTGTGACTTGGAATTGCCGTCCACCTATGTCTCCCAGTCCTCAACTTATCAATTCCTACAGGCTCCCCTATCGTCCGACATACTATTATATCCTTCCGATCTCCGCCTTTCCCTGATCAAATCGAAAATCTATCGTCTGCTTCACTCCGACTCGGGCCGTGAACAGCCCGAATCTACCCGGCTGCAACGTATCCTTGAGTTAGATCAAGAGCTGAGTGCCTTAGAGTCGAGCTTTCCTGCACATTGCCAACCTCATGTTTTCGCAACCCCGGACTGCCCTTTATACGCGTTCCATGATCTTAGTATGCGTGGTGTGACCTTGCACTTGGACTACTACTATTGTGTGAAAAGAATCCACGAGGCAAGTGCCGCCTGCGGCACGCAGTACTCCTTTTCGTCGGGGATGGGCCTTTCTTACCAAACGTCACGATGCATGTTGCTGTACATTAACCAAGTACGGGCTTTTATCACTTGGCATAGTTTCTGGTTCGTACCAACCGATATCCCCTCGCTATTCCTATATACAAGCATGATTGACTTTTACGGTAGGATATATGCTCAATGGCTGCTATCAGCTGTGATATCTCTATTTTATCACTGCATGGCCAATCCCACGTCTTCTACCTTTTCCGGGGATCTTGAAATTCTCGAAAATACACGTGACATTTTTACTTCTTTAATGCGCAATACCGAAGACGGGAAGTGTATTGCGCCGTTCTACATTACCGAGGCTTTTGTTGACAAACTGATTCAATTCGCTAAGCAATCATACATGAGAGCCACTGCTATATGAGCGTTAACGTGTACACTACCTATTTTCCGATACGTTACAATTTTGTGACTATAATATGACTCTGATAATATTTCGAAGGAGAATGGTACAATTACGACTTCCGCAGCTGCATGGTCCACTAACTGGAGCTTTAACACGAGGCAAGAATGATCAAAAAGGCCCTTCTGGCTGGTCTATAGATAGATAGATATGGAGAGTTGATACCCAACCTCACGAGTCACACCTCGGCACGGTACATCAAAGATACCGGGACAAATGCCGTTGTTTGAATTACCTTCGGTTGTCATTAAGCCGACCGAGGCCTCGAATCCACCATAGGTCCTCAAGCCTGCGCTCTTGGCAAACCTTAATTTTCCAATCGACTTTCCCAAGTAGTCATAGACTCCCTGATTGGCCTTCAAGGCCGTAAGGACAGGCATGAAAGCACGGGGAAATCAAGATGCAGCTCCTCAGGTGAAACGCTTAATCGCAATGGAGCAGCGTGCCAAGAAACACCGTCATCTTTATCTGGACCCGCCAAAGCTGTCCGAACGAATTAGATTTCTGCCGCTGAATAAGCGGGCCGTTTTTGCGCCGAGACGTGAGATGCCAAGCCCTGATAATCAAGCGCCCGTATTCGCTGACAAGACTGATTCTACGTGAAGGAATTTCGTTTTCACTGCCTATGAGCGGATGATTCTCACTAACTAGCTCGATAGAAACGGGTTCCTACATATCTGAAGAGCTTGCAGTGATTATCCCTCCCTGTAGAGGTATTGTGAGGAGCATATATCGTGCATAAAATGCTTACTGTCTGTACAGAATTGCAATACTACGCATGGGCTTCATCACAAGCCAGGTAACACCCCGGATTCGGCTTGAATAGCATGTGCTCCGAGCTAGAAATTAATCATTTCTTAATTGACACTAGACAAACTCGGTGATTTGTCGCTACCCTTTGTTACGTGGAAACTTGGAATGAGTATACTCCAGAGTACTCCGGCAGACATAGATGCATAACAAGCTGCGCCCCATAGCAAAGGCGGCCTTGGCTGCAGATCTTGTGGCTCTCCAGATTCAATCCACTGTTCCAGCGGCCCCACTATACAGACCGTGAAACCCAGTCACATTCGACCCATTCGTCATTCCAGGAGCAATTCACTGTGATAGGCTGCGAAATGTTGTTGAATGATGATTGACACCCTGCGTTACCGTATTCAGAAGGTCAAACTTCATTCTGCCTATATCTCGAACATTAAATCCGGAGAGTGCTGACGACGATGGTGACGAACGAGGACGAATCTAGTCAACCGGCAGTAGACCTTGGTAGAACATGGAATCCCATCTGCTCATGGCCCCGCAAGTTGGATAATGAAGATTGGGGTATATATTGGGTTTTTGTCGTTGCCTTCAGGATGACAATCACTCAGATCTTTCTTTCAATAGTTCACCGCCAGTGATATCTCCCTGTTGTTCCGACCCTCAATATGCAGATTATTTCTTTGAGCAAGCTGGCCATGCTAGGCCTAGCCGGCCTAGCAATTGCCCACCCCGGCGTCCACGAGCCCAGCTCAATGTCGCACTCTGCGAAGAGAAGCTTCCTCAACAACGCAAAGCGTTCCCTCAGCCAATGCAGCAGCCATCTGGAGCGCCGTGGAATCAACGACCGGATCCAGGCTCGCCGTGCGGCCGCATACGAGATGTATCGCAAGCGCAGCATTGACGCTCGCGATTACAACCCCTCCGTGAACACCTCGCACCACTCCACCCTCGACGTGACCTCTCAAACCACCGAGCAAGAGCTGTTCGCCAAGAACCCCGTGTGCATTCTTTCCCCGGAAGGAGAAATCGGACCTTTCTGGGTGAAGGGCGAACTGGTCCGGTCTGACGTCCGTGACGGCGAAGCCGGTATCCCGATCATCATGGACGGCCAGTTCATTGACATCGAGACCTGTGAGCCTATCAAGGATCTCTACTGGGACGTGTGGAACTGCAACTCCACCGGTGTTTACTCAGGCGTCCAGAGCTCCATGAATGGCAACGGTAACGACGACTCCAACCTCGATAAGACTTTCCTGCGTGGAATCCAGAAGACCGATGCCGAGGGTGTCGCTCAATTCAAGTCCATGTTCCCCGGTCACTATTCCGGCAGAACCACCCACGTCCACGTCGTTGCCCACGTCGGTGCTACCCAGCTGCAGAACAACACCATCACCGGCGGTCACGTCGCTCACATCGGTCAGCTCTTCTTCGACCAGGATCTCGTTTACAAGGTCGAAGCTACCTACCCTTACAACACGAACAATGTCTCCATCACCACCAATGCCGATGATCATGTCGTTCAGGATGAGACTGAGGATAGTGCCTCTGACCCCTTCTTCGAGTATGCTTTCCTCGGTGATGCCCTTGAGGATGGTATCTATGCTTGGGTTACCTTGGGTGTCAATGTCTCCGCCAGTTATGACACTAGCTATGCTTCTCTCTTGACTTCCTCCGGTGGTGTCTCCAACTCGAACAGCAGCCCTGGTGAGACTGTTAACCTCTGAGCTACTATGTCTGTCCTGGAAGCAGATCATTAATAGCTAAACATGTGATTGTATCTGTGTCCGTTTCACTCCTTTCTTCGTTCTGGATCCACGCCTTGTGAAAGAGTCATGTCGCGTTCTTGTATCTAAACTTTACCAATAGTACTTAAAGCCAATATTAACTGAGGGAGACATACATGGTACTTTACTACCCCATTAATATCTTGATGTTCCGACAAATTCCAAGCCAGGTACAATGAATGCAAAAGAAGCGAAATGCAAGTGATTACAGGGACCGTTGGTTGATAGATTCCCACATCGGCGTCGCTATCGGACAAGAAGGGGGCTTGCCGTTTCGGAAGACACGGATATAAATCGAGTTTCACATCGGCGCAGCACCCTAAAATCGGCTTGCCGGTCGGATATACACTGGCGCCACATCTCGGCCCGGCAATGTCCGAGCTGCAGGAACCGGGATGAATAATCATTGACTAAAGATGAATCAGTTTGTTAACTATTGATAATCAAAGGTTAGTGAGGACCAGGCCCTTCTTGTGTATTCTGCAAATATCCACTTTTGCATGGAGCTTCCCGCAGTGACTTACTGAGGACCCATATTTATGGCAGTTTGATAATCATGACAGATCAAGTATCTGAATTTGATTCAGCAAATGGGCCACTCTTGCTAAGAATATGATATTACGGATGTTCAACAATTTTTACATGAAGCCGATCAAAATCTTAACAGTTGGACCCACTTGAGGCTTTTCTATGCATAGTAGAGCCAGATAGTCCGTTTCGATGTATATATAAAGAGACAGATACTGATTCTAATCATAATGTTGATCATCAATTTAATATTCAACTAGAAAACCATTGAGGCTCGACCCACCCTCGCATCTATCACCAAGATGCTTTTCCCCTCTTTTGTTCTGGCGAGCTTGTCGCTAGGCGCAGCGGCCCGAAGTCATGCTGGCTCGCCCTCTCACTATGATTTTGTCATTGTCGGTGGAGGCACCAGTGGATTGGTTGTCGCCAACAGACTCTCAGAAATGAACAATGTCACCGTGGCTGTCATCGAGGCCGGAGAATCAGCACTGAACAACTTCAACGTGTCTAATGTCATGGGCTACAGCACCGCATTTGGGACTCAGGTCGACTGGGCCTATCAGACCGAGAACCAGACCCATGCAGGAGGCCTGCAGCAGACTATCCGTGCCGGAAAGGCTCTTGGTGGTACGAGCACGATCAATGGTAAGTTCTAGCTTTTTAGCAGAAGCACAAAACACTTTTGTATTGACGACTCTTCTCGTAGGAATGTCCTATACTCGGGCCGAAGACGTGCAAATCGACAATTGGGAGGTGGTCGGGAACAAGGGTTGGAACTGGAAGAACCTGTTCCAATACTACAAGAAGTCAGAAGGCTTTCAGGTGCCCACTAAGGACCAAATCGCTCATGGTGCCAACTACAACGCGAGCTATCATGGTCTGAACGGCCCTCTGAAGGTCGGCTGGCCCACCTCCATGACTAACAGCAGCGTCTTTCCCGTCCTCCAACAAACGTTTGAGAAACTGGGCGTTCAGTATAATCCCGACTCCGAAGGCGGAAAGATGGTCGGATTCACCGTCCACCCCGATACTCTTGACAGGGAGATGAATGTTCGCGAAGATGCTGCCAGAGCTTACTACTGGCCGTATGAAGCCCGCTCAAATCTGAAGATCATCTCGAACACTCGCGCAGACAAGGTCATCTGGGCCAAAACCACCCATGGAGAGGCTGTTGCCGTGGGAGTCGAGGTCACTAACGCTTACGGCACGGAAACGATCTACGCTGACAAGGAAATCATTCTGTCGGCTGGTGCGCTTCGATCCCCTGCCCTTCTCGAGCTGTCCGGCGTGGGAAACCCCACGGTCCTCAGCAAGCACAACATCCCCGTCAAGGTCAACATAACAACCGTCGGCGAGAACTTGCAAGATCAGACCAACAATGCCCTTACCTGGGAAGGCGTCGAGACGCTGACCGGTTTGGCGACGTTCTCCGTTTTACCCTCCGTGAACCAGCTCTACGGTGACAATGTCACTGCTCTGGCTTCCTACGTGAAGTCCCAACTCGCCAGCTATGCCAAGACCGTCGCCAGCGCCTCTAACGGCGCCGTCAAGGAAGCCAATCTACTGGAGGCTTTCAAGCGTCAGTACGATCTGATCTTCAACTCCCAGGTCCCCTACGCGGAGGTTGTCTTCGCCCCCAGTGGGCAATCGTTCTCCGTCGAGTACTGGCCTCTTCTTCCCTTCTCCCGCGGCAGCGTCCACATCCAGTCCGCGAACGCCTCCGATCTGCCTGTCATCAACCCCAACTACTTCATGTTCGGGCAAGACGCTGAGGCTCAAATTACGGTAGCGCAATACATCCGCAAGGCTTTGGGCACTGCACCTCTGAGTGGTCTTGTGGGCGACGAAGTTTCTCCCGGCCTCGACGTGCTTCCTGCTAGTGCATCCAGCTCCACCTGGACCAGGTGGGTTGAGGCAAACTGTAAGCGTTTCTCCTTCCTCCGACCCCACAATCTATAGCATAATCGCTAACCTAGCCTACCATTTCAGACCGAACCAACTACCACCCCGTTGGCACCAACAGCATGCTTCCCCGCGAGAAGGGCGGCGTTGTCAGCCCCGAGCTCAAGGTTTACGGTACCAAGAACCTTCGTGTAGTGGATGCCTCAATCCTGCCGTTCCAGCTCTGCGGTCACTTGACTAGCACTCTGTATGCTGTTGCTGAGAGGGCTTCCGACCTGATCAAGGAAAGCTATCGGACTTAGGATGTTCAGCGGGGTGCTAGACAGTAATCGTCTATCGTCCGAACAATTCATACGGAAAGAGCAAGGAACTTCCAATTCACAACTTCAGCAGATGGGAAGTATTTCCGTCTGAGCGACTTTCATTCCGACGATACGGGCTGTATCGGATATTTGTATATAGGGGGAGGACCATTTCAACCCTCCCTGAAAAGCATAGCATTCAGACTTTTCACTCCCCCATATCTAAATAATTAATGTTTGTTCATTTTCATGATCTGATCGGTTTCAACATCTTGAATACGCACAAGCAGACACGTATACCTCCGTTGCAGAATACCTTGTATATTCTTTGACCTGCTTCCACTACCTTTCCGGAAAAGTCCAGGTCATGTCCCTTCAATATATCATCACTAAGTAATTTACTTGGCTGCCGCAACCTTCTGCCAAACCACAACAAAACAGACACATACGGCACGAAAAGCGTATAATCCACAGTCTTCAAGGTCTTTTTCATAGCTATTAGGGTTAGATAGACCCTGTTTCTCAGGGTTTCATCTCCGTTACATTGACATATGAGTTCCATATTGAAGGATTTTAATTTGGGGGGAGCGTAATAGGCATCTGCGACTGAAAAACCCGAACGAGCTTACCAAAGCAGGTGTCACTAATTTTCTCAATCATCGCAACGCTTCCTTGTACAAATTGCGACGACCAGATGACAAACTGTCTTATAAAGTCCATAGCCTGGGCTCGTAGCAAGCGCATTCGTCGACTCGAGGTCCATGACATTCAAATACAAGATCTATGATATCTAGACCCCAGTTAGCGATCTCCGTTACGAGCTATATATAACTTTAGCATGTCAACCTAGGGTTCAATATCCAAATCTGTACCCAATACACGGGTCTAACCAATCAATTAGTTATCGTGAGGCCTAAAATACTAACATCCCTTCCTAAATACACAGCGTATGAACGGTCCTTCGTGTTTCAAGCTTGGCTATTCCGTGGCTGAGCCGTTATCAAGCATCCCGCAGATTAGAGAAAAATGATTCCTAAGCAAAAATAGAGGGCGATCACCGACCCACTGTCGGGTTCGGGTTCGGGTTCGAAAGCGGGACCATCAAACCCTGATGTACTATATTAGACTCACCAAGATAAACAATTAGGCAGCTACACAGGATATGAAAGATCTTAATTACAGTTTAAGCACATAATTGAACATGCCTAGCCTAGACGACGTATAACATGAGTGTATGGTTTTCAGCTTTGAAAAACCTAAAAGCAAGCTTGAGCCTTGAATAGTCAGTTTGCATACTGGTAGACCTGCATTTATGGAAGTCTCCGTATCTATGCTGACAGAAGAATCCTTGTCTTGTAAGGAGTGATACTCTTAGCACTTACACCTATAGTAACACGTTCCATGGTGTAAAACCTTGTTCTATCGACAACTCCATGCCAAGTACCCGCAGGATCGACGTGCCCTTGGCATCCACGCTAGCCGAGACATAGATCTGACTCTCCGTAACACTTGAAGCTAGCTCCGTACAGCCTCAAGAAGAGCCAAAAGCCAAGAAAAGTTTAAGATGGATGTAAGTATATCGAAACTTGGCTGCCTTGAACAAAGCGAATACGAAAGCCTACCTCTCCACGCAAAGGAGCACCCACCATCTCTTGGCTTCGTTTGGGAATGATGTATATAAGAGCCAGTTGTACAATGCAAAACTATAGACCAGTACATCCAGCTATCTCAAGACACAATCCAGATATCAATCTTTACTATTATCACTCATCACCACCCGACAACAACGGAATAACATACAACAAACAAAATGAACCTCTTCGACACCCGCTGGAAACTTCCCCTCCACTGCTTCCAAATTTTTCTAATCGTGATGGTAATCGGCCTTTCCATCCCGAGACTGTTCATGAAGAACCAGCCCCGCACACGAGCTAGTACAATCGGCCTCGGAATGGTACTCCTTCCTTCCATTCCCAGAGTTAACCCACAACTAACCATGTAAACAATCAGGGCGCCAAATCCTTAGTGATTATCCTTTACCAACTCCTGACAGAACACATCGCCGTCCTTCGCAAATGGGCAAGTCTAAAAGCATACACGATCCTCAATGCGTTGGAGATCGTCTTCTGGGCCGCTGTGACAGTCTTGACTATCCAGGCTAATGTACAGATGTGTGTGGCGCCTGGGTGTATTTTGGGTTGGGGTGTGGCTGTTACGGGGATTAATTTGAGGTATGGCATCATTCTGGGACTTGGTGATCGATATAGATACTGTATGGCTGATGCATTTGAGGATAGTGTTTTGGCTGTTTATGCGACTATTATTTGCTATCGTGAGTGGAAACAGTCCAAGGGTGGAATAACGTCGGACGGGTATAAGAGGGCTCATCAGTTGAGGAGTGTCAGTCCTGGTTCTAGTGTGTGAATTGGGGGTTTCTTTGGGGTGTTTATGAGGTTATTGCTGATTCTGTTGTGTTTTATGTATGCTTGGGTTGTTGGTTTCGGGGTTTGGAATAGATATACTGATTTCATTTGTTAAAATTATAGATTGAATATGATTGAATATAGTTACATGCTCTCTGTAGATAAGATCTCTATTATATCCCCGAAGTAGACGGACTGATGCTACATAAAGAATAAACACGGCATCACGCTTATACTGCGTCTTGGAGTATGGCTCAGAAGGGATTCTTGAAACTGTCAACCAGGTTGTGGAAGTGGAGCTTCCAATACTGAAGAGGGAAAGTGGGCAAGTTCCTGAACAGGAAGGCATAAGCTCTATTCAACCGAACTGGAAGGTGCTTTAGAAATGCGTGTCTGACGCGGTGGAGAGGGCCGAAAAGAGGAAAATCTCGTTCAAGAGGAGGTGTAATCCGTTTAATCGCTTCATTGTCGGTCTATAACCCAGTCCATAGGACCGTAGAACCCTGCTTCGTTAATACCATTGCTACACACGACTGACTATCGAGCAACTCGTGAAGCGCTTTCTTTACATCAGGATACAACCAGTGTTCGAAGCCACGCAGGCTGCAGAAGGAGGCAAGCTGACGAGCGAGCTGTAGGACATCTAACAGCATATCCATATAAACTGTAAAAATGGTAGGAAGATAAGAAGATAACAGGCGTGGAACTTCTGAAGTTTAAACGAGTAGATCGACGTAGGTAAACACGGTTCAACCGGTCGGTGAGCCAAGTCCTAGACGGAGCCACCGCTCGAGGAGGTTGACGAGTGAGGTTCCTAGACCTGGACGGTCTGAAAAGGGCCTATACGGTCCTTGAAGGCCGCTGGATTGACCAGTATGCTACCATCTCTATAAGGTGGTCTTGTATGTGTGATGTCTTGACTAAAGTGTGGGTAATACCATGGTACATACAGGGACGTCATTATGTGATCGTTTTGCGACAGTGGACCTGACTCTGAGTCAGAGCTAATGTCATCAATGATCATTATGACTGTGTGAAGAGGTAGTCCTTCCTAAGCTAGGTTAAGCATAGGCGCCTAAATCATATGACACGACTGAGTTCGCTATATAAACCCTGCACTACCTCTTGGTTTCTCTCCATTCTTACACATGTGCTACGAGAAGCAACTACGGAGTACTATGGCGGAGAACACTAAGGATTCAGCACCAAGTGACACAGTACCAAGTGCTGTGTCTACTGACAAACTCAATCAACCAAAACGTATCATCTTACAACATCGTGAAAATGATTTTAACGACTGGTCTTGGGAAGATTATCACAGTGTTATAAGAGCATACGCGGCCCTCTCAGGGCGTCCAGTCGATGAATTTGACCGAAAGATCCATCACGCACATGTCCAAACCCCTTTTGCAGCAGTACGGGGATTCTTTTATATGATCCTCGATCTGCACAAGGATCTGCTCAGGAATCCTGACCTGAGCCAAGTACAGCACGAACTCTACCGCGTTTGCCGGGCTGAGGATGGTACAATGTATGTGTATCACACCGTCTTATCTGATAACTTGGCTAATATATATATGCATAGTTCCCTCGGCAAGGTTTGGAACCCAGTTAAAGAGCAGAACCTTCTACGGAAGATAAAACACTTTAGTGATAGGCTTTATGAATGGGGAGATGAGTGTACATGCTAGGGATTTGGAAGAGGGTGTCCCGGCGGTTGGGTTTTACCCAATTCACTTCTTAGGGATTAATTTGACTCGATGGTAGTGATGGTCATCATGGTTTGACGGTTCTATCTATCTAAAGATATGGTTGACATGTAACACATTCACGGAAACTAAAGTGCCATTGGGACGGATTTAAAGTAATCGAAGGATGGTGGAAAAGAACTGATGGGAAAGAACAAGCAGTGAAGCACCAATGATACTCCACAGAGAAATATCGTTGCTAGACGCTCCGAAAGTGCCACTTGTTACCTACTCTCATTGTTAACAATAGCCACTAAACATAATTGAGATAGTCCACATTGACAGATGGAATTGTAACTTACAACTTGCTGGGACACCTGTTGGTGTGGGTGGGGACCTGACGTGGACGATCCTTCACTGGTAGCACTCGGGGTTACAGAAGGAGACGCGGGAGTGGGCGTCGTAGAAATTGACGTGGACCTCGATTCAGTGCCCACACAGACATAATAGCCCGGTTGTATACCAACGCATCCCTTACTGATGGAGCTGTTGATTGTGTTAGTTATGGTCAACTTAGTCATACTGCTGTCCATTCACGAAGCATAGACTTACGGGTTCCAGGAATAGAATTGTTCAAGAGTATAGTTCCCATATTCATCCTGGATGGTGTAACAGGTATCTTCGGGATGCACTAGATGATACCTGGTGCAAGATGAGGTGAGACCACTTTGCGTTGGAGCCGCTGTACCGGAGTATGTGACTGTCCCTGATGGACTAGAGGGCCGGGTAGCTGTGGTGGATGTTGTCGCCGAAGATGGCGCTGCGACGCAGTAGCTCCATCCACGAGTCATGACACATGAAGGTGACAGAGATGGGTTCTAAGCAAGTTTCAGTAATTTGAATTCTCTCATGCAGGAGATGGTGTATCCAGTGATCAAAAAATCACACGCAACTAATTTGGGAAGTCCAAGTCCCAACGGGATAAGACTAGGTAGTCTGAAGGAGAGAACATGAACGCACCCAAAATCGAAATTGTTGCCTCGTGATACCAAAGTAGTCTTCAATGAACTCACAGCTGTCGCTTAATCCAATGTCGTTCGCCCAGTACTCGCAGTGATCAACAACGGATGGATCAGTCGGTCCGGTCGCATTGTCGCCATTGGTCCACGCAATAACTGATCTGCAAAGGAGTATCTGAAGAAGAATGAAAACGCCAAACATTTTGATGAGCGTGTGGTAGACGGAGAACGTAATAAGAATCAGCACATTGCCTGGCTCAATGGTTCGAAGTCTGCAATTATGGGGATTTGGGTGAGCGGTGATCTGTAGGGACCACTGGTTAATCAGTAACACACCAATATGGGACTAAAGTCAGGCTCAACCCTTAGCTCAGCTATATAAAACCTGGTCGATTGACATCCTGTTCCCCTGAGTGTGGTTCGTTCTGGACCGACTAGGCAGAAGACGTGAACGAAATTCTAGGTACCATCTAACGTTAAGCAAGTCTAGAATAGACTAGGGAGTCCCAATCCCTACTATTCTTTAAGTAAGTAACTTTCGTACAAGGCCACGGATTTCACCTCGGAAGGGTATTATGAACTGGGATTGAAATTACTATGCGCTAACCAGTGCGTCCTACTAAAACAAGCCATAAGAAGGTGTTCTTGGCAACCAAGCTAGACTATTGTGGGGAATGAATTGATAATCAATACTACATTGTGTCACACCACCAGATCATCAGAAATTAAAAAACACGTATGTGGTAGTACATTCGCGTTGAAACTTCCAATAGTGCCGTTAGAAAGAATCTTACACTGGACGAGGAGTATTCCACATCTGAATATGAGCTTGATAATAGGCCACGATTGGGTCCTCGTAGCGGCAACACAAGCCCACTGGTACAATCAAGTTGAATAGTATCAGAGACAATCCTGCACCCTTGGCCTCCAAAATGCAACTCTTAACAATAGCAGCAACGTAATAGGGGTTCTTCAAAACGTCTACTTTTAATACAAAACTACATATATTACCTGATGGTTGTTCAATATCCAATACCTCGGCAATAGAAGTACGGCAATACATAGCATTAGAGACTATCTAAGAGCTGTTGGAAATGTACTAAGTCTTGTCTTTATGGCTAAGCGGGGTATGTGTCAAGTCCAGGTTCTTCTTCGCTCTGTTCAGGTGTTTCCCATTCTAACATGCAGACAAAGAGTGAGCGTTCATAGGCGACAGTTCCATCCATGCCATCGCCGTCTTCTTGATCCCATTCATCCTGGGATTCCTCGGATCCCTCAAGATGCTGCTGCTCCCGATTTGCGCCTTTCATTCGTAAGAATTCAACCATCTCTTGATTACGTGTTCGAATGGCCACACGTAATGCCCGGTGTCCATACACTGCGGCTTCTGCCCCATGATCGAAAAGAAACTCAAGCATGGTTCTGTCCCAGCGCTGTACCGCTAACTTTAGAACACTAGCATAAGATAGGGGGGCCCCATGATTCAATAGTATTGCGACAATATTATATCGACTGTCTTCAACCGCTCGGTACAAGGGAGATGGGCGATAGCGGTCAGGATCAGCCCCTTTCTCAAGCAAATACTTGACTAGCTCCGCATGCCCACATTTCACCGCTAGATAGAGTGGTGGAGGGTCTTGAGCACGATGGTGTCGACGTCGGGTCGTGCCGGGATCGTCATCACGCAGATTCCCACGATAGAAGTTTGCCTGTGCACCCCACTCAAATAGAAGGGTGACGATTTCCAGATTATTTATTTCAATTGCAGAAAGGAGAGCCTTCTGGATCTCGACAATGTCTGCCACACTATACCCGCCAATTCTTAGAGGATGAGCTGAAATGTCGCGGGTGAATGGAAGCTCATATTCGTCGTCCGAGTCCCACTCAAGCTCATCTTTCCATTGCTCCTCAAAAAGGGGTTGGCTTCTCCAGCTTGGTGCCGGTGGAAATCGCGACTTCGTCCGGGCGGTTTTGAGTCCCTTTAGAAGCTTTTTAACGCGTCCTATGTTTCCCTGCTTGGCAACGAACGCTAGCGCAGACCCGTGGTAGTACTGAGAGTTATATTCATAGAGGAAATCATATAGCGTATGATAGAGACGACGGTTTGTCTGTACCAGTGCATAGACATCTTGTTGACAAGGCAGATACGACGCGATCGAAAACAGTGTCTCATTCGGCAGGCCAGTGAGATGCATTGCTTGAGAGGGAAGTTCTCGAGAGGGGATTAAGGAGCAATGATGGAACGGAGCCAAAGAGCCTCCCGATGGAACCTTTTAACACTTACAACAAAGAACTAGACCAGGGTGTCGGACAACACGGGATCTACTCTTCTCGTTAGTGGATGATCTAGACCCGGACGGAGATCGGATTTATTTCAATTTTGTGGCCACTGACGGCCCCACAGTGCCTGTGATAATCATGGTAGATCGCTTACAACGATGTTGCTGTCGTACCAGCTACGACAATTTCCAATGTCGTGGTTCAGGGACTGTCAATGGTGTTAGGAGCGATTGCAGTAGGCCAATAGGAACGGCGTAGGCGACAATATAGAATACCGTCAATCCATATAAAATCTACAGCTAGGCCTGTAGATAACTAGTAGAGGAAAACAAAGACAATGAATGCTAAAAAACAGTCCAAATGAGATAGGGCATTGAATAGCAGATTTTAATAAAACAAATACATTAATGAATCTGCCAACAGAGCAGGTGACTCAGCGCCGATTCACAGAATAGGCTTTATTGGACTCTTTCCAGTACCAGGAAGACCTTTTCTGCTCAAGCAGCTGCCGCGGTGTCTTGCCCGCTGCATTCGGCTGATCCAAACTGCCTCCAGCATCCTGCAGGACCCCCACCATTGCATCTTGCGCCTTGATACGGTTGTCCAGGGTCACATACTCATTTTCCTCTGTCCGGCTAGCTCTGTTCAAGAGCACTCCGCGCCCCGCTGCTTCGCACAGTGGAGTGTCTCCCTTCAGAGTTTTGGCGTTGATATCAGCTCCTCTGTGAATAAGAAACTGTGCCGCCTTAACTTGTCGCAAGTTGCTTGCCATAATATGCAAGGCGGTAATGCCATTTTTATCAGCATGGTTAATTATGGCACCATGTGCAATCAGGAGGTCTATCACATCAAGGTCCATAGGCTCACCGTATAGAGACCAAAAGGCTAAGATATGCAACACAGTCTGTCCCTTGCAGTCCTGCAGGCTTGTATCTGCACCACTTCCGCATAGAAATCTAACGATACTATACAGATGATTGCGATCACCCGGTGCGTGTGTTGCTACTGCATAGTGCAAAGCTGTTTTACCTTGCTTATCCTGGACATTAATGGCGATGGGATTGATGACCAAAAGTAGTTCAAATGTATCCAGGATTCGCTGGAGGATAACACCTTCAGGAATTATAGCTTTATCAGAATCTCCCGCGCCTGCGGCAGCCCAGTGAAGGGGGTACGCGTCCCAAACTATCACGAACAGATACCATATCTGCAGTGTCCACATCCGTCCCTCGAAGATCAAATAGCGCTTGAACTCCCTCCACATTCCAAAACATGCTACCGTAGTGAAGGGCGGTTGTATCTCGGAAGCTAGCATGCTTTTTCTTAAAGGTGGGACCTCCTATGCCCAGGCACTCCTGCCTTGTGTGTACATTTGCTCCTTCATCTACAAGGCGTTTCAACAATTTGTAGCCGGCCCGGGAAATAGCCAGGCCAAGAACGGTATGAAGTGGTTGCGGCTTGACTTCAGCAATATCCTCACCCGGGCACATGGTGACATCGTGAACAGAAGCTCCTCTATCAAGGAGGATGTCAATCAATTGTTCACTCCGAGTAAGGCGCTTATCAACCCAATCAAGCGCCTCATTTTCATGAAACTGGAGTTCGCCACTCAAGTTCCAGATAGACTGTGCCGCGCTAAGCAGCGCAGTTTCACAGCCGGGCATATTGGCGCCAACACTGCCTAGCGGAGGTTGACTATCTAGCAGGAAAAGTGCCGTCTCTAGCTGACCATATTCACAGGCGATATTCAGCAACACGATGTCCCGCTCCTCGAGAGACGCTGTCTGACTGAGATTGGCATGATAATGCTCCAAAAGCACAGGGAGAACATCTGTGCTTCCATGCCTACAAGCGACGAAGAAAGGGTCCATTTCGCGTGCTTCTGATGAGCAAGTAATACCTCTTGGGTGTTTCTCCTTGTACTGATTTAACATTGGGACATCGTTCGACTCTATAATTTTCGCTAAAAGTGACCCGGATTCGTCCTCGTGCAGTTCGGACCCGTCCGTGTCGATAATGGCCACGTTGTACCCCTAGGGTTGAACTCGGCGAAATTCAACATATGACATTCTCTTTGGATTTTACTAGAGACGACTTTCGGTGTGAAGAAAAGATATTAGTTGAGATGTGGAATGAATGGAAAACCACACGGGTGGTGAGAGAATATGGCGTATTTACGTCGAAAATGGATCAATTAGTATGCCCCACTGCTGTGCGTTAGTTCCATTACTGTGAGTCTGATAAATATTGCTTGGGAAATCAACCTTATCCTCTAGCTAGTTTCCACCACATCTTGCTAATTTCATGATTGAAAGGATAAGCTAGTATCCTCCCTATATCGACTCTACCAAGTCCGACTACAAATGCTCCGAACATCTTTGGAAGTAGCTTGCCCCACGACGAAAACTACACCACGGTGACTAGCACAATAAGGCACTCGGGTGTTCCATTTGTGAGGTACGATAGGCTCAAAAGGGGCTATTACTTATGATACTATGGTAACTGGCCCACTAGTCGAATCCGTCCAACTATTTAATGTCGGAGTTCCAGGACTTCATTTGTGTGACGTAGCCTGGTTCGCGTTCTGCTATAGGTAGTCTTCCTGTTCCACGGCCTTTCACTAGAATTATGCTGACTTCATGCAAGACAGTGCACATAGGCTCGTAGATCTGGCTCAGACGGAGATTTTAGCTGCAAGGTACATAAGAACTTACGATGTTAATAGACTGCTATGCTAAGACGCAATGAAGAAAATAGATCATCTAAGTCAACCATACAAGATCTTACTCAGGACGAATAGGAAGCAATGACAAATCCCAAGACGTACGAACCACTGGTAGACATCACTGAATCCTTGGTCTTGAGCAAGTTGGAAAGGTTCGCAGATGAAGGGAGAACCCTGGTTCTGAGCACGTGGCTGCATTGGTTTGCTACGGACGTTATTATGGAGGTTACATATGGAGAGAGACTTGGATTTTCCAGAGAGGGAGGAGGATGTGGATGGCATTCCGGTGACGATAGAGAAGCGGTTTTGGTATGTGGCTGTTCAGAGTATAGACCCGTCTTAGATATATAGCAAAGTCTATGCCGTATCATTTCCTCTGTCATGTGAGTTATGTAAGAATGTAAACTGTTGAAGCCTACTGGCATAGATAATGAGTAAAGAAATATTCATGAAATTAGCTCTAGTCTTGTAAACCTGGAAACCAGTGTCACTGATCCTGCGGATTGACGAAGACTTTCTTTCCACTAATCTTCCCAGCCATAAAAGCATCAAGTGCATCCTGTACTGACTCTAGCCCACCAGGGAATATATAAGAAGGGTTAGAAAAGATCCTGCCGCTGGACAGGCCTTTGGGTAGGTACTCTTGAAGATACCACACTTTGGCATCCTTGTTTTCATCCCTTGACACTAAAATATCCGAGTATCCTCCCCATTCTTTCTTCACATTCTTTGGTAGGCGTGAGTCTGCTGGGGTGGGACTTGTCGACCAAAAAAGGCCACCATCTTCCGCGAGCAGCTCGCCCATAAGTTCTGTTACTTCGGTGGAGCCAATCGCATCGAATATTCCGTCGTAGGGGCCACTGGCCTTGATAGATTCCAGGAGCTGCTCTCTAGGCAGAGTATGGTCAATGGTGGAGGATGGACCACGTCGCTGCACCAAGTCCCAGTTGGCAGGAGATGATGTTGTCACTACCTCGTACCCAGCGTCTGTTGCATATTGAACAGCCAAACCACCAACCGAAGAGGAACCGCCATAAATCAGAATCTTCTTGCCATTTTTAGGGGCTCTCTCATTGATCGGAGGATAATCGAGTTTCATGCAGACGGAAAGAGCAGCAACAACAGTCGCCAAGTTGGCCATCACGCCAGACCCTTCCTCCAAAGAAGTTTGACTGTCTAGTTTCACGAGGTTCTCTTCCAGTGCCAGGGGATACTTTTGGTAGGCACCAAACCTGTTATCAACGGCTGCTCGACCCCAACAGGCAACTGCCACGCGATCGCCAACCTTGACTGAATCAACATTGGGCCCCACCGAGACGACTGTGCCCCCAAAGGTGTATCCGAGAATTGCCGGATATTCAATCTGAAACATTTCCCATCTATGATCAGGATATATTAGCCAAGGACCCGTTATACCTATGTTTCCAAGCATCAAGATAATCAAAAAAGACCAATAATCGCGTAAATCACCCATTTACTCACTTCTGGATTTTGGCTTCAATTGGGTTGAAAGCAATGGCCTCATTACGCACTAGCACTTCTCCCGGGCCTGGTACCCATGTTTCGATCTGTTCAACTTCGACTGAAGCCCGTGGGCTCTTCAACACAGCTGCTCTATTCACTTCCATCTCGAATTTAGTAGGTGAGCTGCAACTGTATCCAATGGGAACGTTCAGTTATATATATAACCACTGGCCCCACATGAACTTTGTGGCTATAATGTGGGGCTGGTTATCATTATTAATCCATCGTGTACATTATTAAGCCAACTTCTCGCCTCGAATTGAAGGCTCACTGTCATCAACACTAGCATAGTTGACACGGTGAGATGATGAATACACGTTGGCGCATCGCAAGATCCTATGCATACCGTGGACGGACTTATAAAGATCTAGTAGATACCCCGGCAAAGAACTAGAATGCACATACAGAAAATATAATCAAACGATATTGCTTCTAAACCCTACAATCGTACTTTTATATTAGGTGAATACAGTTGAGGTGTGTGGCATCCAAAAATGAAAAGTTAAGGGAGAGCTGACGGCAATTCTTCAAGGGGAAGATGCTAGGCGGTGTAGTCTTGAGTGGACAGATTAGATCCCGCTCGTCCCTCTTGCATAAAACATGGCTGAGCTGAGCTGGAAAATCGGCTCAAGGGTCCAAGAAAATCATCCCGTCCACCCCGCCGGCTTCGTTAGTATTATCCACCTACCGCCTAGAAACGTTACAATGATCCGGGAAGATGATGTTATAAGTAGAAAGAAAGGCATTTGTGCATCTGATTATCCGTGCGGCTAGACACTCGGCTTCTGTCTTGCTCTTCGTATATCCTCACCTGCCAGACTCGCAGAGCTTTCGCGGGTTTATAGACCAACATGCAAACCATGAGGGAAACTCTACGCCGCAAATTGCGACTGGTAGCTATCATATCTACACTTTCTTCGGCTGACAGTATGCCTTGCCCTTTGTGTGCCTGTCTGAAAAGTGATACATGTTCAAGCGGAGATCCTCATTTTAGATCGCGCCAACAAGAAGCGCACAGAACAAGAGAGTTCCTCTTCCATGGTGAGTGTACAGAGTGCTCAAGTGTACCAGACAATGGCTTCTGCCATGTGTGCAAACACATGAGGCTGAAACACATTTTGGAATGTGTCCTACTATGCGAGGAACTTCATCTGCAGGAGCAGAATAAATTAGGCAAGGTCCATTTATGCTTTGGAACCTTGCGGGAGGTCCGGCAACGATCGAACACTTGTGTTATTTGTCAAGGATTGGTGCAGCTTGCGGACTCATTTCCAGGCGATAGTGAAGAAGATAGCGAAGTGATCCTTGGCGTTGGGCCTGTAGTAACAGGCCGTTATCGGTATTTAGAGACATCGTTCATCAACGGTAAGATAAGGAGAAACATTCCATGCCCCACGGTCTGGATATTTGCTAATGGACGGCATTTCCTACTGCTAACAGGTTGGCACAACTACGACAAAGCGATCCCGATGCTTGTACAGCGGGGAAGACCAGATCTATCTCGACAGGGATACCCCAGAGAGCTACCTCCACAGACATACTCTGAAGTACTTATAGACTGGGTCGACGTCGCCTCTTCGCTTCACGCTTGTGAGACTCAGCACGGTGACAAATGTAACCGAGCATCAAGACCTCAACATCCACCAGGCTTTCGGTTAATTGATGTGACCGAAGGTTGCGTTGTGTCAGTTTCTCAATTCTGCAAGTACGCAGCGTTGAGCTATGTATGGGGGGCAAATGGAAAGCCCTGTCTTGAGGCAACAACGCATAATATACGCGATCTTGAAAAAAGAGGATCTTTACACAAGATGTCTATCCCTGCAACCATCCGGGATGCAATGATGGTTTGCACTAAAATGGCTATCCGATATCTCTGGGTGGATAGGTTGTGCATTGTACAGGATCAAGGTCACGAGAAGAGCATACAGATCAATGCCATGGGCACTATCTATAACAATTCATATATCACACTTGTCGGATTAGAAGGTAGCGATGTGAGTTATGGCCTTCCCGGAGTCTTTAAAGAAGAACGATCTTGTCGACGAGTCCTCCGTATACAGGACATCGTTTTGACGGAGCTTTACCCTCACTATAGATATAAAAGGCTTGTTGAAAGGTCAGCGTGGGATACGAGGGGCTGGACTTATCAGGAAGCCCTACTCTCCAAGAGGCTACTGCTCTTTTCTCATTCGGGGCTCTTTTATGAGTGTTTCACAGGTTGTGACCTGTCTGGTGAACCGTTCCCTCAATTGATTGTTCCTAGATGGCCCCTCTTCAACAAAGATATCGGCCCGGCTGAATCGCGGAATGAGTGGGACCCATCCAAATTCTTCTCGAACCTGATACACAGGTATACAAAGCGAGTCTTTTCGTACGAATCAGACATCCTCAGAGCGATTTCGGGGATCCTAAACTCGACTTACGGGCATGACCACTACTTTGGACACCCGTTTCCTATATTCGATAACGTAATTTTGTGGAAAGCAGAGGCTGCGGTACACCAAGAACGAATTCCAGCTAGTGGCGCCATTTTCCCCTCATGGTCATGGGCCTCGGTCAATAGCCCTATCATAACCAATTCTACCCCAGTACAAGGCATTGCAGTGTGGGCTACCGCGTCCAGTGATTCTGATTTCCGTCTGCAGCCATTGAAGATCGTCTCACCTTGGCTAGGACCGCTCTATAACGAGAGGAAATATTCTACCTTGTTCGAATCCCACTTTTCCCAGCTGCTGATCATGGCCTGGAAGGGGGGTTGCTTCTCAGGGAAACTCCCAGATGAACTGAATTATGTAGCAAGCTGGGATCAACTTAAGCTTCTAATAAAAGAACGATGGGGGGACAATGGTCGTCATTACATTATTCAAGACGCCCATGGACTGAGAGAGAACATCGAGTACAACGACAAATTCTCATCAGAGCACGTATCAAAAGCGCGCTCTAGCCCCGGTGCAATTATGGTGTACACCCAATCACTCCGGCTTCGCTTAATGTCTTCTCGTGAATTATGTAGCAGTTCCGATAAGCACATCAAACTTTATACCAAGGCCGGTCAAGCTGTGGCATGCCTAGATAAGAAAAGCGTGAATAAGGACTGGTTTCTCTCGAGATATGGCGACGAAAAAAGCAGCATTTATCTAGAAGTCCTTGCTCTTTCCCTTGAGTTTAGTCCCTCTATACGTCCCGATGGTGACTTGGAACTGAGCGGATTGACCCGTTCCCTCAACAAGATGTCATACAGAGATCCACACGGACACTATCTGGGTCCGGGTATAGGGTTTTACGAACCACATTACGCACCTATCGTTAATTTAATTGTTGTTGACACCCACGAGGGCCTGAGCAGGCGAGTGGCACTCGCCAAAACCTATCTCAAGATATGGGTCGAGGCAAACCGCAAATTCGGCACTTTCGTTCTAGTGTAACGGGGTTCTATATTAGTGATAATGTTATAACTTTCTTGGCTCCTAAAGAAACGTATTGAAAAGTCTCATGTCTCTCCTGTGCCTCTCCTGCATGCGTATCCATATGACAATCAGAATGGGGTTTCCGGAGATCATGGATTCTACATTTCAAGCACTGGGAATGTTTGCAGCCCCGTACTTTGTGCGATACGTAGTCGCTGTGGATTTCACTTGATAAACTTCGTTGACGGTGCACTGCTAGAATTCAAGAGATAGCTTTTACGGTTCAACAGTGTCTGCAGTTGAGGTGATTAGGGTTCGACACAGATGGTCATGATATGCTACACGGGATCGTGTCAGACCCATGGCTTTCAAGTTATCCGTAATCTATCACTCATCGAAACTTCCCGAGTGGATTAAGTCATTCTGTCCTTCACGACTCTTGTGCTGCCAAAAGGTGCCGTTCACTACCTTTCAAACGACCATGCTTTTATTGTATACAAACTCGCCCAATCATCATATAGTCCAGCCTCTGCTTATTTATAGATGAAGATTACTTTCTTCTATGTCATATTCATAGATTGTCTCTCTACTATAATCCATTATCCAGTTTCGGTATTTTAAACTCTATAGCTATACAGTATAATTGATATCAGACATCAATAACGCTGTATCAGAGGGAGCGTTCCACCTGATATGTATGAAAGCTGATTTAGGGGTATTATTTACACTGGTAACAAAGGGTACAAATTAATATTCCCATGGAATTCATAATCCGTCTATCTCTCAATAACAAAGTTCTTGACTGTTGATGTGCGTACGTATGCTTACCGGGGTGACAAGCCTTCTACGCTGTATAGTAGACCCTCTTTTAAGTCAACAGTGAAAGAAAATCATGATTGAAAATGATATTAAATTTAAATTTTGCCGAGCCCGAGCGGGGCCATACCAGTCGCAAGGGGCTCTGGGAAACGCACCTCGAGATAAGCTGTCGTAGGAAAGAGTTCATGCAAGGGGGAGATTACAATAGCCAATCCAAATATTTCTGTGGACGGTCTGGTCTTGGCTCAGCTGGAGACGCAGGGATGGAGTAAGAAACATGTGCAGCCGGCAAGGGTAAATGCTAAATATGAATGGAGTTCGGCGGTCCTTGACATCATGGTTTGTGGCCCTCAGGGACGGATACAAATGCACCGGATGACATTTTAGGTAGCGACCTCTCTAGCTACATTATTTTTTATCCTCGTCTGCATCTCGGCCTTGTATCTCTCGGCCCTAGCAAAGGTCTCCTTGTACGACAACGACACCACCTCTTGAACAGTTGCAGGGGGGTATTTACCAGGCCCACCGTATTTCTGGAATCCAGGCAAGCATTTGCATACATACTTTGGATTCCCGGTGAGGAAGAAGGGGATGGAGTAGCGATCATTCCCAGAGTCGTTGATGACTCTATGCAAGTTAGATTTATACCTGTCGTTGGTCATGCGTGAGAATAAATTCCCCAAGTTGACCACGTACGCCCCAGGGATTGGTTGGACCTAAGTGCAAAGCATCAGTATTGTGGAGTTGGTGCCAGGTGAGGGGGAATATACGTCAATCCACTCGTTTGTTGGCACGTCTAATACCTGGAGGCCGCTCACTTCATCTTGCAGCAAAAGTGTAATGCAACTGAAGTCGGTATGAGCACCGATCCCCCGCAGCCTCTCTCCCACCTGCTTAGGTGGCGGTGGATAATGCAGGTATCGCAGTGTTGCTACCGCTCCATCAGTGAGAGGATCAAAATACCCTTCGTCCTGGTTCATTGTGAGTGCTAGGACAGCCATAATATCCTTCGCAAGGTCAAGGACGGCATGATAATATTCCATCGTGCTTTGCTGGAACTCCTCACGATCAGGAACTGTATCGGGCCATTGGTTGGGGCCACTGTTTAGCAGGCCCTCGAGGAAGTAAGGGTGATCCGTAGGGATCTCCCGGCCAATGTACAAGCCTTCCTTTAGATCTGGGCTGGCACCAGCCTCATTCATCTGTGATTGAAGGAGCTCATACCCGCGGTTGAAAGTGTTCTTCTCTACTAGCGTCAGCGCTGGTTTTATTGCAGGTTCAGTCAAGACATACTTTTGTCGATTTTCAATTTTTCTTCGAGTGGGAGGCGGAAGAAACGCTTCGAACAATTCATTGCACGGCGTTGCAGTTCCAGCGGAATGCGATGGCCAGTGATCTGGAAGAAGCCATTATGCAAACAGCTTTCACGGACCTGTTCCACTAGCTCGGCCTTGGCCTTGGGGTTCTCGCCATAGAATACAGAGAAATCGAGGATGGGGAGTCCCTGTGTCGCAGGCATGATGGGTAATACGTATGATAGATAACCTTCCGGGTCTTAAAATTCAACTTGTCTTGTCAAACGTCTGGTACGGGATTTATAATCTCGGAAGGCTTGGCGGAATGTCTATTCTTGTATAAAATAGGCCTCTTCTCCTGTTATGGTATGTGCGGGAGCACCAAATGAGCCACGACGCGGTTTCATTTTACTGGCCCACTGATCTCGTTCGGGCATTCCATAGAATCTCCTTGAGTGGTCCAAAGGCACCAGACAAACGTAATAAATGAGGCAACTCAGGAGTAATGTGCGCGCTAACTGCACGACGCTCAGTAACTAAGCATGCGGGATGAAAGGATCGGCATGGGTCCACACACCAAGGGAGCGGAATGAATCGTAAACTTCACCCAGGTTTGCTTGTGTCCAAAGCTTTGTGAATGGGCAGCCGTTTGATAGCATCCATCTTTTTCAAGTACTTATCCAAGCGGCAGTAATCTACCTTGCACTACCGGTGTTGTCAACAAGAGACTTAATTAAGAACATTCCTTAACCAGCCGGCTTTCAACGATGGGTAGAGCAGGCAATTTTGCGCAGCCATGTTTCTTTCCGCCACTTACCGCTCAGTTTGGGCGACAATTAGGAGGATCTGAGGTGGTCGGGCGACGAGAATCTGTCACTGTACCACTGAAAGAGCTAGATACACAGTTGCTAACTTGCTGGCTTCACTCGGAAAAGGTCGACCTTTTATCTCTGCTAAGAACGGCCTGGGCAGTAGTATTGCGGACCTATACGGCCGGAGATCACATTTGCTTCGGTTTAGTGGATCTTGAAAACCAAAATATACCTGCAAGTGACTGGTCAGACTTGAGAAAACAAATTGCTGTGTACGAATCTGCAATCAATAACTTGACAGTAATCCGGGGGCTTCTCCACGATGGCAAACAGTCAAGCAAGTCTGGGCGCTCTGAGTTTAGCGACACGGCGAATAATACTCCGCACACGTCGAGCTGGCCCTTTAACTCTATCGTGTGTATGGATCATAATGATGCTCGAAAGGGGAGTGAATTTGTGCGGATGTCACTGTCCGACATGTGCAGCGAGGCATTGAGCGAAGTATATACACCTTGCAACTTCTGTTGCCAACGGAATACATCCGTCAGGCTACTATACTCGCCACATGCTGCTAATACTGTCTCATTATGTACAGTTTCAAATTATCGTCCGCATCCATCGCGATGAAATTACCGGTTTACTCACAACCGTGATCGATTATACGACCACGGTCCTCTCCCACGAGCAAGCGCAGGCCGTGGCAGGAACCCTGAACAGAACGATATCAGAAGTCGTTCAGCACACGAATCAAACAGTGGCAACCCTTGACATCTGCACTGATTTCGACATCCAGCGAATGGTCCAATGGAATCAACCCCCTCTGAGTATGCCTCGCCTGGAACAGTTTGCATTCCAACTGATTTCTCAGCGGTGCGTTGAGCAGCCCGAGGCAACGGCAGTTTCAGCATGGGACGGTGAAATGACCTATGGGGAGCTACACTGGCGCTCCTCCGCACTCGCTGTTCAATTAGCTGAGGTCGGAGTGGGCTCTGGAGTCTTTGTTCCTCTCTTTTTCGAGAAGTCCAAATGGGCGGTGGTAGCGCTTCTCGGAGTGATCAAGGCCGGGGGGGCTTTTATTCTCATTGATATTTCCTACCCACTGAAACGCATTCGCACCATCTGCCAGTCTGTGTCTGCAAAGGTTGCAGTTGTTTCCCGACAGCATCAACTACTGGGACGGGAAATCGTACCGCTGGTCGTGGCAATTGGAGATGACTGCCCAGAAACCCCCAATCTTCCTGCTTCTCCCAAGCTATCCCCAATACAAGGTGACACACCTGAATGTCCGCTATACGTTGTTTTCACATCTGGTAGTACAGGCGATCCTAAGGGTGTGATTATAGACAATGTCTCATTCTGTTCAATATATCAGACGGTTTCCCGCGCGTTCTCATTTAGCCCTTCAACTCGGCTGCTGCAATTTGCTTCACATGCCTTCACTTTATGCAGCCGGGAAATGCTGCTAATCCTGATGGCTGGTGGTTGTTTATGTATTCCATCCGAGGTGGATCGTGTAAACGATCTCGCAGGCTTTATGTGTCGCCATCGGGTTAGCTTTGCTACCTTAACTCCATCTGTGGCAGGCACTCTTTCTCCCTCCTCTGTTCCATCTCTCCAGACATTGCTCTTGGGAGGTGAGGCCGTAAAGCCAGCTCACATTGCTACATGGGCTGGTAAGGTCCACCTGATGATTGGGTACGGGGCCAGTGAAATCGCAGGCACAGCCATTGTGGGGTCTAATCTTCAGCTGGATAATGATCCCCGTAACGTCGGTTTCGCCTGTGGTGCGGGCCTGTGGGTCGTGGATGCTGATAACCCTGATAAACTTGCGCCAGTGGGGGCAGTGGGAGAACTTATATTGCAGAGTCATGGGCTCGCAAGTCGATATTTGAACGGCAACGAGCAAGTTAATCAGCCATTCTTTCGCGAGGCTAAATGGCAGGAAAGACTGCCCGAGGAGGCCCGGGTCGCACGTCTATACCGGACTGGGGACATGTTCCGGTACAACATGGATGGGTCTTTGTACTATGTGGAGAGGAAGGACAACCAAGTGAAGGTAAATGGCCAGCGAATAGAGCTAGGGGATATTGAATCGCACATTACCGCCTCTTGCGCAACGGTCCAAAGTTCGGTCGTCCTGCTGCTCCAACCTGATCAGCAGGCTACGAGGTCATTTCTGGTTGCCTTTCTCTGTCCTAAGGAAATTGCACGTTGGGGCACAAGCACAAACAGCCCTCGAGCAATTGTCGAAACTCCAAGTAGTCAATTCTATCTCGACATTGAAAGGATTTCGCGAGAGCTGCAGGAGTCTCTGCCATCCTACATGATTCCATCGATCTTTGTTCCCCTTCCATCTATTCCCCTAACGCTGACGGGAAAGGCTAACCGTCGTCTGTTATTGGAAACAGTGGCGAAATGGCCAGAGGACAGATTTGCTACATACCGTTGTGGGAGTCAATCTTCGTCTACATATAAGGCCCCTGTTAGTCCACGAGATGATCAGGCTCGTCGCCTAGCTGCTACTGCCCTAAAGAAAGAGCCGGAGACCATTTCGATGGGCAGCAGCTTCTTGGCCCTCGGCGGAGACTCTATTTCCGCCATGCGCCTGGTGACGCTAGCGAAGCAAGAGGGGCTATGTCTCACTGTTGGTGATATCTTCAATCACCCGATCTTGTCAGATCTGGCGAGAGTTATGCGAGAGGGCCCCGCCGAGGAGTTGCAACCAAAAAAGTACAAGTTCAAAGGGCTCAACTCTTACGGTGGACTCCTCCGACGGTTGTCCCCCGACATAGCTGATAATATCCATGAAATAATCCCCACAACTGCCTACCAAAGGATGACCCTGGCTGAACTACGTCCCAGATATTTGCGCATCGCTCTGCCTAACAATGTTGACCGGGACAGGCTTCTAAGCGCATGTCAGCAGCTATTAGACGGGCACGCCATCCTACGCACCATTTTCGAAATCGACAATGAAACGAATGCCTCTCAAGGCGAGGTGGTGCAGGTCATACTACGCCCATACAAACTGAGCTTTGTTGAATATCATGGTATTGATGACCTGGATCAGCATTGTCTAAATGAGTCACTCATGAGCCCTTCCCCAACTGGAGGAGGACTGCAATTTCAGGCACAACTGCTCACCATGCGGGACTCACGCCTTTTCCTGGTGCTTCGCTTTGTTCATGCCCAGTATGACGGCATAAGCCTCCCGATTATGAGTCAAGATATCTCCGCGGCTTATAACCGTGTTTCCCCTGACCCAACTGCGCCATTCTCCGACCACGTTCACGCTGTATGGGCTAATCACAACGATGAAGGCCTTGAGGCCTGGAGGAGCATTCTCAAAGGGTCAGAGATGACCGCTCTGAAGCCGAAGCAGATGGCCACCAAGCATGTGGAGAAGCCTGTACATGAAGCACGTCCAGTTAAGGTGATAAAACGGACACGACCAGTATCTCCTCCGGAGAACATCACGATGGCGTCCTTAGTGAAAGCCGCTTGGGCACTGACATTTGCAAAGTTTGTCTCCGCGAGAGATCCTACCACCTTTTGTGCTGAGGATGCCGCCAAAGACATCGTATTTGGCCAGGTTGTCCATGGCCGAGGTCTAGGCATTACCCACGAGAACCGTATCCTCGGGCCATGTGTGAACACCATCCCTGTTCGCGTCGGCCTTTCCGAGTATACCAACAAGCATGACTTGCTGCACCATGTTCAACAGCAACACCTCGCCACAATGCCATTCGAAAACATCGGTCTGGATGATATCATCCGGAACTGTACGGATTGGAAGCCTGGAACTAAATTCGGCAGCGTTCTGCGGTTCCAGAATTTCGATGCGAATCTATCATGTGTTTTTGATGGAGTTCCCTATGACGCTTCTGTTTATCATCTTTCAAACCGGCCATCGGAGAAGATTCATGTTATTATCATGCCTTCTGAGAATGATATGCGAATTATCATGAATGGGTATGATCATGTGGTCGGTCAGAAAGAGGCAGAGGATTTGGTAGATAGCTTCTGCGCCGCAATTGAAGATATGGCTAGGACACCTACGGAGTGATATCATAACAAAAGTTGTTTTGGTTTTGGGTGGGGCAGTGGGGGATCGCAGATGGCCTCTGGAATATATCTCTTCTGCCCGAAGATTATGTATGAATGTTTAAGGCTGAATCTCGGTTACAGCCCCAGTCGAAAGGTGTCGGCTTTACACTACAACTCGATATCTTAATGTTTTAACTGCAAGTTTTTTGGGAGCTTTCTATACTATTTTGATTAATTGCAGTCTCAATTCACATTTTAAAACTCTACTTCTTGATAATAGTATGAAATTTATCTAGCCACGCTAAAGTAATGCATGGAAGAGACATAGAATTACAAAAACCTCGATTCCATTAGAGCATATATATCTTTGAATCACGTATCCAACCTACACGGTTTCATGCACAGAAAATTAATCCAAAATACCATAAGGATATATATATTATGGAGAATGAATAGAGGCCGAGATGTTAATCTTTAAACTGTTTAAGATGCTATCATCAAATAATAATAGTTTTGATAGAGCGAAGTAAAACCATCACGTATTAGTAAAACAGCCATGGAATACTGTTGACAGGGGATTACGGCTGGCGTAAGTGGCCCGGAACATGGTTTCTTCCGGCCGCTAAGCGGCCCCACAACAGCTCTGTGTTTATGCCTAGCTAGTTTTAAAATCATCATCATCAATTCAAGCATTCACGACCAAGACCATTATTAGACCGTCGACAATTTTTATAGTCGTCACCCCCTAGCTGTCTTCGTACTAGTCCAGCTCAACACGTACAGTTTGGCCCTCCGAGTTGACAATGACATCCTGCGCAGCGACAAACCACGGGAACTTTGATTCCCTCTTTGCTCTACCAAGCCAATACAGCATATGCAGAGAGTCCATCCGATCGGCTCCTACAACAGTCCTGTCAACAGCTTCTGCTGCATCGGATAACTCAAATGTGGTTGAGATCATATGATTCTCGATCGTCACTTTTGCTGATACCTGTTGACCAACACTGATCAATGCATGACGTACAATAGAGGTAGCGAGCTCGCCGAGAGGTAGAAGGGAGATGAGGCGACCCCATCCCTGGGCCGTTGGAATGCAGTTCATCTGTTCTGCTATTGCGGAAAAGGCGGCAATTATATCCTGCGGTGGTGGTTGCACATTTGGGGCCTGTGTGAGACGGTGAATGGTCACCTGCGTGTTCATCTTCTCAGCCGCCGTTGTTAGAATCTTCTCACTTGCCCACTTTGATGCGAGGTATCCATTACGGCCGTCTGTCGGCGGGGCGGCATTGCTTTCAACTACCTTCTCTACCGCACCACTGGAGAGGAAATGGATCGGGATTTTCCGGTGGCTGGCAAGGGCGACGACATTCTTGGTGCCTAGCACGTTCGCGCCACGAATGATGGGGTAAGCGTCCCAAAATGACCGGTTGGCACCGGAATGGATTATGACATGGGCGGAAGCTGCCAGCGTAGCAAAGGTGCTTCCATCGAGCCCAAACATGGGTTGACCAAGGTCTCCGTTCAGCGCGGTGAGTTTAGGAGAAGCCGAAGGAAGAGGTCGGCCAATGCCTCTGCCCTCGGTACGGACTCCAACAGCGTATATATGAGACACGGTAGGTTCGGCAAGGAGCTGCTGGAGAACTACGTGGCCCAGAAAGCCCGTGCCGCCAGTTAAGACAATGACGATGCCTTGATCTGTTACCGGCCGCGGTGGTTCGTGATTGATGGCCAGGTCCGGCAGCGACGTTTCCTCCATCCAATTGAGCTCAATGGTGGGGATCGCATTTTGTACAACCCCGGCCATGTCACCCAAGGTACTAGCTGAGAAAAGCTCTACCAGCGGCACAGAGACTCGCAGGGTCTGCCGGATGAGCGCTTGGAGCTTGACTAACAAAACAGAATTTCCTCCCACCATGAAGAAGTCATCCTCGCGACCGATGCCAGTAGCATCTAGTGAGGTCGATTCCAGAACCTGAGCCCAGATCTCCCGGAGCATGGCTTCTGTCCCCGACAGCTCCTCGACAGGGCGGTTGCTCGTGGGTGCTTGTGGCAGTGGCATGGCACGAATGGCTTTTCGGTCAACCTTACCATGGATGGTAAGAGGAAAGTCATGAACCGGTATGAAGACAGATGGACACATATATTGCGGAAGAGGAAGGTTTGCTCGCAGCTGCTGGAGGAAGCTGTCGAGGTCCGAAGGTGCACCGCCCTGTGTGCTCGGTGCAAGGACAACATGAGCTGTGAGCAGCTGGCTGTCCTCACCGTGGATAGAGACCACCGCATTCAGTACCTTGCCATCTGAAGCTTGGATGATACTATTTTCGATGTCCTCAAGCTCAATTCGGATGCCACGGATCTTCACCTGTGTGTCTCCGTCCAACCGACCTTCGATCACCAGGGACCCATCACTTAGTAGGCGACCACGATCAAAGGTTCGGTATGCCCTGGTCCAGCCAGACTGGGTGTATTCAGATGATGCAAAGTGGCTTTCGATAAATTTCTCTGCAGTCAAGGCTTCAAGATGAAGATATCCTAAGCACGGCCCAGCACCCCCTATCAAAATCTCGCCCGAGACGCCAGGGGGCACGATCTGCATGGCCTCGTCGACAACATATGTGGTATAATTAGGCAACGAGAAGCCGACGGGGAAAACATCATCCGGGGTCGCACTAGGCTCTTTGTAGTCAATCTTCATTTTGTGAGAGGAAATAGTAATCTCCCCTGGGCCATACGAGTTGTACAGAGATAGATTGGGTAGTTCCAACGCCTGGAATCCCTGCGAGAGTGTAGTGGTGAGGTGCTCGCCACCCCCGAAGGCATGTCTCCAGCTGGTAGCTGTACGGAGTGAGGCAGACCCATACCGCAGCCACATTGAATATTCAGCCGGAGTGGCTTTGGTATAAGTGATTTGTTCATCCCCAATCAACTTGGTAAGCGACACAGGATCCCCGCGAATATCGCGTGTGGCCACCACCACGCGTCCAGCAGTACAAAGACCCGTCAATATCTGATCCAACGAGTGATTGAATGTCATGGCACCCTGTTGGAGTACTACCTCGGGCCCTAACTCCCAGCGCCGTGTGTATCCCTCAACTTGATTGCGGATACTGGAGTGTCGAAGCAGAATACCTTTGGGCTTGCCAGTTGACCCACTTGTGTAAAGAACAGCGGCAGGCGCATCTGGGCTCGAGAGATCATGAATGGTTGATTGTAAGCTGCCGTAGGCGCAAATTTCTGACGTATTTAATAGCGCTACGCCGGGGCAACCTAGGTCTCTGACGTCGGGGTCCGTTTCATCATTACAGAATATAGCTGTGGGCTGACAGTCTTGGATGACCGTCATTAGTCGGCTGGGTGGGTTACGTAGGTCAAGCGGCACATAGACTGCATTGAGGCGCCATATAGCGAGCATGCAACACACCCATTCTGCAGTTGGGTGCTGGAACATGCAGACAAACGAACCGGGGCCGACACCGACATCCCGCAATGCAAAGGCCAACGTGCGTACACGATCCATCATGCCTCGATAGGTGAAGCTGCGACCCTTGGTGTCCATTACAGCGATCGTGTTGCTTGGCTGGGAGCCAGAAACATCCTCGATCCTTCTTGATACAGTGGAAGGCCATTGTGACTTGTAAGTCGGGCCTTGGCCAACCTCAACAGCGCGCTCCAGGTCTGAAGGGTGCCAAATGCATGGTGCATTCACATGAAGATCGAGGTCATCCGTGAACGCTTCCAGAAGGTTAATGTAACTGCGAGCAAGAACCTCACTGCCTTCCTTGGAGTAAAGTGCTTTTTGGGTCCGGAAGTGAATTGTCGCATCGCCTCGAGCAGACTCGGTGACAAGAAGCGTAAGGTCATAGATCGTTCGTCCGACAGTCATCTTCGTGCAGCATGAGGTTATGTCTCCCAGTTTCACTTCACCTCCAAGGCGAGGTTGCCAATCCATTAGGACCTGAAATAGTGGACTATGTGTGTTGCTCCTGGGGACTGCTAGTTCGTCGAGCAGCTTATCGAAAGGCATAGCAGAGTGGGTCAGCGCACCATAGCATGCGTCCCGGGTACCGGCAAGAACGTCGGTGAAATTATCTGGAAGTGTCCGGAAACGTAGCGGCAGCAAGTTCAAAAGAAATCCCACGGTGCTTTCGTTGCTAGGATCCAGTCGATTAGAATCAGCGACTCCAATGCAACAGTCCTGAATCTTGGTAAGACGAGCCAGAAGGATTCTCAGTACCGCTAGAGAAAAGTGAAATGGAGTGACTCGGTGCCTACGGCACTGAGATCGAATTCTATCCATTATGGTATTGGAGATACAGAACTGCAGCTCGTGCGTGTCATACTCCTTGAGGGGTGGACGAGAGCGCACTTTGGTCATTGGAAGAAGTCCAACTGGCTCCGGTAACGGGCTCAGCTCCTTTTTCCAGTAGTCCAATTCTCTATGCAGCATTCCTTGTTCATACGACACTCTTTGTGCAGCGGCAAAGTCTGGGTATTGACGAGAAACTGGTGGCAGCGAAAGTTTCCTATATGCTTGATCAAGTTCGTCAAGGAGAATGAAGCAGCTAGCACCGTCCATGCACATATGAGGGTAGCCAATTATCAGAAATGTACTGTCGGCCGCAGGAGTCTTGACCAGGCGGAATCGAATGCATTCTCCCTTCTCTGTATCATACGGATGGTCACGGATTCGGGCATATTCATCGAACAGTCCAGACTCGTCTTCAATATCACACACTTCCAAAGTCACTGGAGAGATAGGCAAGACGGCCTGGCATGCACTCTTCATCTCTGTTCCCTCACTCAGATAGCATGTTCTCAACGATTGGTGCCTTTGGCTGACGATCTGAATAGCGGCTTGTAGATCCGTTTCAGATGGTTGGCCATCCATGGTAAAAAGAAGGGTGACATTGAATGCCGTCCGGTCTTCATAATATTGTTGAAGAAACCAATACCGAGATTGGGCATATGATAGGTGTTCTACTCGGGCATATTCTCCTTTACACAATGGCATGTCAGCCAAACTCGATGCAGCACCCGAGCTTCCAGCGGTCGGTGAAGCAGAGCCGGAGCTTTCGGAGGGCCCTTGTGCCCAAGAAACTGGTGAGTCCCGTTCATCTTGTTTCGCTGTTTGGGCAAGCCACTCCTTAGCAGCATATTGGACTAATGAGCCAATAGATGCGTTGTTAAGAAGGTTCATGATTGGCATGTCGATACCCACATCATTCACAAACCACGAGCGAAGGCTGGTAGCAACCAGTGAGTCTACCCCTAGCTCAAATAACGCGGTATTGGCAAGAATAGTCTCCTCTTCCCTCAGTCGAAGGGTCTTCTGAAGCTTTGCAGTGAACCTCCGTTGGATGATCTTCAACAAGTTATCAATCTCTCGGTCACTCCTGATGAGCTCCTCTTTAAGGGTGAGGTCTTGCGCTCTAGACTGCTCTTCCACTGGTAGTGAAGGAGCAGCTTTGGGACCAATCATACACCAAAGAATTGGGTTCTGAGAGCAAGCAATCTCCGAATTCCTCATCCCCTGATCAATAGCTGCCGCAGGGATCACATTTAGGGCACCCTGCGAAGACACGCGGCCGGCAATGATGGCTTCTGCAAATACTTCATCAACGTCCTCTTTCGAAAGGCCCATTTTCGCAAGGGAGTTGGAATGTATTATGCTGGCTACTAAACCCTTACGTCTCCGCTCATATGCAGTATCGAATAACAAGGCGTCAGTCAGAGAAGTCACATCTTGGCATGGGAGACCAGCTGGCCACACATTTGGCGCGGAAAGAATGAAGAAATCCATTTCGCTGCCAGTAAACACATCGCTTAGAATTCTGGCGCCGTGGATCTCAGGTCGTGATGTGTTTTGGACGGTTATGAAGGCTGTATCTGGCGTAACATCATGGTCACGTGTCCTAATAACCCCACTCAAAACACCTCCTATCTGGCCGATGTCTTGGACGATGGTGCTTTTCACTGCAGCGACCGACTCCTGATCCGTGATATTCCTTTTTCGGCGTGTGTGTTAAGACCCAACCATCTTGCAGCTTCTTTGAGGACACTTACATGCTCATAAAATTCACCTGGGCTCCTAGCTGGGCCATTTCATGTATCCAATCCCGATCAACAGCAGAGGATGACTCTATGAGCACGACCTTTCTCGCGCCTTTATGAATTAGTAATTCTGCTACTAGCATAGCTGCTGCCCCATCCAGATTTATAACAAGATAAGCTAGCTCCGCGGAGAACAACAGCTCAGAGCTAGCTTTCTGCACGATGGTTCGAACAAAGGAACGGTTGGACCAATCCACTACAGGCGGTAGTCCTGTGTCATGCTTCAAATCAGCAAGTTGTTGGATATCAATCACGCTACATCCTGGGGCCCTAGAAAAGTCTTCGCCCTCCGCCAGAGCCAGCGCTACGTGCAGAAAGTCTGCAACTGTGGAACTGCTGGCTTCATGGCCGCGTATGCAGGGCTCCGAGGAGAAGAGGCTTTCGATTCCTGCCACAGTAACGCCCGGAGCTAGCGGTAGGTCTGAGCGAGAGAATATGCCCCCGGTCTCTTCATCACACCTCAAGATCATCGATACGTTATCTGGAAGTACCTTAGCAATAACGCGACTGGGGCTCAATGGATGGATAAAACGATCAGATGTGGCGGATTCGAAATTGCCGGTTGTGAATAACAATGACACTTTTTGCATATGCGCATAGGCTACCAGTAGCGCCCGAAGAGGGTTGCAAGGCTCGTGGACGACGAGAGTGGTATTTGAGCCGACGAGGTTGACTGCTGCTACAGCTGTAAGGGCCAAGATCACGGCCATCAGGGCCTTCGGTCCGTCTTCAGCAATACGCTCAAAGGGCCAGACCCAGCGAGATGGAACTGAAACAACCGAAGCACATTCGTCCGAAAGGCAAATAACGAAGGACTGCCCATTGAGCACCTTGCCAACAACAAGGTACAAATATGCATTACCGATCTTGATAGCCGACTGGGATGATAACGTTACTTGGATTCGAATCTTCTCAGGTTCCTCAAGCACCACTGGCTGTATGGCCAAGTACTGATGGCCGGAGGTGAAAACAAGGCGGGCTCCAGACTTTGGCAGCTGGACGTCTTGGTATGTGGCTTGCTGATCAGCTGTTGCCCGCTGGTTCATCAATTCACTGTTCCTGATCCTTGGGATCCAGATCACCCCATGTTCCAATAGCAAATGGGGCTCGTTGCTCCATACATGCGTTGGAAGTCGGTAGTCATTATTAAGGGAGTTGTTAGTCAATCGGAGAAGCGCCGTTGCAAGGCTACACGCGGTGGCCTGAGTTTCATGGCTGATTTCAAGGCACTGCAGGCGAAGCTGTTGCTTTTGCGAAGAGAGACTGCGCAATACGGCAGTAACGCCGCCTTGGTTCCAGATACTAGACCTAGTCCCTCGTTTCACCCAGAGAATATTGTCACTCATATTCACCATTTCCTCAATTGCATTGTATCGGTCTTCATCAAGGTCTTCGGAGTATGCGGTGCCTATACCGCTCAGGTAAAGGACATTTATCCTTGTTTGGCCCACCCCACGGAACGCTTTCAATTCCGGAACCTTAATCAGTGAGCGGAACCTCGGGGTTAGAATTGCGTCTAGCCCCTGCAAAAGACTCACGGTTTCGGGAGTATTGCCTCCAATGATGTAAAGGTCACGGTCATCGGCGGCTGTCCTAGCACTCATCAATGGTTCTCGAAGAGTATTAATTGTATCATCGACTGCCTGTGACACTATCAAGGAGTAGGGCTGCAAAGACGCTCCCACGGTGGGAGTCATCGTATCGATCCCGGAGAAGCCACTATCCTGAAGGGTAGAATGCCACATATCGGGTGTCCATATTTCCTCTCTCTTAAGGCCCACGGAAGCTCCAAGAACCACGGTATGGAGTACAGATGGATTTGTCTCCTGGATAGCCAATAAATAACCACCTGGTTTCAAAAGGCGGCGAAGGTTCAACAACGCTTGCTCGCGGCAGGTATTGTTATAGAGTACCCTGGGGATTAGAACCACATCATACGAATGCTCTGTGTAGCCTTGGTTCACTAGGCTTCTGGACAAATCAAGGTGCATGATTTGTTGCTCATGTTGTTTGTCCAGGTCGCTCTGTTCCGTCGCGCAGTAACTGGGTGGTTGTGTGCGTATGTAAGACTTTAAAGGCAGGCCCATACCAACCAATGCATCGTTTTCTTCTGCGTACCCGACCTCAAGAACATTCAGATAGGGATATCGGAAACAGATTTGCTCCAGCACGTCCCGCATGCGACATCTGAGCTTATGGATATTAACGGAATTCTTTTGCCACTGATCCAAAAGATCGCGTGATCCCTCTACCTCGCCCTTCTGTTGAATACCATTAAGCAGGTCTCTGCCTGCCGCATGCAGAATGTCATAGGTTCTACAGCTTGAGCCTTCGGGCGCTAGCGCTTCAACTCGTTCGATTGTATCAAGCATCCACTCCTTACGACAGATCGGATGACTTCCGGCGCTCGTCTGCTCTAGCACATTATCGATCCAATGCAACAACGCCGTGGTCTGGGCGCTCATGTGATTACGTTCGTGTTGTGGGACCAGTTTGGCCGCATGGGCCAAGTAGCAGAGGGAAATCCGCTCATGTTTCTCCGCGTCCTGATCCTCGACCCCGATAGGCCGGTCTTCGTACTCCGCGGAAGCATGTGGGTTCAAGCGGCCCCAGGCGACTTCTGAAAATAATGTGCCGCTGCCTGCGTCCGACTGCATGGATGGCGCAAGACTAACGCCCTCTAGCTGCATAATCCCTTGTCCCCCGTCTGCGAACAGATCAACGTCGCCTTCAATTTTATAGCTAGTAGCATTGCTCAAGATGCTGTCGAACACCACTCGTTTCTCATGTATGCGCGAGTGGAGTGCCATGGGATTTAGAACAATCCGCCTAATCTTACTCGGCACGAAAGGGCCCGACAATGGTCTTGGACCCTGTGCATCTGCGGCTGCTAGAAGTGTTTGAATCGAAGCGTCAAGGGCTGCTCCATAGTAAACCTGGGTCTTTGGACACGCCTGTTCCAGATTCCTTAAGACTCCGCGAGTATGAGGGACATTATGGTGTAGCTTGGAAATCACCTTGAGCTCTTCAGAGACTTCATATCCCAACTTGGCTAGTGATGAATAAAATGGAGCAGCATCCGTTAGCGTCAAGCTGCAGTCATCAAATGATTGAGTAGGTAGCGCCGCCGAGGATTCCTCTCCTTTATGGAGCGACGCTTTCCCCGACGCACAGCGCTGCATAGACCCTTCAATTTCAATATAACAGGTGAAGTCCAGATAAATAAGCTTCTTATTGTCAGTCAGCAAATCAACTTTGAACAATGTTTCGATGCTCTGCTCCATATGACCATCTAAAACAACCGTATGCAATAACTCGACGTCGGAAATTTCGACGAAGCGAAATGGTTGGGCGTTTGTAATGAACCTTACACTTTTCCATAACATGGCCAAGTAGGCGCCTGTTGGAAATATGATCTTTGATTGAACGCGGTGCCCATCAATCCACGGGATATCCTCGTGGCGCAGGTGGTTGCGCCAACGCCATTCATCTGCGCCTGAGTCCGGACAGAGGATTCCTAAAAGCTCATCTGGCGCATCCTTGCGGTTGAGCGCCGCTTCTGTTAGGCGTGATATACCCCAATATCCCTCCCGATGATCAAATGGGTATGATGGGAGAGGCTTCAGGAGCTGTGGCTCACGGGCGCTACCGCAAAGCTTAATATATTCCGCCAGGTGAATAGAGTCCGGCCCTAGGTGGGCCCAGCAAGTTCCTATCATAGATGCGACAGATAGCATGTCATTAGAGCCACGTTTAAGCATACTCGTATGAGGTATTTCGGCACCAGATAAGCTCTGCTGGAAAGGCCCTTTCAAAGCTGGATGTGGCCCAATCTCAATGGCAAGGTCAAATGACGTATCGCGCGTTACTGCAACCACAGCCTGGTTGAACCTAACTGGGCTGACCAAGTTTTCGTTCCAGTACTCTGAGTAGAGTAGTTTCTGATCATCTTGGCTCATTATGCGACCATCAAGCACGCTAGAGAACCATTTTGTGGCCGCACTGTTCTGAGTCGGTGTGATGCGACAATCCTCTAGCGCTTTCTTATATTTGGCTGAGCAAGCCAGCATATGATTTGAGTGATACGCAGTGTCTACCTTTAGCGCCCTGCAGAATTTGCCTTCATTCTGCATCACACTGCACAGCTCTTGAATTCCATCAGCATCTCCTGAAAGAGTTACACTACTCGGAGAGTTATAGGCGGCAATTGTCACTCGGCCTGCCCACTGTGACTCTCTGCACAGGGATTCTGCTTCCTCGTGGGACAGGCCAGCAGCTGCCATGGCACCTGCCTGGCCACTGGGGCTCCGAGCTAGGCGCGAAAATACCCCCCTGAAATAGGCGATGCGAATTGCATCAGAGGCCGTAATGAAACCGGCTGCATAGGCGGCAGCTATCTCACCTGATGAATGCCCTATAACAGCTGAGAGCTTGATTCCTAAAGCCGATAGAATGTTTATCAACACTATTTGGACAGCAGTGCATAAGGGCTGCGACACGGTGGCCTGGTTTATCCGTGATGTGTCTGGTGACAACGAGAGCTCATGCATCAACGAAAAGCCTTTGTCGCGATACTGCTCTGGTAGCTCGTCCAAGGATGTCTGCATCTCAGCTACCCAGCGACCTGCTTCGGGGCATGCTGTGATCAGCTGCATTCCCATCGTTGCCCATTGTGCTCCCTGGCCAGTGAATATCCCTAAGATGCGTTTTGGACCACAGCGTGGGGCTCCCAGAATAGTCGCAGGTAGGCCAGATTGCCGGGAATGTATTTCCTCGTCTATGCTATCTCTTAACTCTGCACATGATGATGCACAGAACCAAAGTCGGTGGCTGAGATAACTCCGTCGAGAGAAGAGTGACCACGCTAAATCTGTCAAGTTAGTGTCGGGACTCTCATTAAGAAAAGCATAATAACGATGCAGCAGCTGCCCTAAAGCCCACTCCGAGCTTGCTGAAAAGACGATGGGTAGAATGGCTGGTGGACACTTCGAGGAATGGCACTCTGGTCCTGCATCATAACTTTCCAAAATGATATGGGCATTAGTTCCACCGAAACCAAATGAATTAACCGACGCACGCCTAGGGGCTCCTGGTGGAATATTCGGCCATGGGCGAACTTCGGTTGGCACACTGAGTGAACCAGCATATGGAGCAATGTCAGGATTAAGGTTCTCAAAGTGCATGTTTGGGCTGACGGTGGCGTTTTCAATGCACAGGGAGGCTTTTAGTAGACCGGCCAGGCCTGCTGTGCCTTCCGTGTGGCCGATTATCGTCTTCACGGAGCCAACCAATAAAGCACTATCTTCCTCGGTAGCCGTAGTACCAGGCCCGAAAAAGGCATCATGAATAGCCTTAGCTTCCTGTGGATCTCCGGCCCGTGTCCCAGTGCCATGGGCTTCGAAGTATTGACACCGATCCTCGGAACGTTTCTGCGGATCTAGTCCGGCGTCCGCATATGTTTTCATGATCAATTCTTTCTGTGCCTCTGGGGATGGCATGGTAATACCCGGAGTTCTTCCATCTTGGTTCACATTCGTCGCTCGCACGACGCACTCAATGTGATCGCCATCCCTTATTGCATCGCTTAGCCGCTTCATCACCACAGCAGCAACGCCCTCACCACGAGCGTATCCGTCTGCACTTGCATCCCACATACGACTGTGGCCAGTGGGACTCAGCATATTGAGACTTGACTCGCTCAGGAAGACATTAGGAGCCAGGATCAGGTTTGTCCCAGCAGCGACGGCAACGCTGCAATCCCCGTCTGCCAATGCCCTTGCCGCTAAGTGTACGGCCACCAGGCTGGAAGAACATGCCGTATCAACCGTGATCGACGGCCCGCGGAGGTTGAAGAAATACGAGATTCGGTTTGCTACGATCGCTTGTGACGTTCCCGTCGCAGCGTATCGGGGAAGGGTGTCCAAGTCCCGGAAGACCATGCTTCGGTAGTCATCACACATGACACCGCAGAAGACCCCGGTAGAGGATCCTGATAAATCCTCAAGGCGACATCCGGCAGCCTCTAGGCCTTCATACACAGTTTCTAATAGCAATCTCTGTTGGGGGTCGATACTCTCAGCCTCGGTTCTCGAGATGTTGAAGAAAGGTGCATCGAATCGGTCTATTGGTTCGTCAAGGAAGTAGGCTTTCACGGCATTGGTAGTTCCAGGGCGTCTTGGATCATCGTGGTAGAAGGCATCTCCGTTGAACCGTCCTGAAGGTGGCCCGGAAGAGAGGTCCCGAGGCTCCAGTAGAAGCTCCCATAATCGCGCTGTGGTAGAAGAACCCCCAGGAAATCTACAGCTGCGTCCAACAATAGCAATCGGTTCTGCTTTGGCCATGGTGCTTGTTGCTCCAATTCAGATAGGAATCTTCCCTAACACAGGACGCCTGTTTGGGCTTCAATCTTCTGCTATCACGGACAGGTTATATATATATATATCGTTTGTTCGTCCTCACTGTTCTATAAACACGGCTTATCGTTCCCACGTCGCCGTTGTAGCTCTAACAAAAGAAACAAGAAGCTTTCGTTATTGAATGACCCCACGATAACCTTTCTCAAATACTAAGAATTGCGCGCTACAGCTCGTCATAGCTCAGTCTGTGAAGATCTCTCTGTCTGGCTTGGCATTAAGCTGCTGTCCCACGACCCTTGCAGATAATGGCTGGCTGACCCGGGCTTCACTCCCCCCTTGCTTCCACCAACAAGAGACCGCATTCAAGACGATGCAGCCAAGAATACCAAGTGCTGTCGGTCGGTCCAGTGAACAGATCGGCAAGTTTGCCAAGACGGCGACGTATAGTTGAATGCACGTCGGGTTATCTCGACCTCTCAAGCAGACTAGAAACAATCGCCAGATGAAGAGTAGGATTTACGTCCAGTGCGGCTTTATCTACTCCTCAGCCTCGTTTCTATTATTAGGCGGGCTTACAGGAGGCTGACCACATGTGTATTGGCCCAAAGATCGACCGCTCAGTGATATCTAAATAGACACTTATGTTTTGGTATCTACCCTACAGGAACGATATCAATGTCCATATCTATCACTGTATAGCGAAGAATAAGAATCCAGATTTTCAGAGCATGACTATTTCATGATCCTTACCTGAGGGCTTTCTGCATTCCCAACAAACATATCCATCGCCCTGGGAATGAGCGGTCAAAATAAACTCGGGCTGCCCTACACCCAGGATTCCTAACGCCATTGTGAGATACCGTGACGCTAGATGTAATGCAGATTGCCTTGCTTATTCTTTACCCCGTGCGTGGTTCCTTTCAATGTATTTTTTTCGTGGTCGTATATCATTTCCCCCTACTACATTTCCTGCTAATTTAGGAAATGAATGTCAAGGAAGTATGTCTGGCGGTATGAATAACCCCAGGCGGACCACCTGAGAGCCAAATATTGTTACGTTGCATCGTGCCAATGTAGTTCGACAGGTCCAGAAAGGGGGAAACCTTTCAGCTGTCCAAGCATGCCGGCGGAGGCACCTTGCGGCTAGAGCTGACTCGAGGAAGTGCCAGCACAAGTATTTACATTTACAATGGATGGAATCTTATCTAAAGCCATCTAACAAATACTCAAAAAGTTGTGTGATCTGCCCAATAACAGTGACAATGGCCGTGAACTTTACTCAAATCCCAACCATTGACTTGGCCCACGCGCAGTCTCCGGCTACGAAACCCTCGTTCTTGTCAGACCTCAGAGATGCGATTGTGAAGGTGGGATTCTTCTACCTGAAGAATCACGGCGTGCCAAACAATGTCGAGCGGGATTTCGTAGAGCAATCGATCAAATTCTTTGATCTGCCCTTGGAGGAGCGGCTGAAAGTCGAGATGCTGCATAGCAAGCATTTCCTTGGTTATGTTCGCGAGCAAAATGAGAAAACAGCACAGCGGACCGATTACCGCGAGACATTCAATGTATGCGAAATTTTGTGTGTATGGCAAAAGTCACACGGCTAATGACGTCCTCCAGCTCGGCATGGACCTGGCCGCTCCAGGAGAAGAAGAGCCTGCTTATCGCAATATGAGCGGACCCAATCTTGTGCGTATGACAATCCCCTGCGGGCTTGTAGTGGTCCCTAGCTAATTGAGGTGGATCATAAAATAAAGTGGCCGAACGAGACTGCGATTCCGGGATTCCGGGCAGCAATGGAGAATTATGTGAAGCACATCCAAACGTTGGGCGACGAGTTCAAAGTCTTGGTAGCTGAAGCGTTGGACTTAGAGCCAACAGCCTTTCTCCGCTTCTTCGACGACCAACCGCAAGATAGGCTGAAGCTCGCCAAGTACCCTGTTCCATCATCTATTGCCGACAGTGAGCCATTAGGCTCCTTTCAGGGAATCGGACCGCACAAGGACAGCAGCTTTCTAACCTTCCTTCTGCAGGGAACGCCACACAGTGGCCTTGAAGTTCAGAATAAATCAGGGGAATGGATCCCTGCTTCCCCGATCCCTGGAACCTTGGTCGTGAACATCGGTCGCATGTTTGAGGCACTGACCGGGGGGGTTGTGACAGCTACTACGCATCGAGTCAGTCTGGAGGAGAAGAACTTTGTCGATCGCGATGGTCGACCTTTGGGTCCTCGGTTCTCGTTTCCCATGTTCCAGCTTCTGGCCCTAGACCTGAGGCGAGACCAGATGACCTTGGATATGCCACCCCACGTAGTAAAGCTGGCCAAGGAGATCAAGGTCATGTCGGACGCGGAGAAATTCTTTGAGGAAATGTTCCGGGATTGTGCTGGCAGCGGGCTTTTCATGGCGCGTGTCATCAAGCACGAAGACGTGGCGCGCAAATGGTATCCAGATGTGCTAGATAATGTCCTGAAGGCGCAGAAGGCGGAGCTTGGTCACTAAGACCACTGTGATAACCCCCGGACCTCTACCCCCTTGCTCAATTTGTATACACCCCGGTCCCCTTTGCAGTTCTGAACCAGCCTATAAAGCTATCGCCTGACCGTTTCAGTCCCTTTTCTAATAGATAGATTCACCGACTATTTGGTTGGGATTCAAAGGGAAAAGACTTCCTAAAAGCGAAGGAATCCTGAGCTATTTAAGATCAGTCTTAGACAGAGAAAAGGGACAAGAATCGGGTTTCCTTTGTATTCGTTCTACTATACAGTCAATGATAGAGCTTTACCTTTTGCCTTCCGTTTCCTTACCTAGTCGACAGGCTATCTACCCTGTATAGTAGATCCTCTACTCCAGGAGCTCAGATTGTCACATAAGTCTCAAATATATATATATGTCTTACAGGTCTACGCCACATTTTTTGAACACCGGTTTTGTAGTAGTTACTGTTGGCTATAACATGTTAGATACACTCATTCATAGTGTTTCTGAGATATAGTGATTCGACACAAACCCTTGTCCTAGAAAGTAACTTAATAGGTCATGCGACAGGTCTTGGGTGGATTTCCGTAGTGCAGTTCTAAGAGGAGCGTCTGCGCCCAATTTGATGTTTTCCCCTTAAAGACAAAAGAAATGAAAAGAAAAGACAGGACAAAGTGTCAGCCTCTTTACAGGTTAAAGATTATAATACAGTGTTAGGAAGAATATCTTCACTGAGCTGCATATCCACTATTATCCACTGCAAATTAATCTGTCACGTATCTTCCCGTTCTTGCTCCAACCTGAGATGTTCAATTGCCGGAAATACAACACTATGAGTATTATTACCTCCCTATGAACTGAAGTACAAAAGCTTCATCTACAAGCCAACCGGCCCTCTCTCTAGCTCTCCACGTGTTATGCCACTCTGATTGCACATTTCGCGGAAGATACCCTGCTGCTCCCAGAGACGCACAGGCGTGTCTAGCTCCGCGATACATCCTTTATCCATGACACAGATACGGTCATAGTTAAGAATCGTCCGTAGCCGGTGGGCAATGCAGAATAATGTTTTGCCATGCATCCCAGAAATAGTTTCCTGGACCTTCTGATCGGTCTGGTAGTCAAGGGAAGAGGTTGCTTCATCGCAGATAATAATCTTGGAATCCCGCACAATAGCTCGGGCTAGAGCCATTAGCTGACGTTGACCGAGAGACAGATTCAGCCCTTCTTCATCCACTCGGCTGTCCAGATGCAACTGGCTTGTACCTGCCGCTTTCTCATTGACCACCTCGCATGCATCTTGGTCACTTTCGGACGGTGCCTCTGGTGGTGGGCCCACTAAATGTGCCTTCCGGAGTGCTGACCAGAGCTCTAGGTCTGTGTACTCGTCGAACGGGTCCAGGTTGGACCGAATAGTACCTCGAAAGAGTGTAGGGTCCTGTGGTATAATGGCCAGTCGGGATCGTAGATCATGCAACGCAATAGTGGCTATATCCACACCATCGATCCGGATATTGCCGCCTGAGAGCTCAGTTAAACGGAAGAGAGCCGACACAATACTCGATTTTCCTGCCCCGGTCCTCCCTACCACGCCGATGCGTTCCCCACCTTGGATGGACATTGTGAGGCCCTTGAGCACCAGAGGCAGCCCATCACGATAGCGCATCTGCACATTGTCGAAGCTAATCTGACCTTGTTCTGGCCATGTGCTCGAAACCTCCACGTGGTGTAGAGGGGCCGTTTTCTCCTCCTCCTCCAGGGAGGTGCCATAGTGATGGAGTCGTTCGGCAGAGTTTATGTGCTGTTCAAGCTCCGTATACTGACGAATAGAAAACTGTAGAGTCTGCGAAATGCTGAGCATGTAGGAAAGGATTAGGCCAGATATGCTGGGTGGAACATTGAAACGAGATGTGACAACGAGAACCCCAGTTACTAGAAGTAATGCGTTGCAGACAAGATCCAGGCGAACCGAAAGCCAACGCTGGTTGGCAAATATGAGAAAGTAGGCAGCGTTCGAAGAATCGATTGCCCGACCGATATTTTGTCGGAAATAGCCCTCCCTACCGTACGCTCTGATACATGCAATACCCGTGATGGCCTCATTGAATCTCGCAAACACGACGGAACGGAGAACAGCTTCATGCCGTTTCAAGCTTTGAACAGAGGCCCGGTGGTATATTGTAATAAGAATGACAATGGCTACTAATGGTCCCACTGCAAGAGCGAACTATCGAAAGATTGTCAGTTCTAAAATAGCGACAAGGAGGAAAGGAAGGGGGGCGCTCACATAGTGGAAGTAGACAATGACAAGGACCATGATAGCAACAACCATGAGAAAGAGATACAGAAACAGCCGTAGTGTCTCACCCAACTCATTATCCAGTACCTGCACGTCTTTTGAGAACCGATTGATAATGCGCCCTAGCGGTGTCGTGTCAAAGAATGAGGTTGGTGCCCGCAGAAGACGATACATAGCATCTTCGAGCATCACTCTACTAGCATTAGCCGCAAAGGTCGTCACGCACACCGAAAACAGATAGAGGATAGCGGCCTGACCGGCTGTTATACCTGCATATATCCCCAGATATTGGCCCAGACTCAGTTGTGGGAATTTGTTAGACGCCCAGAATGACAGCCACAACCCACCCAAGATCGCTCCTCCAGCAGACAGGACAGCTAGGGCCAATACGATGAGAATATTAGCAAGGGAACCGGAGGATACGGCATATGCCCTCCAGATGTCTCTCCTTCTCGCGTGCCGCACTCTCTCCTCCTCCTTCATCAATGGCGCAGCATTCCCATTTTTAACATTCGATTCAGGGCAAGCTTTCACCTCCTGGACTGTATCAGCGACCCTAGGAGAGCCTGGTGTTTCTTCCTTTCCCTGATGGTTGACTGATACGAGGCTCTGGAGTACTGCATTCCTTTTTACTAAATGCTCAAATGTACCAATATCAATGACTCGGCCGGCCTCCATAACGATAATCCGATCACAATGAGTAAGGATATGCAGTTGATGCGTTACCAGTATCCTGCACCGATCTTTAAGTAGACCACATATCGCCTGATTCATAATATGGAGCCCGACATTTGCATCCACTGCGGATAGCGGATCGTCCAATAGGATAATATTGCAGTTAGAGTAAATGGCTCTGGCAATATTTAGGCGCTGCCTTTGGCCTCCAGATAGTGTGATACCTCGTTCTCCTATTTCTGTCTGATCTCCATCTGAAAACGTGGCCAGGTCCGCTCGGAGGGCACAAGCGTCGATTACCTGGTCATACCGGACCTTATCGTATTCTTGGCCAAATAATATATTGTTTCGAATTGTAGTATTCTGGATCCAGGCGTACTGGGGACAAAATGCTGGGGCAGTACTCATACGTACTGAACCTGTCGTTAGGCGCATTTCACCTGCTAAAGCTCCTAGCAAGGAACTCTTGCCACTACCGATAGTCCCTATCACAGCGATAAGCTCCCCCGGAGCGGCCTGAAAGTCAATGTCCATGAGCCCAAATGGTCTGTTATCCTTGCTCTCACTAGCAGGCTTAGTGGCGCCATCCCAGGATGATACTGGGGATGCAGAGGCTGGTACAGGAACGGAATTCACTCCTGGTGCCTCGACCTCCATATCTAGTACACTGTCCCACGTGAATGATGCCTTTTCAAACTCAAATGCCTTTTCCATGTTCCTATCCCATGTAATAAAGTCTTCCCTTTCCTCTGCTAGGAGAAATTCCTGGAGTCGATTGAGGGATGTCACAGCGTCGGTCGTAGACGTCACGACAACATTCATCATGCTGAGCGGCAATCGCATCGCGTTGAAAACCGCCAGGGAGGCAAAGATGCGATCGGATGAGAGTGTATGACCGCTCAGCGCGTATGTCATGAAGGATAGCAGCGAGGCGAAGTTTGCCATACTAGTAAAGGAAACAGTAATAGAGTGCCGCGTTGTCAGAAACCGCCGAAGTGAGTCTATCTCAAGTTTTCGCGTCATTCGAAGTCGCTCCAGGAAACTGTTTTCCCACGCAAAGAACTTGATAAACCTCACGTTTTTTAATATCTCCTGTGTCAGGCTCACCCGCTTGTCTGTAATAGTATTTATCGCCTTGCGGCGCATGATGATAGATCGAATAGCAAAAGTGAGCAAGCTTGTTATAGCAACAAGGAAGGCATATCCGGCCAGCGCGCTGTAGCCTATATTAACCAACAAGGTGACTAGGGCAATTACCAAGGCAATTGGGGTGGCACAAAGTATATGGAGCGATGCACAGCCTTTCTCGAGACGGCTCAGATCCACGGCCATCAACGTGGTTATCCGTCCATCGCTGTAGCCTGTCTTATTGCCAGCTCTAGCACGACCAGATAATCTCATCGCTTTAGAAAATATCTTCGGCGTGAGGACCGCCTTCAGCTGACCGCCAGCAATTAAAGATTGATAGAATGCCTGATTACTAGATAGGCTTTGTACCAATTGCATAGTAACAAGGCCGATAACCAAGCCCATGCCCTTGCCAAGGCTCGGCCCTGGGAGATTGTTGTGTTGGGAGGTATAGGCGTCCATCGCAAACTCGATTAAGCGTCGAACAACAAAGGGCGCCAGCACCAACAAACACATACTAAGAATTTGACATAGTATCCCAATGCAGAGTCCTGTTTTTAATGTGTCATATAAAGCCCAAGCTAATGGCCTCTTCCCTCCACGTTCAAACCGCCCGGTGAAGGCTTCGTCCAGCCTATTCGATAGGATACTTACGGATCGAGTTGGGTTTACCGTCCAAATATCCTGAATCTCCAACTCCCGCTTGTAACCGAGCTATACTATGGTAAGGTGGTGGACATATAATCTCCAGGTGGTCGGGTACACTGACCTTGACGATGGGGGTAATCCATTGAAAGGTAATAAGACTTGCAAGATTGGCGCCATATTCTCGAGACACCTGCCTTTCCTGTGGCACTGGAGGAGTTTTACTGGATCGTAATGGATATAACCTAAACCACTGGAAGTACAATGACTGTTTTCCCTGTTGCGATTGTTCGTGTTGATTCTTCTCAATCGACTCGATCGCCGGTGCTTGTGCAGGATCGAGGGTCATAGTTGGAAGACTTGGTCAGCTTGATGGGCTGTCACGACAGACAGCTAGCAATAATCCACGAGACTCTCTTCCATACAGCAGGTTCATAGAATCGGATAAAGGCGCTAAGGCTTTTCATTGCATTCTTGCTATTCTCCCTCGGAAGGATCGGCGGTTAGCCCCTTCCACGCAGTCGGCCAATCCTGTCAGGCAGGGGAACTAGATCAAGGCTGAAAGGCGATACGTGTTTGACAATTTGTTGGCGATTAGGTGATTATGCATAGTAAAGTAAGGTCTTTGAAGGAGTCGGCCTGATATGTATACGGCAAGGCTATGTGCTATGGAGAAAAGGTGCAACTGTGGCTGTTTGAATTATTGGAGAATGTGCATCATGCAAGGGGCAGTATCGATCATCATTTTGCTCCCCCTTGGTCGACGCCATTCCTCCATGACGGGACATTCCACAAATGATAAGATGAACTTTGAGAGTTGTACTGCCAACTCAACCCGGATGTACCTTACATGTTGTGAGAGTTTCTGGTGACCATGAGCTCTGTTGTCCGGCCCTTGACTTATAGGGCTTCTAAATCTGCCGTATGGGAATATGATACAGTTCCACTAAGGATGTTTTCGACTTTGTTTGAAAATAAGCACTTTACTCAAGTATACTTTAAAGGGGCTACCCAGATCAGTCGAGCACTGTGGTTCCTGACTCTATATCTCTTCTGATTTCTCTGTGAAGTAAATAGATTCTATAACATGATCAACTCTATAACGATCAGAATTCGAGGAGTTCAGTTATGTGTCTAGACTCAGCGATACTGAAATAGCAAATATAGTTCCTATAAGCATCCAGTATTTATATACCCACTGAAGTAGTGCGCTGAGATATTGAATATCGAATATCATGAGAATTATTAAAATAATCTGTTTTCTGCCAACAAACTCTGACTTTCGACATCTCTGTAGTAGATGTTGGGAAGGCTTGCTTTCCAAACAATCCTGCCAAATAACTTTGAAGTGTACAGCTCACTTTATATATAAGATTTCTGTCGAGCTTTTCGTAGAATCCGATCTGGTGCCACTAGGCTATGATACTGCCTCTGCTGATCCTGATACGTCCTTCCACATGAAAATCGCAAATTCTCCCTCTGCTGGGGTACCGACGTACAACGAGACGTCCAGGCCAGCTATCTTGAACCCCATCTTCAGATAGCTCTGGATAGCGGGATAGTTAACATTCGATACTTCCAACCAGACATGGCGGACTGGCCATCTAGCAACGCCAAGCCTTTCAGCGAAGCGGATGAGATTCCGTCCGATTCCTTGGCGTCGGTACAAAGGGTTGATTTCGATGTCACTGATGATCAACCGAGCGTTCCAGCTGGAGAACTTGACGGATATGAATGCCACGATTTTATTATTATTCTCGGATGTATTGGGATCTATTGTCGGCGCATCCTTGGCATATAGCGCATTGGTATCCTCGACTACCACTGTGAAGTAATCCGGTGACTCGTCGTCCCTATCCGAGTCCTCATCATCTGGAAAGGATTTGTGCAAGGGAGTGTCTAGCTGAACTGCCTTGGTGTCCAACCCGAAGCCTATATCTCCGAATTCTAAGTTGGATATGCGGGATTCAAGCTGGAAAATCCGATCTGTGACGAAGGAACTGTCAATCGTACGCATGGACGCTTGGTCATCCGAGGTCGAGAGGCGGTACCTGAGACCCTTTGCAGCATCTGTAAAGGGTAGCTTGAGGATGTCTGCCTCAATAGATTCCATAATGAAGGCTGTTATATCTTGAGAGAAACTTTTGGCAGCAAGAAAGAGTATAAGGAGTGTGTTGATAGTTTCCTATGTGGCCGGGCGAAGAAACCTAGTGGGGCACATCCCGTTAAGAGTATAAGCCAATCACATTCTGAAAGAAACGTGTAACCTGCTTCATTCTCTATATACGGGCTGGTAGTACGGAGTACCAGCTGGATGTTCAGGTAGACTAGGTCTCAGCGTCAAATCAACAGCCGCGCGATCTACGGCTGGCACACTGCCAGGGTAGGCTTCGTAGATTAATAAGGCTTGGAAGAAGGGTGTGTCTTTCAAGCGTAGGCTGCATATACATATTTCGACAACTATAAATCAGCAAGACTTCACCCTCCATACTCAACTTTTTCGCACTATAATTAACTTCTCAATTAAAACCCAATTAGAATAGTAAAATTGTTCTTATTACTATGGAAAAAGTATGTTTAAGATCGATCTCTTCAAGATACAAAGATAGTAAATAGAATACTAAATGCATTCAGTACCGAAACAGGTACAGACGTGAATAAAAGTAATTTATCTGAATGAATTGCCAAAATAGGTGCTTGGCGTATAACCCGCTGCTTGACATGGATGTGATACTCTTTGTGATGGCCCTCATTACTATATTTCTCTGGGCTCTATCTGGTTCGTAGCGTATGTTTGTATAAGTAGTACAAAGCAATCTGTGTACACCAGCCAAGGGTAAACAACCACTTGCCAACTTAAGGTTTTATGTTCGACACACAAGAGACAAATTCTATGAATAGATTCAAGTCCCAAATTGGCTTCGAATGTACAGAATAGACAGAGTATGTTGGATATGTGCCCAAATCATATCACTAGATCTGATCTGTGCTGAACCGAAATCCTCCACCACGCCCTGTTTCTTCCACTAGCTGATCATTAAGACTCTCCATCTCATTCTGCATAGATGCCGTATCGTTTGGCGAATAATTGCTCCTCTCAAAATCAATCAGCCTGGCTGTTTTGTCTTGAATAATGAAGTTATACCGGTTGACATCACCGTGTAAAAGGCCGAGGCTATGGAAGCGCTGGAGAACATATTGGCATGCTGAAAGATCATTGATGTTTGCTTCATGGCCTTCGAGATTCTCTAGTGCGAAACCCATTACACGACCATGCTCGTGAATATGGCCAAGGAATCGTGGAGCAATATCGGTATCCTTTAAAGTCTTATATATGCGTGTCTCCTGCTCTATGCGAGGTATTTTCCATTCGAAGCGTGCAATCTTGGCAATGACTGTGGCAGTTGACTTTGATATTGGATGTATATCTCCGCATTCTGCTTCAAAGGTGGATGCGGTAAGCTGCTTCAGTCTTATCAACTTTAGGCAGTCAATGGTTCTAGGGTGCCAGATATCCCGAACGCCACGCAGCTCGCCAATCGATAGATCTGTCTTTACCACACCGGTGGATGAATCCCGTCTAAGGCGTGCCATATTCCAAGTGTCTCCGGGAGGCAAATGTGGCAATAAGCTAAGAGGCATAGAGAGCGTCGATCTGCTGTATATACCACAAGCGATGATTAAGTATCTGACATGACCCCCCATTAATATCCTATATTCACTGTCCTCCCGACTGGAAACCTCCATTGAAAGTATAACAGGGGGCTCTAACAACTGATAATAACTCATATTAACTTAAGTAAAACAAAGCATCCAAGAAAGAATAAAGAGATAGTAAAGGTAAAAATAACTAGAAAACTGAAACTAATTCCCTCCCCGAAGAGTTTATATCAAGGAGGGAATCATAATACTAAAGTTACAGAGATTTGATATTATATAAGAAAATGAAGCTGACGCGCTGTAGCACTGTAATTATATAGCAATGCGCGCCGTAGCACTGTGATAATGTAATAATGTGACAATGTGGACAATGCTACAGGTTATTAAATACTAAATCACGCCACTGACGAGGTTGGGTTGTTTGCCGCAGCCCAAGGAGTTGGCGGCATGGACTGAAGTCAGGGCGCCGAGGGCCAGGAGTATAGGGAGGAAGGCGAATTGGACCATTGTCACTGATAAACAGACGATTTCAAAGATTATACAACGCTTTGGTCAAGTGGGATAGACATGCTGCGCAAGTGAAAAGATTGAGAATACGAGAGTAGAATCCATGGCTCTTTTCTTATATTTATAGCTGGCGCTGTTTGCGTTGGAGAATGTAATCCCTCGAAGATTTCTTCCTTTAGAAGAACGGAGCTGTAATGATGTTCATTCAGGCAAGAATAGTTTCGATGTCCGCAAATCGTGCACCTTCTGGAACTGACCAAGACGTAGAAAGTCGACCGCCCTGTCTAAGACCCTGGTCAGCGAAGGGGATACCTGTCGCAGGTTAATACCCTACGGGGTAAAAGAGTTGCCAAGACATGGGAATAGTAAAGGCCACAGCACACATGTGCGGTATAGGAGTGACGCAGCTGTAGCCATAAACCCGGCCATATTCTTGGGATTCGCAGCCAGAGACAGAAATGCTGGCTGCCTATTGGGCGAGTATCCAGAAACTCCTGATCAAGCTATTCTCATTCCCTGCCTGACGCACTCTGTAACAATTTCTGTGACACAGATCAGTTGATTTAGCCTAAAGATTCTTTCTATCCGTAGATCAATAGGAAATGCCGAGACTTCACCGGCAGTTGAAGCGTGTGGTACACTGCCGGATTCATCCATCCAGGCCCTGTTCAAGCATAAGATTGTTAAAGATTAACGTGGACCCTTATAGGCCTGGGACAGAACCAGTAAGGATGTGCAGGGTGCATAGATTAAGCTACTAAACAGGAGGTCTCCTGGACCCTGTGCTAACCCGCTTGGTATTAGGCTAGATCAACCATTAGGGTTCACCGGCGATGTAACCTAATATTCTTGCCAATCAGTTGATTAGATATGTTTTACTTTGTCTTTCATTGGGTTATAGTATGGTCTGAAAGTTCTAGTACATATAAAAGACTCATGACTAAGTTATTACTAACCGAGACTTCATCCACCATCTCCCTATACATAATAAGGCAAGTTACAGATTAACGACAAGTCCAAGACAGAATTAAGGGCCAGTGTCCAAATCAAGCAACTGAGCGGTTCAAGACAGTTCGAGACGATTCGAGACCCAAGAGGGCTGGCAACTGAGACACGGCCTTCAACTAGATATAGGCTAGCTCTAAGCCTTGGCAGTGTAGACATGTTTCTAGTATAGAGACGTTCTTGAATGTTCAGATCAAGTCTAAATAGAATCAAGAAATATCTCAGACAGCAATAATGCGCAGTTGCCAAAGCCAAGTTATATATAGCACAATATAGCGTTCAGAGTATATATAGACTCCAAATACCTCGTATTGATAACTACAAGTCACTGCGTGTCTACCTTTTCCATTCATTTTTACCCTAGTATTCTTGCTTGCCTTGGGCTGGTCCCTATTCGTTCTCTTCAACTTCGAAATAAAGCTCTCTCTTCTCGCTGCCGCGGCCATCGTGCCCCTGGCCTCAGCCCACTACTTCTTCGACACCCTCATCATCAACGGCCAGGAAACCTCCCCCAACCAATACATTCGCTTCAACACCCGGCCCCAGAAATATAACCCGACCAAATAGGTCAACACCCGCGACGACATAACCCCCGATATACCTGACTTTCGCTGCAACAAGGGCGCGTTCACCTTTACTGGCCAAACCAGTACCGCAGAGATCAAGGCCGGTTCTAAGCTTGCCCTTAAGCTAGGTGTTGGTACTACCATAAAGCACCCCGGCCCTGCACTGGTATACATGTCCAAGGCTCCCAGTACAGCCAAGGAATATGAAGGCGATGGCGAGTAGTTCAAGATCCACGAGGAGAGCGTCTGCGACAAGAACAAGGACTTTACCACAGATACCTGGTGTACTTAGGATAAGGATCGTGTCAAGTTTACAGTTCCTGCGGATCTGCCGGATGGAGAGTATCTGATTCGGCCGGAGCATATCAGTATATCTACCTTAGTCTCCTATATCATTTGCGAGTAAGTAAGGATACTAATTTCCGGAATAGGTGTGCACGGCGCTCACGTTGGAGAGGCCGAGTTCTACTACACGTAAGTCCACCTTTCACCTGTCTTTCCCCATTCTAGCAGATACTGATTAGCAGCTCAGCTGTGCGCAAGTCAAGGTCGTCGGCGATAGGAATAGAACTCCCGGGCCTACTATGGAGTTTCCCGGCGCTTACAAGAAAAATAACCCATCATTCAACTTCAGTATCTACGGTGGCTACAAGGACTATCCTATACCTGGTCCAGAGGTTTGGACTGCTGGGTCGGGCGATAGCGCCTCTTCGAAAATGGCTAACACTGCTACTTCCTATCAGGAAGATGCGGGTACTTGTAGCAGCAGATTCCATGCTCGTGAGCACGCTCGTGACTTTAGCTACTGAGATAATGGGAACATACTTCGGTTCTATTAAGACTTTGGGGCGAGATTAATCTAAAAAGATATAACTAGTGGTCTATTGAAAGGTATATATTTTATAGCTGGGCTGGAAAGATAACTGTCATTTAAAACTTGTTATAGTAAATTTAGGGCTATATAAAACTAAAAAATATCCCAGTCAAATAACTGCTTATTTTTCTCATACACTATAATATCACATAAAGAACTATAAGCAATTTAGGAAACACTAAAAATAAAAAGTAACTAATATAGAAAATATAAATATAAGATTTCTAGATATTAAACCAGTGCTCTAAAAGCATTCTTCAAGTACAAGTGAGAAGGGGAGAATAATAATAACCAAATAAAATAAAACGCTGGGCGTCTATAATTAGTAATTATAGATAAAAGATACTTCTATATCCTATTCTCTAATCAGGGCTAACTATAAATCACCTCCATCAATTTCTCCCTCTCCGCATCCTCATCCACCATACCCCGGAACACTCCATTCGGCATCTCCATCAAATCCCTCGGATGTCCAAATTCCACCGTCGCCCCATTATCCAAGACGAGAATGCGATCAAAATCCGCAATCGTACTGAGCCGATGCGCAATGACCAGCAGCGTAGACGATTTCCGACCAAACTTGGCGCGCAACGCCTCCTGGATCTGCGAATCGGTCGTGTGGTCCACGGCGGAGGTCGCCTCGTCCAACATAAGGATTTTGGGGTTGGCGACGATGGCGCGGGCGAGACAGAGGAGTTGGCGTTGGCCTTGGGAGAAGTTCAATCCGCCTTGGGAGACGGGGGTTTCGAGATAGTCCACTGCGGGGGGTAGGGGTGTGTAACCGTCGTCGCTGGGTTCGGGTGAATCCGACTGTTCGGGGGTGAAGCGCGCTTGCGACAGGGCGGCGAGGAGCTCGCTATCGTCGACTTCGTCAAAGGGGTCGAGGTTGGAGCGAATGGTGCCGGAGAATAAGACCGGGTTTTGAGGGATGATGGCGAGTCGACTGCGGAGGTGAGCCAGCTTCACCTTTGAGATGTCGATGCCGTCAATGAGGATCTGGCCCTCGCTGGCTTCCAGGAATCGGAATAGAGCGAGAGCGAGAGAGGATTTGCCTGCTCCAGTGCGGCCGACGATTCCAATGCGTTGGCTCCCCTCGACGACAAAGTTGAGGCCCCGGAGAACGGGGGGTAGACTGGGGGCGTATTTCACCGTCAGATCCGTCACTTCGACTCGGCCGTTCGTGGGCCAGGCTGCAGGCGGGTCGATGCCATCGTAGATTTCGGGTTCAATGTCTGAATATTCCAGCACGCGGTCGACGGCGTTCATTCCGAGCTCGACATTGGTGTAGGACCGGATACAGGGGGTCATGGCACCCGTCAGCTGGATGGCAAAACTAATCGTGAAACCGGCGGTGGCGGCATCGATCTTCCCCTGCGTCGTGACGAGGAGAGCAACGCAGGCTGCAAAGGTGGCTCCGATCATACTCACGCGGAGTCCAAGCCATCGGGTGAGGAGCCATTGGGTCCAGAAGGCGCGGGCATGACGATCGATGCGGTCCTGCATCGCGTGGATGTAGAGGGGTGATTTTCCATAGGCGCGGATCGTCCAGAGACCGGTGAGAGAAGTGTTGATCTGCTCGTAGACGGGGCTGCGACTGATATTCTCGATCCGCTTGACCTCTCGGGAGGCGATGAGGTATTGCCGGGCAAAGAAAACCCAGCAGAACGCAAGAGGGATGGTGAAGATGATCAGGAGACGATTGACGAACAAGCCAGCCACCACAATACTCACGCAGACCATGCCCGTGTTCAACATGAGTGTCAGATCGGCACACAGTCTGGAATCGACCTGGTTGAAGTCGGCGGAGAATCGGTTCAGAATCTGGCCTAGAGGGACGGTGTCCAGCCAGCGCAGCGGTGCTCGCAAGACGGCCTGCAGGCATTCTTGGAAGAGAGATTCGGATGCTTGGAGGGTGGCCAGGAAGACGAAACAGACCTGCAAGGAACCCATGATCCATTCACAAGCGGCGATGGCGATGTAGACCGCCAGGTAGAACTTCAGGCTGGGATCGATGGTGCTTTGCTCGGAGGGACCGGTGCCTTTGCTACTCCAGGTTCGCAGCCACCAGTTCTGTTTGATTAGCAGATGCAGACCAAAGGAGTGGAAATGCTTACTCTACCAAGGGTCAGTGCGGTGTATGAAAGATAGCCCAACACCAGCAACCCCCATCGGTGCCAGCTGCCACTCGCGGAGATATACTGATGGAAGAGTTGCAGGACAGAGGTGCTTGTCCTTCCCCTTTCCTTCCGAACAAAAGCCTGTGCTTCATGCTGGCTTTCAGGCCTACTTTCTGCACTTCGAGGTCGATCTGATTCTTGATGTGGCATTGTCACTGGTGAAGGTTCCTCTTCATCATCTACACTCTGCGAATTCAGCACAGCCTCCAGTACCGCATTATCCTGCAGATCAGCCGGTTTCCCAGCAAACTCCACCATGCCATTCTGCAGGTGAACAATATACCCCGCGTCAGGCAGACAGATCCCGACGTGATGCGTGGCCAGAATGCGAGTTCGTCCTATAGCCAGAGGCCCGGTCAGGGCATATTTATACAGATGCTGAGCGGTATGCACATCGACCGCACTGAAGATATCATCCAGAATGAGAATACCCGCGCGAGAATACAGCGCTCGGGCAAGGGAGATCCGAGCTTTCTGCCCACCGCTCAGGTTGACTCCGTTGGGTCCGATCTCGGTGCGTTCTCCGTCTGGAAAGATTTCCAAATCGGCGAGGAGAGCGCACGCGTGCAGAACTTGCTTGTAGCGCTCTGCGTGTAGGGGAAGTCCGAACAGAATATTCTCTTTCACGGTTGCGGCTTCGATCCACGGCAGTTGGGCGACATAGGCAACGGCCGAGTCGACAATCCACCACTCGCTTGTGGTGGATACACTCCAGATGTCGTCGTGATGGGGCTGAACTGGAGCCTTGACCTCTCCATGCAGAATGTCGCATTCCCCAAGCGTGGCAGCAAGTAGCAGGCTCTTCCCTGAAGCTGTCCGGCCGGAAATGATGCTCAGCTCGCCGCGGGGAAAGTCCAGATTCAGCTCTCGCAGAGTCCAAGGAAGGTGATCTTTGGTGGCAGTTCCAAACCATGCAACCGTGGCATTGTGGAAGCCAATGTCGGTCGATGGGGTGAGATTGGGCTGTTTTTCAGGCGCCATGAAGAACTCGTCCAGACGACGCATACTCCCCAGAGCGTCCAGCATATTCGACAGTAACTCGGGTATCATGCCCAGAGATATTTGGATGGTAGCCAGCACGGAAATGGCGGTAAAAGCAACCGACGAGGTCAAGCCATTGTGGCGGATGGCATAAATGCCCAGCGAGCCAATGGCCAGCAGGATCGGGCCCAGCAGGTATAGCGACATGGTGGTTGCGTTCCACACAAACACCCGGCGTTGCGCCGCCAGTTCGTCCCTGCGCAGCTCGTGGATCTTCCTCTCCCACTTGCTTTCCAGGGCGGCGAATTTGACCTGGCGAATGCCCTGCAGCACTTCGGAGAGGATGGCCATCTTGCCATCTCGGGCTCCCATCAGGTCTCCGCCGGCGGCGGCATATTTCCTCCCACACAAGACGATCAACGGCGTCAGAATGACCAGATTGGCAATGCCCGTCAGCAGACTCTGCCACCCGAGTAGATTGTTCAACAGCACACAGGCCACGACCAGTTTCAACGGCGCCAGCAGCAGGTTAAAGCAGAAGGTGGCGAACGTGGCAACGCGCTGGCCATCTACGGCGACCAAGTTGATGGCATTCTGCGTGTCGGCGTCTTTCTCCTCTCCATCTGCGGTGGCCTTTGGGCTGCTGGAGCCAGTCATTCGCATCGCTTTGTTGAAGACGATGATGGAGATCTGCTCGTACACGCGCACCGATATCTTGTTCCACGCCACCCAATACAGCCAGTTCTCCATAAAGGACGAGAGCATCATGGACGCACCGAGCGCGACAACAATCACCAACATTTCCGCGATTTGCAACCCATGCTCGCTTCGTCCTTCGAGGAAACGCAGGATCGCCAGAAGCGACAGGTTGGGCGAAAACGCCACCACCGCCTGGACGAGACACAGCACAAACTCCAACAGGAGGTAGTGCCGATGAGCGCGCAGCAGAATCTTCCACATTGGGGCCGGAATGGCGGCTGTGGGAGCTGCATTCCGTTGGACGTTCTCCTTGGCCTGGGAAAACGATCTCTGCAGATTTTCTGCTCGGCTGTCATGGTCCAGCTCGGGCAGTTGATCCACGTCGACATCCTTTCCTCTGCCCACGAGGACCATTACTGTCGCTGCCCAGCTGAAGGTGATGCGTCCGAGGAACGAGGTCGAGTTTTCCCGATCGACCACGGTGCCATTCCGACAGACATCTGGACGGCGGGGGAGAAGCAGACCGAAGAGGGAGGTGAGAATCAAGCAGCCGCATTCTACAGCCATCAAAATGGCATGGACAGAGCTGGTCGGTGTCTGTCGCTGGAAGAAGACTGTGATGAGTGCAATCAAACCATTGGCACTGATCTGTAATCCAAGCGAGAAACGAGCAACTGTGTGCGGTTCCAGCAGCAGAGCAACACTCTGGACCACCAAGAGCGTCTAAAGCCATCAGTAATGTTGCCCAATTTGGAATAAGACGCATCATACCGAAATCCCGAAATGAATCCATCCATCCTGTGTCGGGGTGACAATCGCCCGTGCTAGAGCAACACCACACGTCCCAACGAGGATGACAGCAATGGCAACCCGATGCCTCCACCGTGTGACAGCTTGGACCGCATCTACTGCCGCGTCGCCATCTCGATCCGTGTAGAAATTGGTCGCAAACTGATCTTTTGCGTGAGAGAGCCGACCGAGACAGCGGACAAGACTTGATATGGCTGGCAGAGCGAGTAGAAAGGCCAGCACCAGTGCAGTGATGTTGACCATCAGCAATGTACGGGGTGAATCCAGTATATTGCGAGTGTCATAATCTGACATTGAAATGTCAGTCATGAGTTCAGAATGGTGATGATTCTGAGCTGAAGTTCAATTCATCGCTTCGTCCGAGCAAGTGGGTCTGAGATCTAGTAATATGTGTATTACGGTGTATTACTGTATATCACAATACACCATACCGTAATATATACTACAGCTGATCGAATTTGTAGTGGAGTCTAGATACGAAGACTAAATTATAACTAACCAGAATTGGCCAATGTGCAAAAATCGTCGGCTGAGAAAAGCAACGATAGTCTTGAATGTGGGCCCGCTGGATTCGACAGATTCCCTCTGTAAACACTCTTCATCTTTCATCTTCAAACAGTGTCATCTCACAGCCGTCAGTCAACATGCGACCACCATCCAACCGCCTTCAATCAACCTACCTTTCTCCGGATGGAGAGGACTATTTCCCTGTCCCCCCAGAAGGGCTGGACGTGGATCTCCACAATGCCAACTGTGACCGGTATCAAGGCCCGCTTGAGAACCGCTGTGGTCCATGGCCACATGGCTCCGTCAAGTCTCTCTGTCCACACCAACTCTTGATGACCAAGGAGCATCACGATCAAGGGGCCAAGTTACATAAGGCTTTGGCTCTAGCCATTGAGGATATCATCGAGCGATGGTGGACGGATGAGGAAGCACGGCTTCCGCAGCGGATGCCGTTGGAGCCTCAGGAAGAGGACCTTTTGCGGGTGCGTTGTCTATCTACATTTTACATTCAAAGTACAAGCTGACCACATACTAGTGGATGGATGAAAATCCATCGTTGATCCCCCCGTATCGAGAATGCCAAGGGTCCTGGCGACCAGACTTTCTCTTGGAAAACGGGGACGACTCGAATGCAATGGAGAGCTTTCGCATCTGCGAAATCAACGGCCGGTTCTGCTGGAATGGCTATGTGCAGACTGCCTTGGCCCAAGAGGGGGTGGCAGTCTTCAATCTCGAAAAAAAGAAGCTACAACACGGCGCAGAGCCGGAAGCGGTATGTGATGCGATTGCTCTATTCTGCAATTGCTAATATTCCTTAGATCCTAGGTGGATTGTTGGGGCTTTTCAACCATGATCTCCCACTGCATCTCCTCAAGGGCGAGGAACGCGGGATGGATATCCACATGTTTGTGGCCTTCATGGAGGAGCGTCTGGGTGTCCGGCCCCGGCTGATCACTCCCCCCGAGCTGCGCTTGATCCCTGATAGCGAGAGCAAGACCGGCTATAAATTGTGCTGTCTGGCTGGTCCGCAGACTCCGGCTGATCGGATATTCACCCTTGATTCTGGCGAGGTCGTCGAGGAGATCCACCAGGTTGGTCTGGAGCTGCACCAGCGGGAATTCCGGGTCCTGTCGCCCGAGATGATGAAGGAGCTCAGCGTGCGCGGCTTCAACGACATGCGGACCATCCTGCTCACTCATGATAAGAGAATGCTGGGAATCGTCCTGCAGGAGCTGAGTGCGTTGGTCGCCAGAAAGGTCATCTCCCCCGAAGACGCAGCGAGACTCGAACACGGCATCACGCCTACCATCCTTCCCGGGTCCGCAGAGCTAGACAGCCTCATCGGCCGCTCCGCCGCATCGCTGCAGCTCAAGGACGGTTACATCCTGAAACCAGTTCGGAGCGGAAAAGGCGCAGGTATCCTCTTTGGCGACCAGCTCAGCCACGCCGATTGGCAGGCCAAGCTGGAGGAGCTGACTTGCCCGCAGCTCCAGCCCGGCAGGACTGTCTACGTCGTGCAACGCAAGATCGATCAGCTATACTACGACATTATCATTGGAAGGACCGGAAAGCCAACACCCTGTCATGTCGTCGGGACGTACCACGCGGTCAATGGCGAATTCCTGGGGCTGGGAGGCTGGCGATGTAGTCCAGGGAGGCTATGTGCAGTGGCTGACGGAGCGACCTGGATGTGTTCCGTGCGATCTGCCGAATAAGGACTTTTTTGCTAGTGAAAAAAACCAATACATGGTGTTACATAGTACAATACATAGTATACAATAGTTTGCTACCTATTCCCCACCCAGCTGAAGATAGGCGGACCCACAGTTCGGCTGAAGAGCTGAATAAGACCCACAGCAGATTCAGCTCAAGATCTGCTGTGCTCGAGCAATTAAATGGAAACCTCTCCCTCTTGCTAGTTGATAGATTCTTTAGTTGACGACATGAAAGGGCAGCCCCCACCTTCGAGCTATCCCCCTCGGGGCAGCAAACTAAACCTATTCTTCTCTTTCTGCTCGATCGTTCTTTGCCTATCTGTCTATCAACATATCCCCCGCTTCATCCCACTTCTCCAACAGAATCAATCACAGGCCCATTTCAACCTCGAACAACTGCTGCTCTCCGTCCCTGACCCGGCCAAAGCCCGTCAATGGAGCTCCTCCTACTCCTCTGAGCCCCATTTCGCTGGCCAATGCCTTTCCAACGGCCTCTGGACGCAGGCAAAATGGGAGGAGTTTGGCGTCGAGACGACTTCTCTCCACTCCTACCCTCTTCCATACCCAATGCCGATGCCCGTGTCTTCTCGTCTGGCTCTTCTCAACCAGGCCAACGGACAAGTGCTGTATGAGGCTGAGCTGACTGAAAATGTCACCGATGTCAACCCTCTCACGGGGGAGATAGTGGAATTTCCTCCGTTCGTCTCCTTTTCTCCGAGCTATAACACCACTGCCTCGGTTATCTACGCCAACTACGGTACGGTCGAGGATTTTGAGGATCTGGCCCGGGCGAACGTCAGTGTTGCGGGGAAGCTCGCTATTGTCAAGTTCAAGATTCTGGCGGAAAAATTCTACGACATCTCTCAGCAGACGGGGGTTGCGGGGTGGGTTGTCTATATGGATCCCCAGTATGATGGGGAAATCACCGAGCAAAATGGCTATCTCCCTTATCCCCAGGGTCCGGCTCGGGCTCCAACCAGTGTTTCTCCGCGAAGTCGGGTGCAATCTAGTAAGATTATCTTTCCTTTTTGTGCTTGTGTTATCTATCTTGCTAACTTGGACAGGCAAGGATAGCCCACCGGTTCCTGTCATGCTCATTTCCTTTGCGGATGCAGTTCCGATCTTGAAAGCCCTGAACGGAATTGGGCCGAGAGGGGATGACTTGGGCGTGAGATGGCAGGGTGGGCAGCTGGGACACCGTGGCGTGGAATATAACGTTGGTCCTTCGTCCGCCGATGTGGTCCTGAATATGCAAAACAAAGTGAAGGACACCCAAGCGACTCTGTATACGGTGGTTGGGGAGATCCAAGGAGTAATCACAGATGAGGTCGTTATCATCGGCAACCACCGTGATGCATGGGTATCAGGTGCCAGTGATCCCGGCAGCGGCTCTGCTTGCTTGAATGAGGTTATCCGCAGCTTTGGCCAGGCCGTGCAGCAAGGCTGGCAACCTCTCCGGACTCTCATCTTCATCAGCTGGGATGGTAATGAACCAGGCTTGCTGGGATCCACAAACTGGGTTAAGGAGAATCTCCCTTGGTTATTCAACCGGACGGTCGCCTATATAGAAACCGTCACCGCCGTCGCCGGCCATGACCTCGATGTTAGATTCAGCCCATTACTGGCTCCGCTTGTGCGCGATGTGACGGGCCGGATTCACTCTCCCAACCAGACTATACCCGGCCAGACGGTGCTGGATGTCTGGGGCGGCGTGTTGCAGCGAGAAGGGGGTGGGGATGCAAATCCATTTGTACAAAAGACCATCACGTCCGGCCAGTTTGGCTTTAGGCGAGGGCCCCAGGACGCTGTCTGGCACAAGCATTCCGGGTTTGATACTGTCCAGTGGATGGATAGATTTGGGGATCCTACCTGGCAATACCACGTTAAAGCTGCCCAAATCTGGGCGCTGCTCGCGGCTCGACTGGTCGATAGCCCGGTCTATCCATTCAGCGTCACTGAATATGCCGTCTCATTGAACCGGTACCTCGCTAATATCCAAAAGCTGGCGGATGAGAAGAGTTTCCATTTTGATTTCCATCCACTGCACGAGGCTCTCGCACGCCTTCACACCATTGCGCTGCAGTTCGACGCAGAGGCAGACATTCTCCGGAAAGACCACGCTTCGTGTAAATCGAGAACGAACGACCTCGCCACCAAAACACAAGCCATCAATACCAGATACCGCCTGTTTGAACGCCAATTCTACTTTGAGGATGACGTGGGCGATCCAGACCACAATCATGTGGTGTTCAACGTCATCTCCCGGGGCAAGGATTTCCAGGCCGAGCTTCCAGACCTATGGAACGCGGTTGAAGAGAGGAATGTGGCTGAGACAGAGGTAAGTCTCTATAAGAATACATGGATGATACTAACAGTGGCAGAAATGGCACAACATTGTCCGGTCGAAAGTGGAGGATGCTACTGCGTATCTGCAATCATAATGGCGATCATTAGACTATTTGACCGGTGTGGCCGTAAGAACCGTTCTATCAACTACATTAAACAGATCGCATTATGTATTTGTCAACGGCTCAATCGTCTTCTGCAGTGTTTTCTTCAGAAACGGAACCAGATCCGTCCCTCCTGTTCCTAAAAACGACCTCTTCTCCTTTTCCTGTCTCCAACGCCCCGAAGTTTGTTGCATCGGCCTCTGGAAATTCCCCTTTCGAGACTGCGAGATGATATACTTGGCGACGATCTGCAGATGCCTCCCTCGTAATGCTCCCAACATCTCCAGACAGCCCGCATATGCCGCGTAAACATCCGGATGGGAATGCTCCCTCGCCTGTGCAAATTCCCTGATATTCGCGACCTTGGCCACATCTTCGAGGAATAATCGATGCGGACCAGGCATATACTCTCTCATTTCGTGGATAAAGGCGCCCTCGCTACCGGTGTGTTCGATTCCAAGCACGATATCGAAAAACTGAATCAGCGAGCTCTGCGCATTGCTTCCCCCGCGGTACGACCGCGGCTCCGTCTGCTGTCGTCCATCGCCAAACGTAAACGTAATCCCGTCCGGACGACCAAACTGCTCCATACTTTTGGTACCAGCCAGGAAAGGACGGAGTTGGTGGTAGAAGACGGCGGGATCGCAGCGCTCGTACATGCGGTCTAGCAGGGTGGCTATTTCTGCGATCTTCTCGCGCAAGAAGAGCAAGGATTCCAGCACGGCGTGGTCGTCGCCGGACTGCGCGGCGTGGATGGCGTGTAGCATTACGGGTAGTACGGGTGCGCCGTGAGCTTCGATTGCGACGGAGACAAGGTAGAACCATTCTTCGTCGGGGGTTCCGGTGAAGGAGGTGATGGACATGAGGGTGTCGAGGTGGTGCGTGGGGTCATCGCGGCTGGGGGTGTAGTTCCACAGACAGACGGCGGCGAAAGTGGCGATGGGCGGGAGCTGCAGATACTCGCAGACGTCGAAGAGGGGGATACTGATGCAGGGGGGAATATTCTATGGTTAGTCAGAAAAGAACCCAAGTGCCAGAGTACCCAGTATGACTTACTGTCCACGGCTCTCCTCCCCACATATACCCATATAACAGAAAAGCAAGACACACATATGCTCGTCTCCATTCGCGGATCTCTCTCAGCCGAGACGTACCCAGAACCGGCAACCGCTCTATCTGATCCTGCAGCCCACCGTGATGTAGCAGTGGAATGTCGGCCACCAGATCTTCCCAGGGCGCATAGAAGTCATCCGGGAGTCTTTCCAGCGGTGTGTCGGTAGGCAGAAACCCCAATTCCAGGGAGACGCCGTAGTCGGCTGGATTAAGGATAAGAAACAGATACATTGGATTATGTCAAACCGCCTACGGTTAAAATTTGTTCTGAGAAAGAAGAGATAGATAAGAAATTCGAGGTCAAACCATTAGTCATATATCTATCTATTCCACCAGTCTCAGTCTCTAGGTAATCAGTAAACTATAATTTAAGAGATCTTAGTCAAAAGCTTAAAATAGAGCTAGGCTACCAAGTATTCCTAGTTAATAGCTTCATCATCCTTCGATATATTTATATAGTAAATTACTAGCGGGATACTTCTCTATAATAGATCTATATAGCTAGACAAAATACCAAGAGCTGAAGGGAGCTGTACAACCAATCAAATCAATATATAATACAGTTCCTGGTTTTATTATTATAATACTAGCTATAATACTAGCTGTAATACTATTATACAGCCAAATAGACTGGCAAGGTTCATTCATAGCTAAAGTTCATCAAAAGGGAAAAAAAAAAAAAAAAAAAAAAAAAAAAAAAAAAAAAAAAAAAAAAAAAAAAAAAAAAAAAAA